>MU224190.1:2362342-2413924 GCA_018584345.1 Thuja plicata | reverse complement strand
ACATATGCCAGTAATATCAACAAACGTGAATCCAAACATTTGAATACAGTGAATCGATATCCTTGAGCACAAGCACCAATAACATCAAATAATAGAGATAAAGCACTGGCTAGGGCACGACACCAGTGGAATGTGGTCATTTCAGAGAGCACCTCCCTCAACAATAAAATGAAATGCATTTGAATATGATGCCAGAGGCTCGAAAGATGAAGAAATCACATACCTTCTCCCGCGCTCAGCTGTCACTCCTTTTCTCCCGCGCTCAGCTGTCACTCCTTTTCTCCCGCTCTCTAATCGAAATAAAAATGATGAGGTTGTTTCACTTTTTTTTTTTAATGTATACCCCGAATCTGTCAGAATTTCGATGGTCAATTAAACACCCATCAGAATACCGACATCATTGAGGCCTATTACAAAAAAAAAAAAACCAAATTCGTAAGAAAAAGTTACCCATCGGAAACTTCTGTCGAAATTTAGCCCCAAATGTAGTAGTGCTAGGTGGTCAAAGTCGGGTACTTTCGCATGCAACACCTACAATGGGGCAAGCATGGTTGACTATGCAATCTGTTTGCATAATCTATATGAGAAAAATGAGAAAGTTCATATTGGGGAACACATAGGATTTGAAATTAGATCACAAACCAATGTATGTTAATTTGCTGTAGATAGAAAAGGAGTAGCTTGTGGCAAAAACTCGGTGCCCTCAACAACCTCTTACTCAGGGAAAAATTCTTTGGACTCATAAAAATGGTAACACTTTCAGGGTTACACTTGAGAAGAATTGTAAGGAAAAGTGAATGCATCTGCATGGTATCAAAAGTCACGAGTTAACAAATTTGATTCATGGGGCTCTTTCAAAGTGCAAAAGAGCGAAGAAAATAAAGTCTAAAATAAACTATTTTCTGACCAATGCATGGTTTGATGAGTGTAGAATGGCTAGGAAAAATTTAAGAGAGCCAAATAAAGAAAACTTTAACATTAAAGCTTACAAGCAGATTTTAAAGAAGAAAAAAGCTGATTATATGATCACAAGGCGGTAAGAGCTATTTTTTCTTGGTAAAAATAACCCCAAGCTATTTTGGAAGGAGCTTCAATCAAGAAAGAAGCAAATTGAAAATAATATCACAACTACTCAGTGGTTTGATTATGCAAGGCAACTCTATGAGCAAAATTGTGAGGTGGACCCGCCACCCTTGGTCAATAGTACAACAAATCTTTTCACTATGCAGGAGGCTGAGATGGGTATTAAGAAGTTAGGCGGTGGTAAAGCAAAAGACTTGGTTGAGCTTCAAGTAGACTATCTCAAGTGGGGCATGAAAGCGCTTGCACCACATATTATGAAAATCTTTAATAATATCAGCGAACATAGTTTTCCTAAGGATTGGACAACTAGTTTAGCTATCCCCCCTTTTAAGAGTGGTGATTTCAATAGCCCCTCCAATTACAGGACGATTATGATCAACCCTTTGTTTGCAAAAAAAATTGGCAGCATGATTGAAAATATAATTAGTAAGTGGACAGAAGAAAAATATAAACAAGAAAGAGGACAAGTTGGTTTCAGATATAAGCATTCGATAGTTGATCATTCTATTACTCTAAGACACATTATTGAAAAAGGGTGGGAGAAGAAGGATGAAGTCTTTTTCTGCTTTGTTGATTTCAAAAAGGCATTTGACATGGTGCCTAGGGACAAGCTTTGGCATAGAATGGAAGAACTTGGGATTCCTATGCA
This sequence comes from Thuja plicata, assembly GCA_018584345.1. NCBI lineage: Eukaryota > Viridiplantae > Streptophyta > Pinopsida > Cupressales > Cupressaceae > Thuja > Thuja plicata. Next base: position 2,412,192 of record MU224190.1, on the reverse strand, counting down.
TCTTAGAGCCGTTGTTCATCAGATGAATGAAGAGGTCAAAGTCAAAATAAGAACTTCAACTGACATTTCAAAATGTTTTAGGAGTGATGTTGGGGTCAAACAAGGTTGTCCCTTATTGCCTACCTTGTTTGGTCTCTATATTGAGAAGCTAGAAGAGTGGTTAAACATGTAAAATGGTGAGGGTATTCAATTGGGAGAATTTGTGATAAGGCTGCTCCTTTATGTAGATGATCTCATTTTGATTGCCAAATTTGCCCGGGGGTTGCAAGAACACTTACATACCCTTGAACGTTTTTGTAGTATGGTGGGAATGTAGGTTAACATCAGCAAAACTAAAGTCATGGTTTTATCTACTAGCAAAAAACAAAATCAACATAAGTTTTTTTTTAAAGAAATATTCTTGAGGAAGTTACAGATTACAAATAGCTCGGCATTGACTTTAACAAGAATCTAAGATGGGAAGGTTGCAGAAAGAAAATAATTGTAGGAGGTTGGAAGACCTTTTATGCTCTTCAGAATAGATGTAGAGGTAGAGGTTTGGGATTAGAAAACTACTCAAACCCTTTTTGGTGTTTTAGTTTTGCCAGTTGTTCTTTATGGTTGTGAGGTGTGGGCCAACAACACCTCCATCTCACAATGAAAGTGAATAGAGGGAATTCAAAAACGTTTGATTACAAGTAAGTTCAAAATCAAAAGCATTGTTCCATATGATATTATGTTAAGTGAAACGGGAGCTGCCCCTATTGAAGCAATGACTATGGTGCGTCTCATAAGCTACCTTAAAAAAATTGAACAAATGGAAGACAATAGATGGCCTAAGGTTATCTTTAATGATGTTTTGTACAAAAGGAAGAAGGTGTGGAGGCAACAAAACATCAAATGGATGGGTAAATAGGATATTCATTTCAACACATGCCCCACGAATAACAAAGAAATAATGGCTTTCATTATGGATAAGTTCTACAAGAGGAATTGGGGTAATGTGATAGGTAGGAAGAAAATGTATTATATCCGCGAGTTTAATCTCACATGGACCAACTTCAAAAGGCTTACATAAGGTCCAATATTTCTTGGAGAGCAAAAACTCTTATTGCTCAGCTTAGGACCAACTCACATAAGCTCCATTGTAAGACCAGACATTGGAAAAGTCCAAAATAGGCATGAGAAGAGCGAGTTTGTTCTTTTTGCAATTCTGGGAATGTAGAAAGTGAACACCATTTTATTATTGAATGTGTTGCTTACAAGGACAACATGGACGAATTTATGAATATTTTAACACCTAGCTCTTGGCATAACTTATTCAGCGATGAACACATTGAGAAGTTGGGTGCACTCATCATCAAATTGAATAGAAAAAGAATTGATTTACTGAATTCGACAGGGTGTCCCATAGTCTATGTTTAGCCCCGTGGACGTTAAAATCTTCTTCTTCTTCTTCTTGATGTTTGGTTGTGGAATTGTTAATTATCGAGACTTCCCTTGGTTGGGTATTTCTATTTCTTCTGAATGATTGAATGACTGAATGATTTTAATAATGTCCACGAGGCCAAAGCAACCTATGGGACCCCCTAGAAAAAGCAAATACCTCCGAAAAGGTGCCACAGCATTAGACCCTTTGTAATTGCTTCTTTAAGTTTGCCCTATGACAATGACTTTTGATCACTAAATTTGCTATCGTGTCTAGCTGTGTTTCTTGCGAATTGACACCTAAATTGCCATTGTAAATTGACACTGAATTGAGAACTTCTATTCTATTCTAGGTATGTGAAGGGTTTTAAACTTGTGTTCTATTCTATCCATTGTATATAAATGTTCCCTACTAGCCGTCGAAATGATTTAAGCTGGAGAGTCGTGTGGGAGCCAATTTGGGGGTGAGCAAACCGTAAGAGAGAGCTAATGACTACCCAGCCAAGGGATTTGCGAATCGTGGCAAGTTATGGACTACTCACAAGCTTCTGCGGAACGTTGATACCGAGGCGCAGACAAAACATATCTCCAATGAACCGTGCGTCCATGGAAAAAGTAAAAACAAAGAGAAACCCAAAAAGGCTCCGTAGTACCGCCAATCAAAATCCAGAGTGGAATAGAAAAGGAATTAAGTCCCGTCAAAGAACGACACCCTTCCCTGGGAATTCCCTGAAATGCTGGCCCCCATCTTGCAATGCCCAATTACGAGAATCCTTTCCCCTCCAACCCCATTGCTCTTCGCCAAACCATTCTCGCCACCTGTCATTGCTCAGGAGATTTCAATGAGAGCCCCGCTTCTTCTTCATTCACACAGGGGCTTAAGAAACCCTTGAATCCATGGCGCAAGGGGAGGTCAGAAGAGAGGACGAAGACAAATTGGGTGATCCGTCGGATCGAACGCCTCCGCGTTTTCCCCGGTGGACGCGCCATGAAATTCTTGTGCTGATCGAGGGCAAGAGGGTAGAGGAATGCAAGGGCCGACGCTCCAGGGCGACGGATAGCTGCCCGGAATCGAAATGGGCCGCGATTTCGTCCTACTGCAAGCAGCACGGTGTGAGCCGCGAGCCTGTTCAGTGCCGGAAGCGATGGACTACGCTGTGGAGGGATTACAAGCGGATCCGTGATTGGGATTCCCAACATCCGGATCGTTCCTTCTGGTCGCTCCGCAGCGATGCGAAAAGGGAGTTCAAGCTGCCGGCTTTTTTTGACCGGGAGCTCTACGATGTTCTCGAGAGGTCTATTGTTAGCAGCAGGCATGTCTTCACGAGACCACCATCGTCGCCGCCGGTGGCGACGGTGTTAGAGGCCAAGCCGGCGGCTGGTGGCGGCGTTGGAGCTGTGGGTTTGGAGAGCGGCGGAAGATCGGCCGTGGACGAGGAATTTGAGCAGCCGTGCACGCGAACGGTGGAGGAAGGTGAGGAGGAGGAGGAGGAAGAGGAGGAGGTAGCTGGTAGTCCTGAAAAACGAGTTCCTGATAGCCCTTTGGCAACGCCGTCAGGTAAGAACCCTACTTCTAGTTTCAGTTTGAAACCCTGGTTGCCTGGCTCACAGCAATTTCTTTACCGAATTTTGCATTTTCGATGCAGCATTTTAATTAAATTTAGCGGTTTGTCATGTTTCCTTGGGTTTGAACTTAGGCTTCGCATTGAAATTCTAAAAGAAAGTTTGAAAAGGATGAAAAATTTCTCCGAAGTTCAGCATTTTATTATGTTTCTTGGGGCTTGAACCTGGTAATTAGCTTCAAAATTCTTATAAAATAAGTTAAAACGAAGAATGGATGCAATATGGAATCCTGTTCAACATTTTTTAAATGTGTCCCGGGATTTGACCCTAGAGTTCTGTCTTGAAATTCTCACAAATTTAGTAGAAAGGACAAAATAGAAAACAATGATGTAGTAGTTTGCCAAATTCCACCATTTTAATACATTTCCTTCAGCTGCACTCAGGGCTTTGCCTTGAAATTCTCACAAAGCTAGTAAAACGTAAAAGATACACAAAATAAGGATGCGGTAGTTTTTCTGATTCCGATACTTATTATATTTCCTGGTATTGGAACCCAGAAAACGGTTTTGAAGTTTCCGCAAAATTAGCTTTTAAAAGGGATGCAGTATGCTACCCAAGTTCGACTCTTTGCTATATTTTCTGGGATTTAAACCTGGTAATACCTTTGATATTTTAGAAAATTAATTTTAAAAATTGCTGTTTTTATCCAATTTCAGCACTTTAACTCATGTTCTGGGATTATGAGCTAGGCATATGACCTAGGATTATTTCAGCTAAATCTTTAACCTATATATATATATACATACACACGTTATTCAATTCTTAGGTGTCCAATGCAGTGGACACTTAAAAGGTGGTTAAAAGTAAAGAATGTGTTGTTTATAATAATGTGAAGCCATTACTTGTTGCCTTTTAAAAAATAAACGCAGCAGGTGATAGACGCACCACCAAAACATCAATCATTGTTTTTGCACATATTCTTTGGCCATCCTGGGACAGAGAAGTAATGACATTTTGACCACGTTCTACTTGGCTTCCAATTCTGATTTTTTCTTCTATTTATGGTCCATCTGGTTGAAGAGACAAGCAACCTGGCTATAATGAAGTGGAAACCATTTGCCAGCGGTTTTATGGTGGTTTTGTTTATTATTTCCACAAACAACAAGAACTTATGGTTTTTGTATATTATGGTGGTCTCATCAAGAATGGGGGATACAGAGGCTTCTCCAGGTGGACATGCATGATGTGTTCTTAGTGTCTGGAGACTTCAATCTGATGCGGCTTGACCATCTGATCAGAACGCCTGTTGTGTAATTGCTGGGGTGCAAAATAACTACCAAGTCAGATTAGGAATTAAGAAACTGCTTTTTGCAGGTGGGTTTGCCCTGGATTCTGTCTAAGTCCTGCAAAATGAACCTGGATTCATCCTGCAGCAGATCCGTCTGAATGAAGGTCTGTTTGGCAAGACCCTAAATGGCCCTGCAGGGAAGATCCCAACCAGGACTTAAACTTGGGTTTGAACCAGACCCAGATTCAGGAGTTTTGCAGATGAACTGGTAACATAGATTTTTAACTCGGGACTCCTCTTCGAAAATCTCGCCCCTCGTTGAAATTCTCCGGAATTAATTCAAAAGAAAAAAAAGGATCCAATATTTTACCCAAATTCGATTCTTATTGTATATCCTTCGATTTTTTAAACCTAGTTTGCTGGTTTGAGTTTGAGTTTATTAGAAGAAGAAGAAGAAGAATATTATATATATATATATAAACTCCACTAGTATAATCACACACTAAGCTGCAAGGTTCAGCCCTTGGTGCCCCTAGTATCAATACGGTTCGAACCTGGTACTGGTTTTGGTCCGACACACTTATGGGTTTGGCCAGGGTGCACACCAGTTTGTCTGGGGCAAACGTGAATGCCTTTTTGCAAAATTTAATTTTTTTTCGAAGTTCATGACTTCTAAAATGTGAAATTAAATCCTAAAAGTGAGTTTTAAAACTCTTAGAGGGTTATTTTTTCTCACCTATTTTGCAAGCAGCTATTTTTCTCTTTCAGGTTGAGCAAAAGTTTGGCTTCTAGCATCAAATGGAGGGAGTTGACAATCAATTTTTTTAAGCTTGATCAAGTGTTGTAGCTTCATTCCTACTCATTTGCAAGCTTCCATTAGCTGAAAGAGGTAAGCTTTTTTCCATTATTTTCATCCATTTTTGTTTTACAAACATGAAACATAAGTTATTTACCTTACCTATTTTTTTTCATTCTTTTATTTTTGTTTTGAATGTGTTCATAAATTTTCTTGCCATAGGAACTAGAAAGGCATCTACCTCTTCCTCCATAGGCACAAATGACCAACAAAAAACACAAAATAGATCCAAATTATCTTCTATGGAAATATGTTAATATTATACGATCGCTTCTAAGAGGTGGTGGATACCATTGGAAATGTTAGGGATTTGATGTAGAATGTAATAGTTCATATTTTCTAGTGGTAGTCCATTTGTGTGAAATACCAAGATGAGACATCAAAAAATTCCTGAAAAAAATGGTGTGCCTATACCACAAGAGACAATGTTGAAATATATTAGGGACTACGAAGAAGCATAAGAGAGAGAAACACATAAATTAAATGTGCGCATTTCAAAAACATCAAAGGGAATGTAATCCCCATCTAATCCGCATATTATGGTAGAAGACGACCCATTTTTTACCACAACTGAGCTTGAAAGTGAAGCATCCATTGTATGCAAAAGAAAGGAACCTTTGGAAAGTGCATTTTAAAATTTGAGTCGAGTTATTGCTGACCAAGATGTAGCAAGATGCATATATGCAAATGGGTTGACTTTCAACGTTTATTTGCTCCCCATATTGGAAAAAGATGTTGATAAATGTTAATGAAGCTCCAAAAGGATATAAGGGTCCGGGTTATGAGAAGGTATGTGACATTTTGTTGGAAAGAGAGGTCAAGAGGGTTGAAGATGCATTGAAGTCCATAAGGGATTCATGGATTGAGAAGTGTATCCATTGTTATAGATGGTTGGAATGTTTCAAGAAATCGTCCCTTGATCAATGTCATAGCAGTGTCCCCTAAAGGGGCAATGTATTTGAATATTTATTGATTGTGAGGGGTAGGTAAATGATGGGCAATTTATTGTTGATATTCTCATCTATGCCATTGAGACAGTGAGACCTAGACATGTTGTTCAAGTCATAACAGACAACGCAAAGAATTTTAGAGCTGCTGGTTCGTTGTTTGAAAAACAATATCGTATCTTTTGGTTACCTTATGCAGTCCACTCACTCAATCTCATGCTACAAAAGATTGGGAATAAAATTGAGTGGATCAAAGAGGTATATGTGCAGAGGTTGAAGATATCTAGATGTTCATCACCAGCCACCACATGTCTCAAGGAATTTTAGATCGTTTTCAAGTTTGGAGCTATTGAAGGTAGGTTAAGTAGTAATTTAATTAAAAAATTTAGTATTTTATATTTTTTTGATTTTCATAATTTGATTGTGTAATGCGATTCTTTTTTAAAGTTTGTCTTTAATTTTGAATTATTTTCGCTTTAATTTCTATTACAGGTTGCAGAGACTCGTTTTACATTTAACACAATCATCTTGAGATGACTTGTGAAAGTTAAAGTGGCACTTAGTAGTATGGTGATTAGCCAAAATTGGTCTATATGGAAGCAAAGCAGCACTAAGGGGGCAACAAAAATTAAGCAAAGGATATTAGATGACTCATGGTGGGATCGTGTGGAGAATCTCCTTAGTTCACCAAGCCTATTATGAACATGATTCGCTACACTGACATGGATAGGCCTTGCATTGGAGAGGTCTATTATGACATCAACTAAATGTTTGAGAAGATGAAGTGCATCATAAATGCAAAAGAGCAAGACCTTGTGGAGACTTTGTTCAAACAATTGCATGCAATTGTTGAAGAAAGATGGACATCTGAATGTCCTCAGCCTCTGCATACACCTCTTTGATCCACTCAATTTATTCTCAATCTTTTGTAGCATAAGATTGAATGGACGATACAAGATAACCAAAAGATGTGATGATATCATTCTTCAATCAAGAAACCAATAAGTCTACAATTCTTTGTGTTGTTTGTTATGACTTGAACAACGTGTCTAAGTCCCACTATTTCAATGGAGGAGATGAGAATATCAGCAATATATTGTCCATCTTTGACCTGCCCCTCACAATCCATGACTTTCAATAACATTGTCCCTTTAGGGAACGCTGTTATGACATTGATCAAGGAACGATTTTTTGAATCATTCCACCCATCTGAAACAATGGATACACCTGTCTCAATCCATGAATCCCTTATGAGCTTTAGTGCATCTTCAACCACCTTTACTTCTCTTTCAAACAAGGTGCCACATACTTTCTCATAACCTGAGCTTTTATACCCTCTTGGAGCATCATTAACACTTTTCAACATCTTTTCTCAATTTGGGGAGCGAACAACATTGAAAGACAACCCATTTGCATATGCACATTTTGGTCAACAATATCTCGACTCTCATTTTGAAATGCATTTTCCAAAGGTCCTTTTCTTTTGCTGGGTGCTTCACTTTCGGGTTCAGCTATGATAAAAAAGGGTGGTTTTCTACCACAATATTTGGACTAGATTGGGGCTGCATTCCCTTTGATTTTTTTGAAATAGGCAGATTTAATTTATGTGCTTCTCTCTTCTGCTTCATCATGCTCTTTAATACATTTTAACACTATCTCTTGTGGTATAGGCACACCATTTTTTTCAGGGCATTTTTGGATGCCTCTTCTTGACATTTCGCACAAATGACTTGCCACTAGAAAACATGAACTATTACGTTCTACATGGTATCCTTGGCATGTCCAACAATATCCCCCACCTCCTGGAAATGGTCGTATAATATCAACATATTTCCATAGAGGAAAGTTTGGATATGTTTTGTGTTTTTATTGTTCATTTGTGCCGTATGGAGGCAAATGTAGATGCCATTTTAGTTCCTATGGCAAGAAGTTTTATGAACACATTCAAAATAAAAACAAGAGAATGAGAAAAAAGGTAAAGTAAACAACTAATGTTTCATGTTTGTGAAACAATAATAGATGAAAAAAACTTACCTTTTTCAACTAATGGAAGGTTGCAAATGAGTTGGAATGAAATTGCAACACTTGATCAAGCTTCAAAAATCGATCTTCAACTTCCTTTGTTTGATGCTAGAAGCCAAACTTTTGCTCAACCTACAAGAGAAAAACAGCTGCTTGCAAAACAAATGAGAAAAAATAACCTTCCTAAGTGTTTCAAAACTCACTTTTAGGATTTCATTTCACTTTTTAGAAGTACCTACAAGAGAATAACAGCTGTTTGCGAAACAAATGAGAAAAAATAACCTTCCTAAGTGTTTCAAAACTCACTTTTAGGGTTTCATTTCACTTTTTAGAAGTTACATGCTTTTATTAAAAAAAAAAAATTATTAAAAAAAAATGGAGGAGTGCCTAGGCATTCGGATTCGTCCCATGGACATAATTTTTTTTTTTTAATTTTGGAAAAAATAAAAAAACAGGTGCTCGGGCTCTTAAGTTCGCTGCATACAAACCGATATACAGCTTGCCTGGACCTGTAGGTGTACCGGACCAGGACCGTTACTGGGTTTGAACCAGACTAGTACTGGGGGCGCCAAGGGCCAAACCTTGCAACTCGGCCAAAAAAAGAAATTGCACGATTGAAGTTTTTTAGATTGAGTTTGGGAAGATTTGTGTCTAATTTTTTTAAAAATTGAATCACACATTATTCAACACAGTTGGAAATTCAAGGTTTTTTCTGGGCATGTGTGGGTATGGTATCAGACATGTATCCATGCCGTATCATATCTATATCCAATATTGATGTGAGGATTTGTGGGCCCCCGGGGTGGGGTAGAGGTGTATCTAGCTACACTTCTTAAATTTGATTTCTCAAATCCATAATGGGTTTAAACACATCAGCAACTCAGAAATGCAAAGGAATAGACATGAAAATTGCAAGACTTTGCTTATACTTTCTATTCAAATACTTCTGAAATTGGAAGTACAATGCAATTCTGAAATAGTAAAATGCATGGCAGCTCTATAGGCATTACAAAAATCCTTAAATCTGATATAAATCTCATGTAAAATCAATTCAAATGCAAATAAGAACAATCAGGAGAAACTATCTTCTTCTTAGGTTTCTACTACAATCTAGCTTCCCAATTACATAACTTTTCTGAGTCACCATCACATGACCTTATGGGCCTCAACTAGACATCTCCAATCTGATATAAATCAGAAAATAAGCAAGAGGAAACTACAAGGAATTCATTCCACACTTGAACTACAACTGCACTCCAATCTCTATCCTTTAACCTACAACTGTCAAACTGAATCCGACTTCTGTTTTCAATTTATGAAATGTGGTGCCATGAATAACTTCCTTATGGTTACCCGAAGCCATGATTGGGTAATCCAGCCAACATTGAGATTGAAAATCCTCTGAAAATTATTCAAATTTTGCATTGAATGCTATCATAATGCTGCACAAGTTCACCTCAACTTCCACCAATGGAAAATATCATAAATTAGCAAAGTAAAATCAGATTTTTTGCAAACACCTTGTCCAAATAAGGAGTCCACCATAAAATAATAAATGAAATACAAGATGCTTCATAAATGTTGTCATAAGCCACCATCTCTAACAGCCAATCAAAGTGGTCAACTAGGACAGCTCCATAACTTAAGAATCTGTAGTAAGACGTGCATTGCCACTTGTCACCTGGATACCCACTTGTGAAGAGATGCTATTTAAACATAGCAAATATAATACTTTGAAATATTTACTATCCAGTAATTACCACCACCAATAGCCAAAGTGGAAGATTCGAAGAATATATCAAGAAAATGCTGCGGACATGTGTCAAACTCTTATTTTAGATTAAACCTTAAGACTTAGCCAAATGATTTATCAAATATTTTAGACCTTATTACATCAAAATTATTCATTTAAATCTGAAATGTTGCACAAATTACATAAACTATTTTTTTTTTGGTTGATGCAAATCCTGCATCATATAGGTGTAATAAAGGTGTAATAAGACCGGACTTAATTACTTCTCAAGCTTTTCATTTTCCAATACGCTAACAGTAAACATTTTTCTACAAAGTTTTTCATTTTCTTATATATTTGTGAGACTTTAAATTTACTATTGTTTTCTCTAGGCCTTGAAGATGGTTGCATTCTTAAAGGGAAATGGGCGGTGGAGCTCTTTTCCATGGAAAACTGCAGCTTGACATCTAGTTTTATTGTTCTTTTGATAGTGATCTACTGATACTATGATGTGTAAAATGCTATTTTTATGGGAACGAACATTCTTAGAATTTTATTTCTGACACTGATTAATAATTAAGCAATTGTCTTGGCCTCTTGACATCTAATGCAAATTGTTGCTGGTATGATTTCATTTCACAAAAGTTAGGCTTACAGATTTACTTTAGAAGTAATTACGTTTGAATTGGTTTGGCATAACATGATTGAACTCTTTCCATGCAGGTTTGAAATACGATAAGTTACCAACATCAAATGGGGAAAAAGTGTCAACTTCTTCAGGTGCTGGTCAAAAGAGGATGCATGTTTCATCCGCAGTGGATGAGGACAGGGATTTGAAACAGCAAATGCTATCTATTTTGGAGAGAAATGGCCAACTGCTGAGTGCTCAGGTTGAGGCTCATAATTTAAATTGTCAACTCGATAGGAATCAGAGAAATGAACATGCAGAAAGTCTGGTAGGAGTTTTGGGGAAGCTTGCTGATGCCTTGGGTAGAATAGCTGACAAATTACAGTAATATCTTACTGAAATAAAAAGAATGCAAGAATTTCATCAATTGGCATGGTCATCTCAAACTGAAGCTAAACTGGTGATTGACACTCTTCAGAAACAGCAACTATTCGACAGTCTCAATTTATTTTTATCAGAGCAGAGTATTTGAAGATGTAAATATTCCTTTATTAGAGAGTATATCAGCTCACATCTCGGGTCAACCTAGTTACAGAATTATCCAGGGCCTGTAGCTGAACTCAACGAGTTGACTGGTTTTTATTGTTCCTCAGAAGGTACAACTTTCAATCTATACATTTAGGTCAGTGGCTGGGTGCAGTCATGAATGACAGAATAACTATTCGTCCAACATTTTCTCTGTGTCATTTCTCCGTTCACATGTTTCCTTAATGAGAAACAATATTGGGAAAGTGGGGCCAGATATTCTACATAATAACTGAATGTTGAATACTATGTGAGTTTATAGGATTATCACAGTTGGGGTTGGTAGAGTTTGTCACAATGCCAATTGATTATGTTCCAGTCTGAGTTTGGTTACACTTCAGGGCTAAATTGCCCTAAATCATTAGACATTGAATACACGGAATAAATTGGAGACTTAGCAGGAGTTCTGTGACGTGTGATGATATTATTGCAATCGTTTAGAAATATTCCAATACTCATAAGCCATCTCAAAGTCATTTTTATCCCTACTTTTGGAGTCTGTTAAAATTTCATCAATTGTGTGAGGGGGCTGTTACTCTGGAGTTATATATTATAATAGCATTAGACTATATGGCATTTGAGTGCCCACCAGGGTGTTTCTTGGCCCCCTTAATGTTTATGCAGTTATTACGAGCGTTGTTGGTCCTTGTTTGTAACTTTGTGTCGTACATATTTGGATTCACCCGTTTTCTTTCTTCCATCACCATCCCTATCCGCTTCCAATACAATTCAAAAGTGTAAGGATAAATCTTATTTTGAACAAGCTTCAACATGATGATTGGATACACGTGTGTTTGTGATTCTTCTTGGTTTATTATTATTTCTTGTGTAGGAAAAAACAACAATCCGCTCAATAAATATCATTGAGACTTGATGGAGTGAAACTCTCTTAGCCCTTCTCCGTGAATGAAAAGCAAATTTATGTGCATAACTCATGGTGGCTTAGTGCAAAGGGAAGATTACTGTAGGATGGACCTTTTGGTCTTACGAGCAGCAGTTTTTGAACTTGTTATGAAACATTGAGACACGCACAATCTAATTTGTAAAATTGAGATTCCTTGTCATGAAAGATTGTCAAGTTATGGGCAATTGAGGCATTTTGAGGGTTAAAAAATTTGAACTACCTATTATCTAACTTTTGTTTGTGAGTATTGAAAGAATGGTTTTTTTTGCTTTGCTAGGGTTTAGAGTCGCGTTGCTATTCTAAGCCCTCCTGTCCTTTCATACCGCATTTACTGCGGAAAAAGCTTTAGTATTTATGACCCCGGCCACCATTAGCCCAGTAGTTGATGCCGGTGTTGTTTTGGTGACGGATAACAATGGCGCCTCCAAGCAAGAGACCTCGCAAGTTTGTGCCCAAAGTGTTCCACGAGGTATGTCTCAGCCTGATATTGTTTTGCCCATTCATGAGTTTGATGATGCTTGTTCTTGGCTTGAAACGCATACTCTTATTGGTTACTTTTTGGGTTGCAACCCTCCTAAAAATGTGATCAAGGATTGGGTGGCGAAAGCCGAGACTCCTCATGGAATCTGTTTGGATGGCATTCAGAGTCTCACCAAAGGTTTCTTTTTGTTTTGCTTTTCTAATCCCATTCATGTGGATGCTAGTTTTGCCAAAGGACCCTAAAATATTAGGGCTTCCCTTTTAGTTTTCTAGCGTTGGTATCGAGACTTTTCTGTTTTTGACGACAAGAAACTAAAAGTCCCTGGTGTGGGTTGAGTTTCTTGGTCTTCCTCTACCTTGTTGGCCTTTCATGCATGCCATTGCGCAAACGCTAGGTAGGGTTATTTGTAGCGAGCATGACCGCTTTCTCAATCCTCGGCCTCAAAAGAGGCTTTGCATTGAGGTTGACCTCTCTCGAGATCTTAAAGAATCTGTTGAGATTCAGGTTGGCGAAACCATATTCTCTCAGAAGGTGCTTTACCTCAACCTTCCCAACACTTGTTATCGTTGTCAATTCGCAAAGCACAAGATTAAGGACTGCCCTTTGGCAGTTCCTCGGCCCAAACCTCCTCCTAAGGATTCTGGTTCGCGGTCTGCTGATTCTGGTAAAAAAGAGGACACCAAGAAAGACGACTGGGTAACAGTCGACCGCAAGAACAAGCATGTTAAGCCTGCTGCTCTGGCTTCCACTTTGCAGCCGCCACCTCCTGCCACAGTTCGCGCTGCTTCTCATGTTGAGAATAATACTTCCGTTTCAACCCTGGTCAGCAGGGGAAAAATATTTTTGATTCTAGTGTTAACCCTTCTTGGGTTCGCACACCTCAGGTAGCTTCCGCGATTTCTTTTCCTCCCATTTTCCGCCGCTCTCGCAGCCCTGAAGGGCATGCTGAGGCCGCACAGGAGGGCATTTCATAAAAAAAACGCAGAAATGTTTCCATGGAGTCTCCTGGGAATAATTTCACTTATTTGTCAAATAGTTTTGCTTCCCTTGGGGGTGGTGATGGTATGGACGACACTGTTTTCTCATGAAGTACATCTCATGGAATGTTAGGGGTCGGACAGACCTACTCAGAAAGTATTCTGTCAGGGATGTTCGTCGTCGTGTTAGTCATTTGGATGTGTTATGCCTCCAGGAAGTTAAAATTTCTGGTTTTTTGCTTGATACTGCCTGCAAAGTTATTTGGCCTAAGAGTCTTGCTCTTTGTTCTTATCACGAAGCTGGTCGAGGTGGAGTTGTTACTCTCCTTTCTCCTCGGTGACATTCTTTTTTAATCAATCATGGCTCAGATCACACGCAAAGATCTGTTTGGGCCACTTTCATTATTGAAAATATTCTTTTGGCATAGTTAATGTTTATGCTCCCAATGATGCTGTTGAGAGATCTCACCTTTGGCGTTGGCTTGCGGATTCTCTGCCACCTGCAACTTGGCTTTTTTGTGGTGACTTTAATATGGTTGAAGTGGCCTTTGACAAAGACGACATTTTGCCTTTTCGATGGACAACTGGTGAACGGGAAGCCTGGTATTACATGTGTAATAAATTGGGCCTTTTTTATCCCAATCTTGGCTGCCGTCGACCTGATGGAGTTTGGCACACGTGGTCTAATTTTAGAGCTTCTTGTGACAGAATTCATAAACGGCTTGATCGTGCCATGATTACGACCCAATTTTTTCTCTTTTTCCGAGAAACATGCCTTGTCGGTTACTCCTCTTGGTGATGTGACCTTGTCAGATCACTTCCCCATTCAATTTAATATTGTTTGGAAGACAACTAAGGCTCGACCTCCCACCACTCAATTCTTCTTTAATACTTCTGTCCTCAACCATGCCTCCATAGTGGCCCACATTCATCGGGTTTGGAACCTTGAACCTCGGCCATCACAATTGTCTGGCTGGATTCAATGGTGGAATGATGCCATCCGACGTACGACACGCTTTCTGCGCATTTATGGTAGACAGCTTGCCATCTACCGCTGTCGGTCCTATGATGCCAACACCAAAGCTCTCTGTGTTGCCACAGAGGCCTTAGCTCTCGATCCTTTCAATCAAGGCATGCAACTTCACCTTGCCCAACTGCATCAGCAGAAACAAGTTGCAGACAATTATGCTGCCAGAGGTGCTCAGATCAAAGCTCGATTGCACTGGTTAAAGGTCGGAGATCAAGCATCTAAAGATTTTTTTGCGGCTCTCCGTGCCCGTCACACTAATGTGGGCATAACCAGGATCAAAGAAGGTCAATCCCTTGAGCAAGCCTTTGTTTGTCATTATGAACAAGTTTTTGCCACTCAGCGATCTTCTCTTGCTAGCACTCAAGCTCTTGCGGATTGCATAGCTGTTGTGTCTCAATGTGTTTCTCCTTCCCAACGAGCTTTTTGTGATCAAGTTCTTACTTTGCAAGATCTTCGGGTGGCTGTTTTTGCCATGGCTGATGATAAGGCTCCAGGTTGTGATGGTTTTCCCTGTGAGTTTTATAAAACACTATGGGATGCCATTGGTCTTGATTTACACTTGGTCTACCTTGAAGCTTATCATTCCCAGTCTCTGGGGGATATTATCAATAAAGGCAACATTAAATTCATTCCCAAGGCTGGGGATCACGAGGATATTTGTAACTGGCGGCCTATAACCTTGCTCAATGTTTCTTACAAGATCATCGCTAAGGCTCTGGCTCTTAAGATCCGTCACATCCTTCCTCAAATTATTTGGCTTGAGCAAACTGGTTTTATCAAATCAAGATATATTCTTGATAATATTATAGCAGTTTGGGAAGGTATGAAATGGGCTCGTAAGTCTCAACAAAAAACCCTTTTTCTTAAAATTGATTTTGCTAAAGCTTATGACCACATTGAATGGCCTTTTATTATTGCTATGCTTCACGCTTTGGGTTTTGGTCCCAGATTTCTTCAATCTGTGCAGATGCTTTTTAGGGATGCCTCTGCTTGCATCACCATTAATGGCAGACAGTCTTCCACCTTTGACCTCTTCAAATCCATTCCACAAGGATGTCCTCTTGCTCTTGCCTTATATGTTCTGGCAGCCGAAGGATTTGGCTATTTGTTAGCACATTCAATCTCTCTGGGCCGTGTTCGTGGGATTGCTTTGCCTAATTCTACTTAGCAGTTGGTCAGTGGTCATTTTGCCGATGATTCCTTTTTCACTCTTGAAGAGGATGAAGAGAATATCAAGGTAGCCCTGCAGTGTTTAGACACTTTTTGTCCGGCCTTTGGTTCAGCCATTCAGTGGCATAAAACCTTGTGTTACAGGTAGTCTTCCCTTCCCGATCCGCCCTGGTTTTCTCAATTTGGTTGGTCCAGGATTCAGCATAGGGAAAATTTTCGTTTCCTTGGCATTCCTTTTGCTTTTCAATCTACTTCTACTGATCTATGGAACGCTGTGTTAACTAAAATTGAAAAAAAGCTTACCTATTGGATTACCAAGCCGCTCTCGCTCGCTGGGAAGTTTTAGATCTGCTCCAAGGTCTTGGCTGCTACGCATGTTTACTATTCTTCTTGTTGGGCTCCTTCAAAGGCTTCCTACAAGAAGCTTGAAATGTTGTTGAGGGATTTCCTTTGGGCCTCTGGTGCAGATCAGCATGGCTTTCACAGAGTTGCCTAGGAATTTTGTTGTCTCCCTAAGGCTTCTGGTGGGCTTGGCTTACTTGATACTCAGAAACAAGGCTTGGCCCTCTGTGGGAAATGGGTTGTGCGCTGCCTCACAGGCAATGAGGCTTGGAAAATTCTGCTTCATCATTGCATTTCTTCCGGGTATCCCTTGCACAAACCGGCTTGGAAAGGGATTGGCTTTCAAACCCTTCTAGTTATGAAGCACCCAGTTCAAATCCAAGGTACTTTTGTTGTCAAAAGTATTTGGCGAGCCTGGGAAGCTGTCAAACCTTGGCTTCACTGGGTTGGCAATGGCTTCCGGGATGGGCTCTCTTTTAATCAGCAAAACATTTAGTGGTCCCCGCTCTTTGCTCAACAAGGGTTTCCTCTGGCCAAAATCCAAGGGATGAGTGCTCTGCGTTTTCACAAACGGGGCATTCAAACGCCCAAGGATTTGTTTTCCAGAGCCACCATGAATCTCCGCTCTTGGGATGACCCTCCGGGTTCAATTCCGGCTCACTCGTCCAAATCGTCAGACTTTTGACTTGCTTGTCTCTGCTATTTTGCAGCATCTCCTGCACAAACTTGGCATTCAGTCAGTTAAACCGTGGTGGAAAGATTGGAAATGGTACCCTGATACGCCATTTACCAACTACAGACCCAAACTTGGGTATTCTTGGCTTGTGCCTCATTTTCCTATGATTGATTGTCTCAATCATCGTTGCCATCTTTCTTCTTCCCAGAAGACTTGGAGTTGGTGTTTCCGCACTATTTGGGATGCTATCACTGAACCCAAAATTGCTCATTTTGCTTGGTGTTTGCTCTACCAGGGTTTACCCTTTGGAGCTCGACTTCGTCATTTAGGTGTGCTTGATCCTAAATGCCCATTCTGTGGGCATTCACAAACCATTATGCATATTTTTTGGATCTCTTGTCGGGCTCAGAACTACTGGAGATGGATTCATAGTTTTTTTATGCCATTTCGGCCTGAGCCTTTCTCTTGGCATATGGCTATCCTTGGGGACTCACCCAGAATGCCTTCCCAGTATACCCAGATTTGACATGCTTTCAAGATGGAGATTTTGTTTTCCTTATGGAAAGACCGTAATGCTGTTATTTTTACCCACAACTTTCTGGATATCAATGTTTCTCTTTATGCTAAGGCACGTTTATGTAATAATGCCATGATGCAGATCCAAGTACAAGCTGACAAAGTGGCCCTTGAGGTCGCCCACTTGCAGGAGTTGCTGCAGCATTGGGGTAATGCCCCGTGTACTATAGCACAGGTGCCACCGAATTCTCTCTATACTGATTGTACGCCACCCCGAGGCCGACGTCATAGCAGGAGTGCTTCATCCAGGCACTCTAGAACGTCGCGCTCTTGGCGCCGCCACTCTGCCTCTCCTCCTAATAGGAGGGCCTCGACTGCTGGCTGACCTCCTTTGCTTGTCTCTATTGCTGCTCGGCCGTCGGCCACTGTTCCTGTGTGGCCTCCCGCCACCCCTGATAAAATCCCCCACTTGGCTCTCGCCATCTCTCCCAGGCGGGAGGAAGGAGAACTGGAGAAAGAAAAAGAAGAAGATGATGGGTGGTCGCTTCCCGAACAGACCCTTGGGCCCAATGTTTGGGGCAATCCAGATGATAAAGATCCTCCTCCCTCTTCTGCTACTGCTCTCGCAACCTGAGGGTTTTTCTTATATGTTTTTTTTTTATGAATAATTGTTTAATTCCGGCATGATGCCGTGTGACTCTTTGAGGGGTGATTTTTTATCCCTCGGTCTTTTTTTGTGAATATTGTACTTTGATATTTTAATAGTAAAGGTCTCTATTCATCAAAAAATGATTGTTAAGTTCCTTATGTCAGGAGCGAGAGCTAATTGTGGAACTTAATTGTTTTCCGTAGTTTTTATTACATGCAAGTTTTTATCGAACTTCATTAATAATAGTTTAACTAATTTTACTTAGTAGAATCTGCGTCTTGTTACGTCTCGGTGTGGAGAGTTTTGGCACTATATATTTGCAGATCTATAATCATGTTGATGCTGAAAGTATCTCTGATTTTTTTTGGTCAAAGTTAGGGGGAAAGGTACTAGTAGTGGCTATAGCTAACTTTGCGCGTTCAATTGAGGTACCAAATGATGTCGAAAATTCCCGTTTTGTTTTTTGATGTTTTTGTAAGCAACTAAACTGTTTAAAGCTAAGGTTTTGGCTTCTCACGAATAGCGATGCACTCTATAGAAGGCATTATGTGCGTATAGGTCAAGAAGTGTCAAAAAAAGTTTCGACTGGTAGACACTAATAACCCCAATACTAGTGCTGGTGCTCAAATCAAAATATTAGATTTCCTATGGACTTGCCAATCCAATGCTGGGAAACCCAAGTGATTTGACCAACTAACAAGGTTTCAACCAAGACAATGTTGAACATTCTGCAATTCTAGCTCCGCTGAACCAAGGCTGGTAGACCTATACCTTAGATTTATCCTCCAAATCTCAAGGCTTTTTATAGTAGATAAAGTATACTTCAAACTTCTTTCTCTCAAAATATGGCAAGGTACTTGAAATAAATCTTAATTGAAAGTAGTGTCATAAAATGCTAATCGGAATACTTTAATTTATTAAGAGAATGTTTGTAGATATGAATGTGAATTGAAAATGACAGATGGATAGAATATCACAAAACTATGAACAATGAACTAAATAACCATAATCCAATATGTATATAGACCAATGCCTTATTCTATCATGGGCAATAAAGTCAAATTCATCCCAATCCTATGTAAAACTTTAGAGACAATTTACAAGAAACATATTACTTCAAAGGTGTTATGAAATGAGCACATATCTTAAGATAAATTCACAGTTATCTCAATTGAATATCACTTTTCAAATGACAGATTGATTGATTGTGGCCACAATCAATTGAATTTAATCATGCAAGATGAAAAGACCAATTGACAATAGAAACTATGAACTTAATCAAGAGCATGCAACTCAAACTATCACTTTGAAGAAAATCTATAGATTTTATCCAAGGGACTAATTGAAAATAAAAATGAGTCAATTCCCACAGATGAAAGAAAAAGGGCACTTATCTTTATCGATTTTGGAAAAATGATACATTTAGATCCATGTTACAATTGTTGATCAAAACTATCTAATCTGACTATATTAACGATGATAATATCCCTTTTTACATGGTCTTGGAATCCCTATTTGTATAAAATCCAAGGGATGCACACAAGCTTCAGACCGATGTGCCCTTTGCTAACTAAAACCTAATACTAGGATCAACAACTTAACAGTAATAGTTACAATAAAAGAATGATTAACATCCTTGTCTAAACAATCAGTTATCAACCAATTAGGTGATAATAATTGGATTAATAAATCCTTTGTAGTTTGTCTCCAATAATAATAGCTCTGCATGTGATCATTATGGTGCTTCGACCGAATGCTTATAAAAAAATACTTGCCCCTGATAATGGATATATTTCTTTGCATGTCGAATAGCTTCATCATATTCATCAGAGATGTTGACATCATTAACCACCCTCTGGTATCTTTCATCTTCTTAAAAATTCCTCCAAGTATGTCTGCATATATCCTCTTCCAGTATCTCATCAAAGTTGCTTTGTTCTGTCGGCAGATGACTCCATGCTTTGCCACCTTTGAAAACCCTGCATGTCGACGACGTATTAATTAAGTATATGAAACCCTTGTTAACATAAAATATATTTAAAGAAATAAATATTAAAGAAAACTCCCTGTCGACGTCGTCGCCCAAACTTTATACTCCTCTGTTCGTCGAAGACACATTGCATCATCGTGTAATGCCTTGAGGAATAAAAGTCGTGCATCTCCGCTTTGAGGCATTACGCCTACCATAGATCTCTTCCGTGCTTTAACATAGGGTCACTTTACTTTGGGTTTGTGGGTCTGGGACGCGTGTCGATAAGGCGTAATGCCTTGAAGAGTAAACAACGCGCGTCTCATCCTTGAGGCCTTACGCCAACCGTCGATGCTCATCAAACTTAACTGCCGATTAATCTTCCGCTTATTGTTAAAACTCGGTCATCTTTTGACCTGGATTAAAACAACACCGTCGATTAGACCCATGTGCTAAATGATAAGAGCTTTAGTAATCCGCTTTTTACCCCGTCTTGTAAACTGACGTGAATCCTCATCATCTCGTTCGACCAATCAAGTGCTGCCATATGTATCCTTGCCGTCCATCCTCAGATCTCGGCGGGCCCATAACACGTGTTGCATTGTTGTGTTTCCTTGAAGGTTACACATTGTTAATCGTGGGCTTGAGACATAACGCCAACTGTAGATCACTTCTGAACTTCATTGGAGTTTAACCACATTTCCTTTTTCTTCATCGCCGAGAGTTTAGTGGGTTCAAGACACACGACAATCAGGCTTAACCTTGATGGTTAAAAATCTGCATCTTCTCCTTTAAGGCAACATGCCGACCGTTGATGAAGTTTGATCTAAGCAAGACATTAACTGTAAATCTTTTGCTCAGATCTCAGTGGGACCAGGGCATGTTTCAGCATCACACATTGCCTTGATAGTAAAGATCGTTCATCATCTGCCTTTAGGCATAGTGTCAGCCGTCGATTTCAGTTTGAAGATTAATTGGACAGATTTGCATAAAGAGACTGCGAAATACATGTAACGGATACAAATATGAATTCAAATTTAAAAATGCAGGCCGAGGAATATAGGAATTGAACCCTGGCATAATTAATAAGATAAATGCATGAATTAGTAAGATAAATGCTCAAGTTAGAATAATGCAAGCATAAACTATAAATTAAAGGCATAAATTATCAAATAAAAGGATAAATAACAATGATAAGGGCATGAAATATACTTCCCTGAATTGTTTAAATATGTATTTTTGCTTGTGAATTCTGGGTTCCACCAATTAGTTCATTTCAAATGCAGTTATAAATTTTTAAAAACCTGATTTTGGAATTAAAAAGCACCTAATTTCAAGTGTTTAAGTGTATGTGCCCATTCACATGTTTCATGTTTGTGTTAGGAAAGGGGGGAGGGGGGGCACTAAATCCCCTGTGGCCCCTTCCCATCTCATCGTGGGCCACTACATGCCCATTTCGAGACGAATGCCCGACTATTAAGGAACTCTAAAAAAAATATTTTAAAATATTGTGCTGCCTTTTTCCTTATGCATTTCACTCTCCCGCTCAGCAAGCTCTTCGACTCCGCTTTGGAAGCTCTTCGACTCCGCTTTGGAAGCTCTTTTGGGCTCGGCTTTGCAACCTCCAGGTAAGTAACGTCATGCCCTTCAAGTATGCTTTCTTTCTTGTATGTACAATGACATAATTAGACAATGATTGTTGAATGCCTTCCATTTCTTTTAAATGTTTATTATTTTGCAACTGTCGTTGACGATTTCGTTTCACAGTCAAATGATTTTCCATATGCATAAAGGGTTACCATAAAATGATGAATTTTGATTCTGCATTCATTCATTTTGGTATCTTTTGTCTTCATGTATTCAAGTGGCTTCCATTTCCTTCAAATGTTTAATATTTTGCAAATGTCCTCATGATGTTTCAATTTGTTGTTCGGTGATTATCCGTATGCATAAAGGGTTACATAAATTGATGAATTTTGCTTTCGTGTTCATGCATTTTAGTATCTTTTGTCATCATTTATTCATATGGCTTCCATTTCATTGAAATGTTAATTATTTTGCAAACGTTGTGGAGGGTTTCAGTTTGCTGTTCAATGATTATCCGTATGCTTAAAGGGTCATAATAAAATTATGAATTTTGATTCCGTGTTTATGTATCTTGGTGTCTTTTGTCATCATTTATTCAAATGGCTTCCATTGCCTTGAAATGTTTATTATTTTACATTTCTCGTCGAGGGGTTGGGTTTGTTGTTAAATGATTATCCGTATGCAAAAAGGGTTGCAATTAAATGATGAATTTGGCTTCTGCATTGGTGTATTTTGGTTTCTTTTGTCATCATTTTTTCAAATGACATCCATTTCATAAAAAATGTATACATGCCTATACATACATATGCATACACATGTATTTTGTATGCATAACTACATAATGAAGAAAATGTAACCATGTATACTGCATACATACATATGTATACACACGTAGCCATCTATACTGCATAGATACATACATAACTATAAATGTAGCCATGTATACTGCATACATACATATGTAGATGCATGTATATTGTATACAAAACTACATAATGAAGAAAATCTGTTCAAAGCTTTGTTTGTTAGTTGGTACACTAATCTGAAGTGTTTTTATTTGATGTAATAGATTAATATTTTGTTGTTAAATGATTATTCGTATGCATAAGGGGTTATAATAAAATGATGAATTCTTCTTCTGGGTCTAAAAACATTATGTATGTATATGTATATATTATTATGTATATGTTTACATAATTGCGTATACGTATACAAAATATGTGTAGTATACATGATTTTGTATTCAGGTTCATGATAAAATGTTGTAGCCATGTTTGCACAATTACATAAATGTTTTTATTTAGCTCTGCAACTGTGTCGTCTCTGCTCTGCAACCTCTGCGTAACATTGTGCCCATCAAGCATGCTTTCTTTCTTGTATGTACTATAATGATGGAATTAAACAATGATTGTTTCAATGCGTCCCATTTCATTAAAATGTTTATTTTTGGGAATGTGTATAATTATGCATATGTATGCATTTACATGTATATTTTCAGATAATCAAGTACATGGTCATCACAGTTTTATTTTGTTGTTAAATGTTTACCTCCATACTATTAACAATTATATTATAATGTTGTAGCTATGTTTGCACAATTATATATGTATGCATAGTGGATGCATATGTATAGATCATCTGATATATGTTTACATCATTGTATTCACATACATATTTATTGTTTTCATAATTGTTACTTGTTTATAGGTGTTCTTAATGGATCAAACATTTGGTATTCAATGTTGTCCTTTCAAGGAGTCATTGGAAGACCAGTGCTCGAGATTATTTAATGTGTATGATGACGATCTAAAAAAAGCTATTGTATATCTTGCGCAACACAATTTTGGTGGCTCACATCTACATGACGGGGTCATCTATGAGTTTGTCTTTTATGCTCTCATTGAAGTTACATGCAGACTTGAATGGGTGTTGGAGGTGGGTAAGCATGTGGTGGTAGCCCACAACTGGGCAAAATTTGCTGAGAGGATTCAAAATATCAATCCACACATTATCTCTGACAGACTTGGCCGAATTTTTTATTTCACAAAGGGGTTTTCAAGACCTTATGCTGGATGTATGGAAGCTCTTCACCTATTCATGTGTTATCAATGACTACACTTCTATTGCAGTCTTCAATGCTAATTATGAAGATTTCTTCACACATAAGGAAAAATATGTTATCCTAGACTACTTCTACGAAGTTGCCCTTTTTGTCACTAAACTAAGTCATCTATAGAATTACTAAAATGGGGATGTCCCTCTCTAGATTGATTGCATAATATTTTTTTGGTAATATCCCCTCATATGCGGGGCTGGTATACTTGAATGCAAAATGATCTTCTACATTGTAATTGTGCAAACATGGCTACAACATTTTTTTGTAACCCTAAATACATAATTATATACTTTTTTAGTCAATTCAAGCAAATAATTTATTATTTTGTATCATCGACTTTCGTAAGGCGTTTGATTCCATCCCTTGGGTGACCCTTTTTCAGAGACTTAGAGACATTGGGATATCTGAGATTCTTTTGACTACTATTATGAGACTTTACGAGCATGTTGAGGGCAGATTTAGGACCCCAGAGGGCTTCTCATATCCTATTCAGAGCACGATTGGGGTGAAACAGGGATGCTCTCTTTCCCCCACCTTATTTGGCATCTACATTGACGAGCTCGAGGGTTTCATCAAAGACTCGTCTCTCCTAGGTGATGGCTGCTATTTACACCAGGTCTTAGTTTCCATTCTTCTTTTTGCTGATGACGTGATTCTCTTAGCCTCCTCACTTGAGGGTCTCTAGAGAATTCTTGATATCTTGGCCTCCTTTTGTGACTTGAGACAACTCGTGGTTAATTTGGGGAAGACACGGGTCATGGTCTTCAACTGCTTGAAGACCTCGCATTTACACTTCTACTTCCAGGGACATGAGATCGAGATTGCCTCCGCATACACATACCTCGGGGTTAAGTTTTCCGGTCCTCGCTTTAGTTTGAGACCTGCTATTCAACCCAGGATCATCAAAGGGATGGGTTCCCTCGCCTTGATTGAGAGACAGTGCTTTAGACACCACTTTCAGGACACCTCATCCAAGTTATCCCTCCTGGATTCTCTAGTTAGGCCTACTGTACTCTATGGCTCTGTTGTTTGGGGACCATCTCTTCTTGATTTCGACTGGGCCTCTATTGAGCGTATACAGACTCTCCTCCTTCGACGTATCATCATATGTCATCATACCACCTCGCACAACATCATCCTGGCTGAGATCGGGGCTCATCCCTTTAGGTTGGGAGCCATATTCGACCTATTTTGGTTTCTTCACCGCCTACATTGCTTCACAAACTTTTCAGATGGCCGGAGTAGATACTCTTACCTCGCCTATTGCTCTTTTATTGAGCTAGCTAGATCTGACACCTCCTCTAGAGCTCGTTGCTGGTATGCTCAGGCCACTTCCCTTTTGGGTTCCATCGGGATTGATATTGATCGTCTACCCCCCTTTCAATTTTCTTTGGACTCTCCGACTCATCTTCTCCCCTCCAGATAGGAGTTGAATGAGCATGTCAAACTTGACATCTACAGGCAGTACATCATCTCGACCTGGACCAACCCTAGTGGGGGTTTATGTTCGAGGATGACTTTTTATGCTGAGCACTTCTTACACATCCAGGATGTGATCATCGTTCGACCCACATATTTATCACAACATTGGTGCCATGCTCTCCGGATCACGCTGGGATCTTTCTGCGTCGGCTCTCACCGCCTGCGAGCACAGACTGATCATCACATTGACAAAGAGGATCGTATTTGCAGTTTATGCACATTGTCTGAGATTGAGACCGAGGCACATTTCATTTTTTTCTGCCCTATATACTATGAGATCAGAGGGAGATTCTATTGCTTATTTAGAGATTGCAGCTCCTTGACTTCCTTCTTTTGCTACTCTGACTAGAGGTGTCTGGCACTCTATTTACGGGAGACGGTTCAGCTCCGTGACCATACCCTGCAACTTCTATTTCCCCAGAAGCTGGTCACCGAGCAACTCATTACGGATTTCTTCTCGCCCTCACCCCCGGCTCGGGGTGTGAAGCGGCCCTCATGTGCCTCCACCATCGGTCACTCCAGATCTGTGAGACCTCGCAGTGCTTCTACTCATCAGCGAAAGACCACCAGTAGATCACGATGACGACTCCATACCCTTATTCTTCCGGGTCACTATCCTTCTGTGTTGGATTTCTTTCCGCTTGGGAAGGACCCCTAGTCCTTGCCCTAGTGGTTCTTTGTTCTCTGCTTCTTCTTGTTTGGTTCCTTATTCTTTTTGTTGTTCCCCCGACCACTATTTGGTGGTCAGCTGGTTTCTTACTTTTTGGCTGTTTGTTTCCTGTCCCATAGACCCTTGTTGGTCTTCTGTTGGACATTAATAAATTTATCTTATCTTATCTTATCGAGTTTATCTATTCTTGGGGACAAATGTATGTATGCATAATTAAACATATTTATGTATAATTTCACTGTATGGATAAAAAAGTGAAGTATGCAAAATTATAAATCTATCCATGTATATTGCATACATGCATATGTATATGCATGTATATTGTATACAAATCTACATAATCCCCATTTGTGTTCAAAGCATTGGTTTTTAGGGTTCCAAAATATTTAGACATGAGTCCAAGACAAGGCATGTGAATGACCGATGGTGGAAATAAAATGGACATGGGGGATTCAGTGACCACCCTTTCCTAATGCAAAAATGAAACATGTGAATGGTCCCATACACTTAAACACTTGCAATTAGGTACCTTTAAAAAAAAATAAAAAAATATGTATGTTATACATGTACAATCATGCACACACAGTCTCGTGTGTGTGTGTGTGTGTGTGTGTGTGTGTGTGTGTGAAGGATTGTGTGTGTATACATATATATCAGATTTAAATTGGACATGCAACTATGAAATGAATGATTGTCTGCAAGCAAAAAGAATTCACCTTACATTGCATATTACGTAATTAAATATGAAATGACTAATTATTTCTCACCAATATTCAAATTTGAAAATCAACTATCAAAAATCAATGCATTCACTTTCCACATTCAGATGAATTTATAATAGGGAATTTGCAAGGTGTTTTCATTATAAGTGCATGAATATTTTTCAATGAGATAGCCGTTGTTGTGCATGCAATATTGTAAGGATGATTTAATGTGATAACATTACACTACCCCCAGTTGTTCCAATTTTTTTGTAGGTATGGGAGATGACTGAGAGGTGAACCAGATGCTTGGACATTTGATGATTCAATGTAATTGTGCTTGTCAACACCAAGTTTTTTGGGAAATATGGTTTTCTATGAAGTAACTAAGTTTTTTTTGTATTAATTGGTATAATGCAATTGGATATATGATATTTTGATATGTTGATTATGTATATGCACGACACCTCTTTTGCAGGTTTCAAGAAACCTATTCGAGAAGAGTAGAAGACAATAACCTTTCATCACAGGTGAAGTCTCTATGGCTTTACTTTGACAATGACCTAGTAGACACTCCTTTCTATTTGCAATTGAGTTTAATTTTTTATTGCTTTACCGAATTGCATGTTGAATTCAAATGTTTTAGGAAAGCACTTGAAAAAATTAGGTTTCATTTTACTTCAATTACTACTTTGCATACATACATACATACATACATACATAGACACACACACACACATTTGATTGAGTGATCATATTTCTAAAATTATGCATACATATTTCTGAAATGATCATATTGAGTTATCATGCATACATTTGATTGAGTTATCATTTTTCATGAAACTTTTCCATCTTTCTGGAAATACTTGAGTTATCATGCATACTTTGATTGAGTTTGTCTATTGTAGTTCACAAAGTTATATATGTTAAATTTCAGTTCAATTCTTACTTTGCTGAGTTTTATTCTTTCAGTGATATTCTTTTCTAGGTGATAGTCTTGATGATTCACAAACTTTTCCCATCTTTCTGGATATCCCATTTTATTTATAGAAAACTGAAACTGTACCACATGAAGATTGCAAAAGTATTGGATTACAGGAAGCTGGGAAAGGTTTGTGTGTCATCAAGACATGCACTAATCTTCATGTTAAGATAACTATGTTGTGACACACACACACACACACACAGAGGTCTATATAGGACTGCACAACATAATTAATTTAGGATTGAACTTTAAAAAAATATGTATGACAACATTAGATATCATTTACAAATATACAAAGATACACAATAGATAACTATACATAAGAGAACAAATATAAAACTATTACAAGTAGAGAACGGTAGATAACAACTACAAATCAGGTTCAAAATAAAACAACTAATGCAACATGACATTTTTAAATTGAATCATAATAGTCCATCTAAAAAACATAAAATTAAATTCATAATACAAGGTTCATATTGTAACAACTGCATCAACATTGCATTTTTAACTTATATCATATGACACAAAATTTACATTCCTCTAGTGAATGGTAGTTGTGAATTATACCAGCAATGACATTAACACATTTTATAACCATATCAGAGTTATCTTTGATCAAAATGCATAATTGTGATGATCAGAATGACATTGTATCACCCCATCGTGTCTGATCTACTCTACAAAACATATGGCAAAAAACCCTTCTTCTACAATCAAAATACAAAATGCATAACTCGTACGCAATTTCCCATAACGGTTTCAAAAGCACTAGGGGTCACAACTCTATGGGCAAAAGAGTCTGTCACACTTGTATTAGCAATTTGCTAGGTAGGAATGACTTTTAGGCAACTTGCTATACAAGCAAGAAATTCTTGCTTGGCATATGAACTGAGTTGGATGTTCGCAGGGGCACTCCCAATTGGCAAGTCATTGACAACTTCATATAGTGAGGAGTAGATGGCCATCATATTATCTACAACGAGTTGTCCTGGCTCCTCTGCCAACCTCCTTTGTTTAGCTTTCTCTGCTTTTTTTTCTATCTTTGCAACTGCCTTGCATTCTCGTTCAACCTTTGCCTTCTATTGTCTCTTCAACCTCTCCTCTTTTTTTCTTCTTCTCCTCATCTTTTTGTAGTTTTCTTGCAGATTTTTCTACCCTCAAAACTTCCCTTTGTTTTTGGTCTGCTTCACGTTATGCCTTTCTCTCCACCATTTGCTGCTTCTTATGCTTTTGCAATTCCTCATTCCTCTTCCTTTCTGCGTCTTGGACATTGAGCAATTCAATGTATTCATCAGACGTCAAAATTTGGGATTGCCTACTTAGGCGAAGCACTCTCGTCTGACCCCCCCCCCCCNCGTCTGCCCCCCCCCCCCCGTGATCAAGGAGTGACCCGTTGCATTGGAAGCCTCAAGATTTGGCTAGTTGATGATGAGACTTGCTGCGCATCCTGTTGGGTGCACAACACAGTCAACTTCTTCATCACTGATTCACTTATATCATTTTCATCTTCAAAATCTGCGCCATTCCCATCATCCCAATCCCTTGTGTTTGTGAAGTAATGTATTACGTCTGTATGATCAATTTCAAGAGGGGTTGGCATGGAAAGGGTGACCTCTTCTATCATGAAATCTGTATTCACTCCTAAATTATTTGCTGCTTCTGCAACCCACTCTGGTTGGACAACTTGTGTAGGAAGAATGAGACCTGCTGATGTGGTTTCCATACCTTCATTGGATGTAGATTGCGGCCCAAGGATGTCTAATAGGGTGGTTTGTGATGGATCAATGACACCTTCAACTGATGTGGTTTGGACACCTTCAGCTAAACCCTCTACATTGTCTTTATTGGGCAGGTAAGCTTTATTAAAGATATTAATTGCTTCTTCAGTGTATCCTGCTAAACACATAAAGACTTTTGCTGCGATGTGTTCTGGTCTGGTCTCCAATGTGACTGCATCATCCTCTGTTCCAGCAGTTTGGAATTCTTCTTGAATATCAAATGCCTCACTTGGCCTCATATCGTTTTGTGGTGCAGACCTATTTAGTGGCCAAATCCCAGTCCTATAGAACCCATTCATAATGTTGCCTATTGTCATTGCTTTCTTGAATGCACAACTTGAAAGAGTTGCTAACTCTTCTCAGCGAATTTCAATGTGGGTGTTATTGGACATCCATGTCTTGTTTGAAGCAATTCTTGAACAAAGAGAAAACACTAACATCCAATGGTTGTAGCCTATGGCTGGTATGAGTAGGTAGTGTTAGCAAGTCAGTTCCCAAGCGCTTGGCTTCTTCTATTATTTTGAACGCCACATGGTTTCCATGACCATCAGATACAAGAAGCGACATAGTAGTGGGTGAAACCCCTCTAGGAATGGATGCTGCAGAATGTTGTAACTAGTTAAGAAACAATTCCTTTGTCATCCATGCATGCTCTTGACATGCCATGCATGCACCAGGCTCACAATTTGCAATGTAATTTCTGATGTACCTCTTTTCTTTGAATAAGTAAAACCCAGGAATAAACATTCAAGCTACATTAACACAAGCCAAAACAATGATCCACTCTCTACTTTTTGATATCAAGTGGGGTACACATCTCTTCCCCAATCTAGCAATCACTCTCATTCCACAATTCCTGCCACCTTGAACATCGGTCTTATCACAATTCCAAATTCTACTAGATCCATAGTGGTTCAAATTGTAGATGTTCTCCAAGTTGTCATAGAATGATGACACAATAGAAGGTCATAGCATGCTCGATCGTTGTCCACTCCTTCACCTATTCTCATAATCAAATTAGGGTGCCTGCGATGAAAACCAGCCCACCACGATTTCCCTGGCATACCATTCTTGAATGGGTTCGACCTATCCCCACAAACTTGGGCAACAATTGTTGGTAGTTGACTGATCAACATATCATGCCCAATTTCCGCCATTTCTTTGCACCATTGGGAAATTTCAGCCTCCTCTTCTGATAAAATGGTATGTGGCCCCCTCATGGTTTTTTTAATAACCCTTGTCAGCCACAACCTCAAACTGGTATTGGGGACACCAAACTTTATTGTTGTAGCTCTAATTGACATCCCCTTCTCTTCTACATATGCAATTACTTGTCTCATGTCATGTTTGGACCATTTCCCTCTTGGCTTTGATTGACTATCAGGTTCAACATTTTCAACAACGAGCTTTGCCTACACATTAGGCTCATTATCACATGCAATGTTTTTTTCTTGGCTCTTATAAAAAATATTAATTTCTTCGTTGGGGATTCTATTCACTAGATCAATGAAGTGTACTCCTTGAGTCACTCTAATTCTACCTCTACCTCTACCTCCACCTCTTCCTCCTACCTCATTCGCTTTGGGACTCTCCCTTCCTTCTGATGTCATACCCTTCCTACCTCTACCTCTACCTCCACCCTTACCCTTACCTTCACCTCGTGTCATGAATCTCAAAACCCTGGACGAAATTTGCAAAATAATAAACATTCAAAGGAAATGGAAGACATTAAGACAATCATTGTTTAACTCTATCACTGTACACACAGAAGAGGGTGCAAGAGTTACACCGGTAGGAAAGCACGATTAAGTTAGTATAATAAAGAGTAATTTTATTTATTAAGGAGCTTTACAAAATTAAAGAGTGGGGATTGGAATTAAAGCTTGGAAGGATGCACCAAATCAAGATCTTGGGGGTTTTTTCCCAAATTTGCAAGTAGCCAAATTGTGTAAGATAAATATTTTTTATTGATAAAGATATAATCCTTCTAGGAAGGATTTGAAAATGAAGAATGTCAAGCACACCCAATCAATTAAATTCTCTGAATGACCCCCACATACATAACCTACAGATCAGCTTCCTCTGTTTGATTTATGTCACAATGTGCAACCATCACAGTATCTGAACACGACAAGTAACACAAGGATGAACAATACTAGGGTTTTTTAGGGTTTTCTTATTGCCAAGAAAAAATGTCAATTGCCAGAAAATATGCTGGCAGGGTAAGCGAGGGGCAATGAAAGGAGTGGCGAGAAGGAAATATAAACACAATTATTTTAGAATAGAAAAACATTAAAAAAAAATTGATCTGGCACATACATATTCAAAAACAACTACTTGTTGCAACTATGGCAAGTGATTTACCTCTTGTTAATGATGTCGATAAGAAAAAATGGGCAAATATTGCAGAGAAGTTTTGACGGAACCCTATGAGCCAAAACCATTCTATTCACAATAAATGAAGGAAATGAAATATGAATCTGCTACTCAACTGTTACAGCACCGTCCAAAACAAAAGGTTGTCATTGGCCTGCACGCAGACCTGATGTTTTGACTGGAAATCTTTGCACATTAAAAACAAAAAATCATTTGTGATTTGATTTGATTCGAGATTGGATTGGATCAGATTAGAATATATTTCATTGAAGATATTTCCTGAACGAATTTTGATTTTCCGGTTGTTATAACTCAATTTCCAACTTGTACTCTGAAGATGTTTGCTGGACACAGATAGGTTTTGTGCAGCGTCAAATAGGTTTTGATTGAAACGTCACTCTATATAGCCTATCGGCTGATTAAATCAGATTCAATTTTTTGACAAACCGAGAGAAGATATTTAAGTTGAAGGTGGTATTCCCCCAAACCGAGAGGAGATTCAATATCGTTTGATTTAGATTTGTGAATCGGAGACTATAAATTGCAGTCCCCCGTCAATTGCATGCAAAAAGAATGAGTTCATGTGGCCACTCCCCTGTGCAGAAAGCTTCGTATTTTTTACTCTTCATATCTATGAGAGATTTGATCTGATTTCATATTGTTTCGAATATCCAATTTCTTCCAGATAAGATGTGATTCGATCATATCAATGATTTTCTCGCTGACTGAAACCATTTCTCGAGCAACTGAAAACTACCACCTGGATTCGCAGCGTCAAACGGATTTTCATGAAAAGCTCCTGCAATATAGCCTATCGGCTAACAAGAAAGGAAGCATGTTTGATGGGCACAACGTTACCTGGAGGTTCTAGAGAAGAGCCCAAACGGTTGCAGAGCTAAGTAAAAAATATGTGTAATTGTGCACACATGGATACAACATTTGAATGTGACGATTAATACAAAATTATATATAAATCAACACAATTATGTATATGTATACATATTTATGTATATGTATACATATAATTAATAAGAAAGCCCAAATTCAAAATTACAATGTACCTAATTGCAAGTGTTTAGGCATATGGCCCTGTTCACGTGTTTCAATTTTGTGTTGGAAAAGGGCGGACAATGAATCTCTCATGTCCCTGTTATGTCCACCGTAGGCCATCTTCATGCCATGTACATTATGGAATCCTATAAACCAAAGCTTTGAACACAGTTTCTTCATTGTGTTGTTTTGTATACAATATACATGCATATACAGATGAATGTATGCAATATACATGACTACATTTATAGTTATGTAGGTATCTATGTAGTATACATGGCTTCATGTGTATACATATGTATGTATGCAATATACATGCCTACATTTTCTTCATTGTGTAGTTTTGTATATAATATACATGTGTATGAATATGCATGTATACATTTTCATGAAATGGATTCCATTTGAAAAAATGATGACAAAAGATACCAAAATGAAGGAACGCAAAAGCAAAGTTCATCATTTTATTGTAACCCTTTATGCATACAGATAATCATTCTAATGAAACCCTCCCTAAGGAATATCAAATAGTAAACATTCTAATGAAATGGAAAGCATTTGAAAAAATGATGTCAAAAGAAACCAAAATGCATGAGATAAAACAAAAGCAGGTGATGGGGGAGGTAACTGTGATATGATTAGAAAATATTTATTGATGTTGTGACTCTGATATGGTAATAAAATGAATGAGGTTGTAATTTATGAATCTGGATGCCATGAAAAAATAAATACAAAATCGTAAACATTTAATAAAATTTACTTGACAGACAATAGTAAACTGCTTTACTAAATGACATAATTGATACAAATGTTTAGAGGCACTATAAATAGTTAGAACCTAAGATTACATAAACTTGATATAAAACAGTAAAATTACAAAATATTAATTATTACATCAAATGAAAACACTTCAGATTAGTGTACCAACCTGAACAAGGTCTCTTTGATGAAGAAAGTGCAGAAAATTCCACCTCCACCTCTGAAGTGTGCAAATAATATTCAGACAAAACATAGATAGATAGGTGTTTGTAGTAATGAAAATGAAGTTAAAATTCCTTTTATAAATTCATTCGAATGTGCAAGGTGATTGCATTCAATTGTGGTAGTTGATTTTCAAATTTGAATATTGGTGGCATTCCGTCATTTCATACTTAATTAGGAAATGTGCAGTGCAAGCTGAATTCACAATGTAGGTACTATTTGCAGACACGGAGTTAATGCATTTACAAGTGCAAAGGAGTTTGGGAGAAAGTGCACATGATAGCCCATAAATTTCTTTTATGTTTTTTTTTTTAAATTGTCAATTAAGGGACCAATAACTACTCATTTGTATTTGTAATTTGAGTTCATTTGTACTTTGGAACCACTTGCATAAAGTGGTTTTTATAAACATATACATTTTGAAATAATGATAAAGTGACTTTATCTGTGCTAATAGATTTGTATGATAATCACACGAGGACCACTATTGGTTGATTTTTTTTTGTCAACTACTTATTCATGATTGAACATGTATTGGGGGTCAAATAATTAATTATTGGTTTTTATGTGTGTATTGACTTGCAAAGTTATTTATTATTGGGGGGTCACCATAGCAAAAAGTGAACGATTATTGAACCTCAATTCACTACTGGTCCGTTTCCCCTACCTTTAAGAGCTATACCCTTGAGAAATGTATGTTTTGAAGGAGATAAGCGATTATCATAATGGTAATGATCTATACTGAAAGGATCAATGACTTTTTTTTTTGTCAAGTTACCTTCAAGAGCTATGCCCTTGAGAAATATAGGTTTTGAAGGAGATAAGCGATCATCATAATGGTAATGATCTAAAGTTAGATGGTAATTGGTGATTTTGATTAGACTTGTTGAGTTTGCCAACTGTCAAGGGAATGTCAAAACCAAAGAAAAATAATAGAAAAAATTTCATATCTGTAAATCTAAATAAACTAATAAACTCTCTCAAAAGACATTCTTATGATTGCTTAAATGTGTAAAACTAAAATAATTAACTCTTTGGAAAGACATTCTTTTCATTTGCAATCATAAGATAAAAGAGAGCATTATAACAAAAACACTGTAACCCATGTTTGCTAAAAACTAGCAAATAATTTGAATAGAAAACATTGATTGAATGCAACCAACTTGGGTGCCTTTGTAGTAACACTGAATTAATTTTAAGGTAGAAGAGCTTGCCGCACTTTTCTGCTTTGAGTTTTGTTTCTTGTGTTATTTTGCCAATTTACACGTTTTCTATATTGAAATTTTTTAAAAAATAGAAAAAATTAGAGAGCTCATTATTTTTTCTTGTTCCATTATGAATTTCAATTATATTATTTCTTTTTATGAATAAATTTCAATTTTTTAAAAAAAAATTAATACAAAATTAAAATCTAAAAATTTCTAAATGTTAACTTGTTTTGTAATACATAATTATATTATTTCTTTTTATGAATAAATTTCAGTTTAAAAAAAATAAAATTAATACAAAATTAAAATCTAAAAATTTCTAAATGTTAACTTGTTTGTATTCACTTGTTATTGCATATTTCAAATTTGTAAATTGTTGTAATGTTAGACCCAATGAAAAAGACTTGTTAAAAATATTGTCGTCCTAGGGGTAAAGAAGACGAGGTAATTTTCAAACATTGCACTAGATTGACATGTCACCTAACACAAACGCCATGTTGACATTATTTTTTACCTCTTCATGTTACATGTGAAGTACAAAATCTATTAGAGACTTCAACTAATCAAAGAAACCAGTAAAAGGAAAACAAAATAGATGACGTGTTCACGAATAGTCATTATATTATATTATGAACTATTTGAGGCAGCCAACTATCACCTCAGAGTAAGGGTTGAAAGAGGGGTAGACATGAGTGCAATCAAAGGTTCCTATTTTTATTGTTCTATTTTATTTAATCTAGTTAGGAAATTGATTATTGTTTTTTATTTTAAATGTAGTGTTCATTTTTTTTTATAGCTTTTTAAATTTATGAGCTTGTAATTTTGTAGAATTTAAAACTTGTTATTTTCTTCACTGTAAGTTATTTTTAATTGACGAAATATTAGGGCTGATGTTACTATTTGTGGGATGAGGTTTTAAATACTTAATATTAAGGAGATAGAGGAAAAGGTGGCCATTACAAAGGTCAAAATTGAGAAACACTGGGATATGTGAGAAGGGTTGCACTCTCTTGATTGATAGTTGGATGAATAAAAGAGACACGACATTGTTGGTTTTTTTCGTTTCTTAAGTCTATTTCTTGAAATCCATTAATTTCGTGATTAAGATTTCTGACTTTTGTATTAGTAACTACAGTAGCATGTCAAATTTCTTAAGTTTTTCCTAAGTGGAAAATATTTTAAAAAATCTATTGATGGTTTAGGAAAGTCAAAAAATACAAAATTCTTTATTGAGATGTTGGAGGAACTCATGGCCAAAGTGGGTGAAGAGATTTTTTTGTAAGTAATTTCGAATAATACAACAATTATGTATTTGGAGGAAATTTGTCATCTATAGACAACTATCTTTATTCTAGACTTCTTGTTTTACTCATCGCTTTGACCTCATATTAAATGGTCTCAGCAACATTTCATAATTTGAAGTATACATGAAGCATGACAAAAATGCACACACACACACACACATTTGTGTCCCCATATGAATGAGGAAGTTTACAAATAAGGAGTTGAGTCATTTTGGAATAACTTGTTTGGCAACATACTTTATTATGTTGTAACATCTTATTTTAGTCAGAGGTTATCTTGAGGAGGGGTGGTCTACACCATATATTAAGGCTAATGGAGGATTAACATGATTGATTGATATTTTGATGAACATGACTTTTGGCTTCCTATGTAAGAGATTGCAAATGCAATACTTTATTATCGTTACATTTACATTAATTTATCAATAAATATCTTATTTTGTTTATAAGTTTTATGTTCCATTCTTTTGTAGTGTATAGAGATTTTTAGTTCTTCAAATTGTTGAAGATAAATATAGTCTTATATGAGGCATCATTGATTGATAACGATACCATCAACTTCTTAGATCTTTACTTGCAATTACTTATTTCTTGAATTTAATGCTCCCATTCCAGTTTCATGTTAAGCCAAATGAAGGGGTTATGAGTGGGTTACACATAGAGTAGATAGAAACTAATTATTGGTTAGACTAAATATTATTTTCAGAATAATTTCTTTACTTTCAGAGGTCCGATCCTTTGGGCGCATTTGAGTAAGGTTTCCACCTTCCTATCCATTGAGGATGGTTTTCGAAAACAAGGATCAAATTGGACATATTTGTTTGCTAAATATGATGATAAGATGGATGTGATTGGGTACAAGATAGAAATCATGCCAAGTATCACAATGGATGAGCTTAATCTTTTGGTGTCCAAGTTCATTAAATTCATCGATAAGGAAAGAGATAAGGGACATATTCTTCTAGAAGAAATCTCCATGTGCCACATGTTCATTTTTCATTAGTCTTCTCTGGATAATCATTGTAAATCCTAATTAGGGTATAGTTGTTTAAATATTGGCCATCAATATTAAATTGATCTGAGCCCTTCATGTGTTTTTGAACTCTTATATAAACCCCACTTCTCTCATTTGTAAGGGAGATTAAGAGAAATTATTGCATTAAACACTTCTTAAGTAAATTCATTGTTCGATTGTTGGTGAATTTGATATCTTTTGCAAGTTGCATGGTTTCTTGTTTCTCACTTAGAGTAGATTTTATTTTCAAGTTGTTAAATTGAATGAAGGATTTGATGAGAATTATGTTCATTGTGGAATCAATATGTTCACACTTTTGATAGTTGGATGATTTTCAGCTATTGTGCAAAGTTAGTAGGAACTTGTGATAGAAAACTTAACTTCCATTACTGTATTCATTGTTCGAATGTTGGTGAATATCCATGATGTGAAAATCCTTAGAATAACTTAGAAGATCGCATCATTCTTGTGGAGTTTCTGAATTTGGTGAAACAAGGATAGGTTTTTTATTCCACTTTTGTAGTCTTGTCTCTAGATTTCATAGGATTAGTTCATAAAACTAGTTTAGGGTTAGAATTATCTTCTCAAAACCCTCCTCTTTTGTACTTTGTTTTTTTAGAAATCTTCAAAAATATATAGATTAAAAAAAATAGAAAAGAAAATTCATCATCCAAAAGTTGACAGTCTTGAGTAGCAACGTAAGTCCCCTTAGAGGTTTCCAGCAAATCATCCAACCACAAGAGTCTATCCAGAACAGTAAGAAGCACATGCATTTGGAACCTTGGAGTCATCTTTGTCATCACACAGCTCGTCTGTTTAGCACATAGAGTATTTTGTTCAAGAGAAGATAGAGTACCCCTGGTATTTTATTCTAAGTTATTTGTGTCATAAAACACACATCAACAGGGAGGAAGAATTTTCTTTTCTTAGCTGAAGAAAAAAGAACAATTGTAGGATATACAAAAAGTAATTCTCAACATGAGAGTACATTATACTCATGATATAATAATAGAAGATCAGATAAAGGCCAAAGAGATAT
The DNA here is from genome assembly GCA_018584345.1 of Thuja plicata. Lineage (NCBI taxonomy): Eukaryota > Viridiplantae > Streptophyta > Pinopsida > Cupressales > Cupressaceae > Thuja > Thuja plicata. The sequence continues at coordinate 2,374,155 of MU224190.1, read as the reverse complement.
TGAATGTTATTATTGCAAGAAAAGAGGTCATGCAACCTAGAATAATAGAATTGCACCAATGATGTTCTTAGAAGAAATATCAAAGATAAATTAATATAACCTTTGTTGAGTATTAGATGCTATTATTGAAATTCCAACAAATGTTAATAGTGGAGATGACTACTTCTTTTAAAATGTCATTTTTTAAAGGTAAGAAAGAGATTTAGTATAGACGAAACTCAGTATGGATGACTGCCTAGATAGTTCATGTAAGAACCCCAAAAGGTTCTAACTTCACCACTGTAATATCCCTTTCTATTTCACTCTTATTTTTTCAGTTTTGTGTCATATACATTTTGTCAAACAATTGGTGTGCAAGGTCAGAACTGAGATTTATGAGTTTCCTTGTGCCAAATTTGGTTATACATGAACACTTTGCAAAGTAATTCCATCAAACAATTGACATGCTTTATTAAGAACATTACTTCATCATGTTGTCATAAGAAACATATTGGCAATGTAAGAACCCCAACAGGTTCTAACTCTTCCAAACCACTAATTTTCTATGCAAATTTTATATTTGTTTTGATATGATAATATAATGCAACAAATAAAGATATTGCAATAATAATTTTTTAACTCAAAACTGAAATTGCATTGAAAATACATAGCTGAAAATTCTAGATTTTTATACCAGCTTGAATACTCATAATTATCACAATATATTGACAACATAGTTCATTAAATAACCCCAATTATCTAAAGCAACAATACCCATAAAACCTAGGAGTTACAATTCATGAACTTACATGTATGATATGTCTTGAAACCCTTCAATAAACTTCACAAATCTTCTCATAAATGCTTGAAACCTGATTAATAATGGCTGCCAATTCCTTCTATCACTGTAAACTATTCTGGTAAATAATGAAGCATTCAAACCCTTAATTCTGCAACAATAAATTCATTCTTGGCCTCTAAACTGAAGCCAACGCCTGACATAATTCATTGGATGTTTCACCAATTCACTATGCTGAAAAACTTAGAAGAATTCACAATTCTTCAAGCTTAAAATCTAAAACCCTTATTTCCATTTCTTCTTCACACAAACAAAGCAAAGTAAAAAATGATCATCAATAATGAGGTTGATTTTCTTTTTGATGTGCTTTTATAACTCCAATCTTCTTAATATCATTTAAATCCACTTTTAAATCCACTTCTAGGTTTGAATAAGACTTTATAATAAGTCTTCAAACTTGGGTGCTCATATTCATGGATTATAAATGTACTTTAATATTATTTAAAATAATATAACTTGCGTGCAAATTGACTTTATAAAATACTTTAATATTTTGGCCTCCAAAATATAATCCATTAATTACACTTTAAGTCACTTAAATGAAGGGTCATGGCCTCATTGAATATAAAGTGACTTTTTAACCTTATAAATAATTATTGATAAAGTAATCACTTTATTAATAATTAAAATAACATAACTCCACAAATAATCATTATTTCTCAATTCTGTCTGAACCTGGGAGTTAACCATTATGTCCACTGTGCACCCAACTCCCTTACTAAAAATAGTAAGGGTCCCTCTCTAACATCCATTGACTTGTACTGTAAATGAGTTAATCACTGTGCATACCATGAGTCTGGGTGCCCTTGTCAAAAATAGCTCTGACCATAATTTGACTTACTATAAATAGTAAGTCCCAAACTGGAAGCTTTGTCAATGTCACCATAAATTCATACTGCTAGCAAACTGTCCAGGTTCCCTGCTAAAGATAGAAACTCTGACTTACCCAAAATAGACACTTACTATAAATAGTAAGTGTATTGATCTGACTCAAACAAAGAGCGATCCTGGTATCACAAGCCTCTAGAGTGGAAACTGACCACTAGCTCTGCCACACGACCCCCTCTATCATCCTGATTAGCCTACGAGAGTCCAACTATAGGAAAATCCCTCAAACTCCAATGCGCATAAAAATGGGGACATTACAGTCTTCTCTTCCTAAAATTGCTTGTCCCCAAGCAATCCCTGAAAACAAAACACATAAGTCCACCCGGACCCCAAGGATATAATGGTGTAATGTCCCTGTGATCACCTGCAAACTCCTGTGATGAAATCACCATTAACTGAGATAACCAAAACACATTGTCACCATGCCAACCATAGTGACCCACATAATATGCAGTGCCAAACCTGTCACTACCTAGATCCCAATAGAGATGAAACTCACAACCATCCATAAAAAGAATGAATGGATATCCAAAACCATCTGCTAGATCAACTCTCCCTACACATCCTACCAATATGATCTATGTATGAAGCCCATCTATGCAATAGAGACAAGTACTCCCATAACCCAGATATCTATCCTCTGCAAGACCATCCTGGATATACTAACCCTGCAAGTTGCCTCTTGCTAACTTGCAGTAACCAACCCCATCAACTGCAAATGGAGTAAACCCATCCCAAAAGAATGGTATAATCCTGGAGCCTGTTAGTTCCTTTTCTTGCTAACAAATAAAATAATTGCAGTAAGCTTTCTCTATTATCCCAAACACTGATCAAGCAAGAAAAAGAATGATAGAAACAAGGTTTTCAAACCCTCTACACTTTGAGTTCCACCACCTTGGGTGGGCTTACCCTTTTTCACTTGGGATATTCAAATTATAAAATTTGTTCCATCCAGTGCATAGTGGAATTACCGATTTTTACTTCTGTAATATTTATTTCACAAACTAAAAAAAAATGATAAAGATCAATTTTGTGGTGATAGCCACCTACTCCAAATGAATAATAGACCAGTGTTTTATCCTAGGGCATTGGAGTCACTCTGAACATTCATAACCATTTTCCATAAACATAAACTTAAAAACAACTACAGATCTGAAGATAAAATAGATACACCTTGTATATCAACCCTCACACATATGCTAAGATAATCATCAGATTCATTATACACTCTAAGTTTCACCGAAATAACCCCAAGGCAATTTAATATTTCCTTGAAAGAAACCTTAAGATAATTTCACAATCTGCTCGATAGACATATAAATTGAACAATCCTTAGTTACTCAATTTAAAACAACTCAGAACACAATAATGAAGAAAAATATTCATCATAAGTTCAGAAATTGTCGATGGATTTTCATTTGTATTCATATCAAAAAGAGTTATTACATTCAACAATAAACTTTCAAAACCCTTATCAAGTATCTGGTCTCAAACCAAAGTTTATACAATACTATTGTATTTCAGATGAAAAATGACTATCCCTTTCCCAGTAGTCTTGGAATCCTTTTATAACTAAGGATGCAACAAGCTTCGGACTACATGGGAAGAATACAAAAACTTGCAACAACTTTAAAATCAACAAAATAACAACTTGGAAATAGAACACGGATGGCAAAATATCTGCAAAGTTGAACAGAAGTTGTTGATGTTTTGAAAATATCTCTTCATCCTTTTAGCTTTGCTTCCCACCTGTTCACTTCTTTGGCGGTGGGCCAACCAAAATTCTTCTCTTGCTCCAGCTTGGCCAAGGCTTCTGTCCACCTAGCATCTATAATTGTTTTTTCCTCTGCAATGAATTTTGTCATTTCTACCTCAACTTTGAACAAATTATTAATCAGTTCATTGCAGTAATTTGCATCTGTATCCTCTTCTAAGTTGTGTTTTACATTCTCAGCCTTCTATATTTCATCAAATTCTCTCTCCCAATTTGGTTGTGGCTTTAATATATTAGCATCATCATAAATCTTGGGAATAAGTGCAAGGCACTGACCACCAAACAACTTCATCTTTACCATTAAAGAGGGCATAAGTGGTATTCAGATCATTCACCATCTCAATAGTCTCTATGACTTTGTCAGGGAAATCATCATTGTATAGCATTTATGTCTTTAACTTATCCATTAACCTATTTCTTCTTGACCAGGTTTTGATAGTAGGTTCAAGAAATGTCATGGCCTCTGCAGCTGTCTTGGAAGCTTCCTGTAATGAGCCATACAATGTGTGCACCATTGCAGTCTTCTATTTTAAAACACCAACCCGGTGTTGTAAGATAGAAAGGATAATAGACATAGCACTGTCACTTTTCTCCTTTGATGGCTCCTTTGTGTGGCCCTCTTCTGGTGTAAAATCACCTTATGTCTCTGTTGCAATATCTACTTTATCTGGTACAGTTACCCGAAGGACTTCATCTATCTTCTTTTCCTCCAATTATTTCTTCAGCTGCTCTATTTGTTCCTCTAAGGAATTGTTATGAACCACAACCTCTTCATTTTTCTTGGCCAATGCCATCATCCGACTAAAAGTTTGTTCATACCTTTGGACAGATCATCTATCTTTTCCAAGTTCATAAATGAAACTTGGGTCATTAGATGGGCAATTTCTATATCACTGGTAATCTACAGATTCCAGATCATTCTGTCTGCCTTCATTTCCTCTCTTATAATCAAGACCAAGGGATTTTATGTAGTAGGGGAAAGAGAGAAAATGGCCAAAGTTTTAGATTTAGGATCAAAACATGATCCTCTCAATACCTCATCTATTTCAAACTTTGTTTTGAACATGGGATTTCCTTGCCTTCTAATCTGATCAATGATGAAGGTGGATTGTAAATCCCAGTCAAACATTAATAGAACTCCACTATTTTTCACCAAGAGTCTAGCCTTCTCCATAGTTATCAGCTCATTCTCAGGGCCATACTCTTGAAGTGTCTTGAAGATCTCTTCATTCTTTTCCTCTTGGTCTTCCCCTGTTATCAAATTCTGCCTTAAATCTTTTTGCTTCATTTTGATCAAGAAACTCTTGAATTATTCAAATTTGATAAACTCATCATCTGTCATAAATTCATTAGCCATCATTACCCTTTCATCCATTCCTGTATCTAAGATCATCTCATTTTCTCCCTAATCTTCATCATGTGGCACCTTTTGCACTTGTTTTTTGATTTTCCTGAAATATCTTCCATGTTCTGTCACTACTACTTTGGCCATACTTTTTCTAACCTGTACCATCTTATCCTCTATTTTTATTTTCTTTCTAGGAGGCTCCCTAATAGAAGTGGCTTCTTCACCAGCCTCTTCTTCTTCCTCTTGTTCATGATGTTCTAAATGTTCCTTATCATGCAAATTCAGTGTGTGGAGATCCATGAGACTGTTCATCCTCAACATTGAATTTTTCTGTTTCCTTCCACTCAAATTCTATCCTCATGAGGTCTTTCCATTTTCTTCTTCTCTCCTAGACCTCAATTCTATCCATCTTATTTCTAACAACATCTTCCTCATCTAAGGGTTCATGATCTCTCACAGTCTGCCAAGGGGTCATAGTTTTCAAGGCTATTTTTACAAATCTCTCTGGGTCACAGAACCTAGCAACTATGGTTGATATTCTTTATTGTTTCAAGAAACCATTCATCAACTCAAAAACCTTTTTCCCAATAGAAAAATCAAACCCCACCCATAAACTAGGGACAAAGGTACCCTCTTATGCCCTTCTAAAAACTCTTTATCCATCCAAGTAATTTTCCATATAAACTCTAAGAAAGCAATTCTGAGTGGGACAAATTTAGGGAGGACATGAGGTGGCTGTGAGAAACCATATACCCTAATGATAGTAAAATGATCAAAGAAAAAGAAATCATCCCAATTATGGTCAATTTTCCAACCTTGAACAAATTTCCATGGTCTTAACAACCTCTTTATATCAAGTGACAACCTATCCCTTACTACTCCCAACAAATCTAGAATATGATCAACAATCCAATTATAAAAACAAACAAAAGAAGAATTTACATAAGCACTGTCCCATACCTAGGTCCACCTTTGAATTGACATCTCAACACCATATTTTGAATTGAACAATTCCAATTCCTTGTCCATAGAATCCTTGTTGTAGTAGAGAATCAAGAACATCAAGTGTGAATAATGTTTGAAAGTAGGCACAGGGGCGTCTAATTTTATTTTCACTAATGCATTATGTATAGCCTCAACTATATACCCCACATAATCAGAATCAGAATTAACTTATGGATTCTGGATATCCATGACCATCATTAATAGGTCAACAACAACACTAGAATCTCCATCAAAACCCAACACCCTACTCAGACCATACACTGTGCACTTGATATAATGGTGGAATAGAGATAATTCAAAAGGTGGCTTTACATTATCCGGAATCACCACCAGATGTCTATCTACCCTAGGCATAAATCTGGGCATCTCATGTTTCTTTATGAGTGTCTCACATTTCTCATAATCAACTTGTATTTTATCCAGGTCAATTTTGGTACACAATGCACCGGTAATCCTAAAAACCTCTACTATCGATCTTCTATTTATAGCCACTAGGGCTTCTTTATTCTTCTTTCTAATCACCCTAGCGACTGGACAGTATCTCTTAGCTATCTCTTTGTAGGTCCACATCAATGTAAACATCAAGAACAACTAATTTTTCCATGTTCATATTCCAGGGATTGCAGATAGGGATTGGCTTAACCCTATTGTTCCAAAATTAATGAAACAAAGTATTACCTGAGTGATTGAGAGTAACAGGGTTTCTGCATTGGCACCACTAGTCCTTACACTCTGCAATATTGGCATTGTTTGCACTAGATGTTCCAAGCAAGAGATCCTCAAACTCCTCTATATATTTCTTTGTTGTAGCTACTTTCTTTCCCGACCCCTTTGAAGTTGCGCTTGTAGTAGCTTGGCTCATCTTTGCTGCTCAAATTTGATCTTAGAAAAAGTCTCTACATTTTGCTCAGAAAATCACAAAGGAAAAATACAAGAATTATACAGAATGAGTGCATAATCAACAATACTTATAGCCCATCAATTCGATGTCTTGTCTTCTTTACTACAACTTCTCACACTTGCAATATCATGTCGTTAGCTTCTGCAACTAGTGCTGCCATTAATTCAAACTTGTGTGTCCTCACTGGAACATACTATGTACATCTTTCCCTTTTTGCATTTAAAACTGGGAACATGAAAAATGGCAGGCTGTCACACACTTGTACAAATCAAACGTTCAAAACTTTCTGTGCGAGTGAGCGACACAACTCTTTATTTTATTCAACTGCACACTCGTTGCATTCTTTCTCATAATCAAAATCAACTGGCGAGTGAGCAACAACCATTGATTTCATTTAGCCTTTTCAGTCGCGCAATCACTTTGCTTTATCTCATTTCTTTTGAAACCGCACGTGTGAGCGATGACAAACCACTAATTGAAACATCATCTTGTCGCATGCTCGCAGTGCCCTTTTTATTTGATCCTTTACCTTTGCGAGTGAGTGATGATCCCTTTTAGAACATACATTAATTGCATCGCTCACTCGCAATCCAAAATGTGTCAACCGCTAAGCCTTAGTGAGTGAGCGAGGACACAAAAATCCTTTACTCACACACTCGCAGCTTAAAAAACATTAATTGTTGATCATCGGTGACTGAGCGTTGACATAAAAGTTATCTTTGGTCGCACACTCGTTGATCATAAGTGTCAAGAGAATCATCCATTGCGAGTGAGCGATGACTTCTTCTTTCCTGTTGGTCGCTTAGTCGCACGTCAAAAATATTTAAGTGTCAACCATTCGCGAGTAAGCGATGAGTCAAAGCATCCCTGGTCGCACACTTGCACACTAAAATCTTAAAAGAACAAATCATTCGCAAGTGAGCGATTACAACTTTGTTCATTAAATTTCCATCAGTCACGCACTCGCTATGCAAATCTAACTTGACCTTTAATACTTGCGAGTGAGTGACATCTCGACCACTTCCTTCATCGCTCACCCACAATCCCAAATGCTTTGAAAGAATCTTCAATGCGACTGAGTGATAATAGCATATAAGCACTCATATATAACACGTCACTTGCTCGCACAACAAAAGACATTATATAAAAACCTCAGCGAGTGAGCGACGACTTATAGATAGAACTTGACTTGCACACTCGTGCAACAAAAGACACTAAATGAAAAACTTCAGCGAGTGAGCGATTGACCTAAAAATTTCCTCTAGTTGCACACTTTCACATTAAAAACTTTAAGTCAATATTCTTCAGCGAGTAGGCAACAACACAAATTTTCAACTCACTCGCATACTCGTAGACTGAAAAGTTAAAAATGGAAATACATCACGAGTATGCGAGAAAGACTTTCAAATTGTTCTAACAACCACATCACTGACTCGTGAGGTAAAACTAATAGCTTAAAAGACTGCAGTGATTGTGCGACTGAAGAATGACTAACTCACTTGCTCACTCGCACACCAAAATGGATAATGAACCAAGACATCACGACTATGCGACCAAGCATGAAAAATAACCGATTGAAGACTTAAACATATATAAGACCTTTTTTACATGAAAAGGGAAATTTTGAGAACAAATGATGCGGGAAAAGACCACTATTTGAAATATGAAAATTTTCTCAATATAGTGCTAACAGAGCCAACCCACACTGACGTTCAAATAAGTCCTCAACTGGTGGGTCAAAAGAGAAATGATGAGCGCTCCTCACTGTGTAATCATGATGAAATGCTCCAATCCCTATCAGAGGCTCATCAAAATCAAATCAAGAATCAAGAGATGGCTCCAATCTCTAACCCTGAACAACAGGTTGGGTAGGATCCTAGGTAACCCTCTCAGTAAACCCAACCATAAAATCTCAATGAGGAAGCATTGTAGTCAAGGTGTCTACAATCTTCCCTAATAACATCTGAATACTGTGAGAACCTCAGATGAGTGTACCCTCAAAAGCTCTGAAAGGACTCTCCTACGAAGTCAGACTCTCAAGCAAGTATTTCATGAACAACTTTGTGCAATATAAATTATAAGAAGCAACATCAACCCACTCCCCTGCAATCCATATATGATCCCCCTGAACCTGCGACACTACCAACTACCTAACACTATCAATTGTATGAAAATGAGGAATAGATTTGCTTCTAACAGAAGAAAACAAATCATCATGAGAGAAAGCCACCAAAACAGATGATACTTTGTCCATGTCCTGTGAAAGAAAGGGATTAGTGTTAGCAACTGGCACATAACTCTCGGACAAATCCACACCAGCTACCACAAAACTCAAAAACCTACTGTGTATCATCTGCCATTGTGCTAACAACTAGAGAACCCAATACCACAAAACTCTCTTTGTTGTCCTCCACTGATGCACTCACCTCCTTTGCATCTATTTCATCTATCTCAAGTATGAATGTAACTGTGTCCCCAACATATCAATCACTGCCAACTGTGGAAACCAACTCACTAGCAGCCATTACTATATGTAACTAAACTGGATCTATGGCTGACAAAGACTGAATCCGCTCCAACTCGACAATCACCTCTGCTAAACATCTGTGCAACTCCTGGAGAGCCAACTGAGTGCCCTCTAAAACGTCATAATTTGCTATGAGCTCCTGAGTAAGCTCACTCACCTCCTCCTCTCTATCCATCAGTGCTTCATATGTCGTACTCCCCCAGTCAACTAGGTGATCTTGGTCAACTGTAAATAATCTTGTCTCAAAATCCTGACAGCCTCCCGCAAGGAATGAATCTCTGTCAGGGAAAGGTAACCACCACCCACTACTACATTTGGGGTCAAATTTCGATGCCAATTTGCGACGACACTACCATTTGTGTGTGATTTTTGTGTTTTTTCCCAAGTGCCCCCGATGTTGTCGTAATAGCGACGATACCTTCATAATTTTGACACCCGCGTGATTATAAACAAAAAAGAAAAAGAAAAAGAAAGGCTCATTTTGAATTTTTGTTATCACATACCGTTGTGCACGAACAAGGCCCTAAATGTGGAAGATTGGAATCTTGGTATATGGCAGCCACAACTTCAGGTAGGCATTCGAGCTTTGTCTTCTCATTAACTCAATTTAATTTTGATGGAATTTGTTGATTTAATGACACAATAAGAATGTTAATACTGGCATTGTTTACATCTTTGCATTTGGAATGCTTGATGACCTGTGAGGTTTGAGAGCTAGGGCATCGTTGCTATTACCTGCAAGGCATTGTGTGAAGTGTTTAATCTCTCTCTTTTTTTTTTTGTTGATATTCACTATGTGGTACTCCCTGTTTATGATCATTTCATGAGGAAATGTCTTGATGGATCATCGGTTGCAAGCTAGGGCATCATGCATTGTTTATGAGCTCAATATTTAACACTGACATTGTTTACATCTTTGCATTTGGAATGCTTGATGACCCGCGAGGTTTGAGAGCTAGGGCATCATTGCTATTACCTTCAAGGCATTGTGTGAAGTGTTTGATCTCTCTTTATTTGTTTTGCTGTTGATATTCACTATGTAGTACTCCCCGTTTATGATCATTTCATGAGGAAATGTCTTGATGGCTCGCGGGCTGCAAGCTAGGGCATCATGCATTGTTTATGAGCTCATTGTTTAATATTGGCATTGTTTACATCTTTTCTTTTGGAATGCTTGATGACCCGCGATCTTTCAGAGCTAGGGCATCGTTGCTATTACCTTCAAGGCATTGTGTGTAGTATTTGATCTCTCTCTATTTGTTTTTCTATTGATATTCACTATGTGGTACTCCCCATTTATGATCATTTAATGAGGAAAAACATGGTATCTTCTTTCCTTTCTGCAACATTCTTCTGAGTGCATATTTCCTATAGCATGATTTTACTTTCAGAAGTGTATGGCTTGACTATGCACATGCATAACTATAGAAGAGGATTAGTAATAAGATGTCATTAATTGCTTAGATATTTTTGATCTAACCCCCAACTCTCTTTTCTTTGCAGGTTCTGGATCATGACAGGAGCACACCGGTACCTGGATAAAAAAACTCATCACTTCAGGTAATTTTTGGTACCCTTATTATTTATGTTCATCCTCTTATATATGCATGTACTCTTGCATATTCTTCTGAAAGTTAGCTATGCTCACATTAGCCCAGATGATCTTATCTTTCAGTTCCTTTCCTTGTATAGTATATACAAGTTATTTGTCATATATATATACATGTAATCTTTAGATGCAAAAATTTATTTTCCTTTACATGTATATTTTCATGAAATGAACACAAATTAAACAAGATCATCTAATAATGCAAACTAGGGTACTGTGGTCACTCATCTAGTAATTAGGTTACCAATGTACAATGAGGTAACTATTGTAGATATATCAAACCATGAAGATGATGCTTAGGAGACAGTGGAGCTAGAGGAATGTGTGAAAGATCTAAATGCTACTAAAAATAAGTTGAAGAGTTATTACTGCTTCAAATTAGGAGAAGGGCTGAAATAAAGAGTATGATATAACTTCAAAGTAAAATTAAGTACCAACTAAAGGAACTAAAATATAGTGCCATGATGGAGACATCACAGTGACCAAAACAAACATAAAAAAAATTAAATGATTAATGTGTCATCATTTTCACTATGTCATGGCAACACAACAGAGAGACCCATGTAAAATGATATAGTAAATTTATAAGCCATCAATACTAATCAATGTATAAAGTGATGGAATAATATATACACAGAATCAAAATATGACTAGTACCATTGGTACATTGTTTAGGATCAAATAAATAGGGTTTTTCTTAGAAAATGAGAGATATTGAATTTTCAAATATGCACAACAAGATTTATTCTAGAGAATACAATGAACACCACCTTTAAGTGAATATAGAAGGATTTTGAGCCAAAATTTTCAACTAAAATGAGAACCCCTCATGTTTAGAATGAAACACCCAAATTTCTAAAAGAGCTCAGGTTTGAAGTCAAAAATACATTTGTAAAGCTTTCAATTAAGTTCTATTTTCTTAG
>MU224190.1:2321968-2351105 GCA_018584345.1 Thuja plicata | reverse complement strand
TATATATATAACAAACAGAGCTCATAACATGGTCATGTGGTGCTCAAACAGTGAGCTCATAACAATGCCAGTATTAAACAGTGAACTTGTGCCATTAAATCAACAAATGCCATCAAAATGAAATTAAGTTAATGAGAAGACAAAGCTCGAATTCCTACCTCAAGTCATGGCTGCCATATGAAGATCAAATGCTAAGGAACTATGTTATAAAATTTCAAGGCATGAAATTTTATAACACATTTATAAAATTTCAAGGCATGAAATTTGATCTCTGATTTGACCTTGATAATGTCCCCTCCATTGCTTATGCTTGATCATGACTTTTAGAAGTGTATGGCTTGACTATGCACATGCATAATTGTAGATGAGGATCAGTAATAGGGTGCCAGGCATTGCTTAGATCATTTGGATCTAACCCCATCTTTTCCTTCCTTGCAGGTTCTGGATCATATAGGAGCATAGTGGATTCAACCCCGAGTCAATACTTCATTACTTAAGGAAATATCTGGTACCTTCATTATTTATGTTCATTCACTTATGTATGTTTGCATTCATTCATATTCTTCTAAAAATTGGCTATACTCATATTCTTCTTGTGTCTGAGTCTTCCAACTATGATCAATTTAATGCTGTAAATATTGACATAGAATTCGATAACAACCTGTCGATATGACTACAATGTGGAGGAGTCAAAGAAAATATATGTACAGTTATAAAATCTAAAGTTAAATTTACAAAGTAACATATCATTTATAAAACCTACCGTAACATGCCATTTTTTGTTTGACATTTTTTGTCACAAATAAAGAGTACATATATGTGCAGATATAAACATTAAGTACAACATGTCCAATTTATTTACAGATATACACATTAAGGATCATGTCAGATAATACAAGGGAATTCGATCAAAATAGGGAGACAATCGCTAGATTGTTGTCTAACTTTCAAAGAGAAGGCGATACATCTCAGAGAAACATGGGGGTGTGAATATAGAGGAACATGGAGGTGTGAGTATTGAAGCTGAAGATCATGATCCCATAGAAGATGACGATCATGCGCTAGAAAACACATTTGAAGATGATGGTATGAATGCATTTATCATTGACACATTTGGTACTGGTGTTGCTGGTGCTGGTGCTACTGCTAATGATGATTATGGTGAGGATGACATTGACGTCGTCCATGATATACCTCTACTTGAGAAGATGAACATGGCCCTTTATGAAGGCTCCCAATCTACTCTGACATTTAGATATTCCTAAAAAATCTTAGTGGCCACACTTACATTATTAACCAATATTATATGTCATTAACAAGCTGTTGTTTATATACTAATAATCGATATCCCTTCCATGCTGGCGTGTCAAATAGATCACTAATAACCCAAAGTCGCAATTGAATAATGCCAATAATCCCTCCTAGAGTTGATACTTGATAGTATTTTTTACTTAATAGGTAATATCCCCGCATTAGTTTAACTTACTGTGTAATATCGTTGTTTTGGTATTATCGCCGCCACATAACATGGTCACCTTATAATTATCGGTGCTGTATATTCCATCATTGTTTAAGAAAGGAGATTACTATTAGAGGTTCATTGTCATGGAGATGATTATTGTCTTCTTTGAATTATTTGTCTTGCACATATCATCAATGTTGCTTAATAAGCCATTTCTGTTGTTGTGTATGACAACACACTAACAACAAAAAAATAGCAAATATATTTGTTTGTAAGTGAACTCAAGCTATACCATCCATATCATCCACATAGGAAGAAAGAATTCAAACACAAATCTAAAATAAAATGATATTAATTCAACTAGGTTCTTTTAATTCTTTCCAAAAATATGATTACAATATTCTCTTGCAATTATTATTTTCAGTCTTCCTTGCATCTCTTGTTCTTCAGACTAACATGACTTAGATTTTTGAAAAGAAAAAAATATTTGGTACTTTCTTGGAAGTCCTTAATTACATTTTTTCCTTCCAGGGTTTATTTCATAGTTAGCACTTGTAAATTGTCAGCTACTACTTACAAGTGAGCACATGTAAATTGTCAGCTACTACTTACAGGTGAGCACCTATAAATTGTCAGCTATAATTTACAGGTGCTAACTATGAAATAAACCCTGGAAGGAAAAAATGTCATTAATGACTTCCAAGAAAGTACCAAATATTTTTTTCTTTTCGAAAATCTAAGTCATGTTTATAGACTGAAGAACAAGAGATGCATGGAAGACTTAAAATAATAATTGCAAGGGAATACTACCATCATATTTTTGGAAAGAATTAAAAGAACCTAGTTGAATTAATATCATTTTATTTTATATCTGTGTGCGAATTCTTTCTTCCTATGTAGATGATAAGGATGCTATAGCTTAAGTTCGCTTACAAACAAATAGATTTGATATTTTTTTGTTGTTAGTGTGCTGTTATACACAACAACAGAAATGACTTATTATGCAACATTGATGATAAGTACAAGACAAATAATTCAAAGAAGACAACAATCATCTCCATAACAATGAACCTCTAATAGTAATCTCCTTTCTTAAACAATGATAATTATAAGGTGACCGTGTTATGTGGCTGCGATAATACCAAAACAATGATATTACATAGTAAGTCAAACTAATGCGGGGATATTACCTATTAAGTAAAAAATACTATCAAGTATCAAATCTAGGAGGGATCGTTGGCATTAGTCAAGTGCGACTTTGGGTTATTAGTGATCTATTTGACACGCCAACATGGAAGGGATATCGATTATTAGTGTAAATAGTAGCTAGTTAATAACTTATATAATATTGGTTAATAATGTAAGTGTGGCCACTGAGATTTTTCAGGAATATTCAGTGTGGCCCTTTACTTGCGGTCATAGAATTAGGTAATATGTATCTCCTCTCACACAATTATAAATCTTGGAGGTTTGGCATCATGTATATTACCTTAATATCTTACAAGAATTGGTTCTCCATTGTAGTTATGAACCGTTGGGTAGGTAACCTTATGAGGAGGTCTACATATAACTTATTTGTAGGTAGAATCTAATTAGGATCTCATCCTTGTTCACCTAATTGGGTGGCAGCGAGTGGAGACACTGTCTGGGGACTCTACCCTAGAAAGGGGTTGCGTAACCAATTCTACCATCCTTTAAAAGACTGGTTTTAAAGTTAAACCCGAACTACGATGTCTCTACGAGTTACGTAGGCAAGGCCATCTATGATGAGCCCCTGAGGCATTAGGTCTGGCCCTTAGGTCTTGTACTTTTGAGTTCTTCCTTGATCTTGCCACCCCTTACCAATATTTTACATAGTTTGCATCTCTTTACGAAACTATTTTTATATACCTTATGATTGATTTAGCTAAGTTATTGATGTATGCAAATCACTTGTAAGTAATAAGATATTACAGTGTATTTAAATGAGTTTTGATGTTTTAGAAATGAAATATTCTATCTTTCAGATAGTGTTTCTTTGTAAAGAGTTTCAGAACTCTTCAAAATCTTTTTTAACTTCAATAATAAAAATGTATTTATACTATACTGTAAAAACAGAGTGTTGTCATATGATTACTGATGGTTAAACTAGCTATTGAAATATTGCTTGTGGTTTTTGAAGCCACTTCAACCTAAACAAAATTTTAGGCAAAATTTCATCCCACATATAGTTTTTACACAACAAATTGTATTTGCATTTGAATAGGAATATATGTTATCCTACAATATCAATGTTTTTTCAATGATAGGAATGCAAAACATGCTTTAAACATTTCTATGGAGGCATCAATCTGGGTATACCACTCAAATATGTTGTGTCTCCAAATATTTGTGACCATGATGCCTACATTTATGTTTCTCAGTTGTTGTGTCCCAGGACCCCTTATGTTCCTTTATGACCCTTTAAGATCCCTAAGAATACATCTTAGAGGTCTTAAAGTGTCGTAAAGGGTCATAAGAGGCTCCTAGGAGGGGCTAGATGAGCTTCCACCTTCACGTGGTTGGCCCTGTTAAGTAGAGTATGTTAAACTATTCTTGAAACAAAGAGAAGCTCAATATATATATTTAAAATATACCATACCGTCGCAATTGTGACAGTTTCCAGAGAACGACCAACACCAAAACACTACATGCGATGTCCAGATGTCGGAAATGGCTAACAACTCGATGTCGCATGTACAACATATCCATCACAAACCCACCATAATTGCGACACTCATAATGTGTAATGACGACAGGATGACCATTATAGCCGTTGTATAATGCAACGACCAAAGCACTAAATGCGACGTCCAGATGTCCAAATAATCCAACAGCTGGATGTCGGATGGACAACATATATGTCGCATACCCATCGTAATTGCGACACTGATAACATGTAATGACGAAATGTTAACCATTGTAGCCGATGTATATTGTGACATTCGATACCGTCACCATAACGACGGAAATACCAGCTGTCGGTGACTCCGACACCAAAACTGCACAGTTGAGAGTCAGTGAGAGAGACATTACTTCTACTCTTGAACATTTCGATGTCTCTCATCAGCTGTTGGTTGTTTATAGTTGCGGTGCTCCTATGGTAAATGAGCATAGTCACTAGTACATTTGAGACCTCTTTCTGACGACTATGTGTTGCAATTCTGACACTACACCATTGGGAAAGCGACACAGGCCGATGTTGTAGTTTTGGTGTCAGAATCACCGACGGTTGGTATTTCCATCATTATGGCGATGACATCGATCATCGCAATATACACCAACTACGATGGTTAACATGTCGACATTACACGTTATCAGTGTCGCAATTATGACGGGTATGTGACGGATATGTTGTCCATGCGATGTCCAGCTGTCAGATTATTCTGACATCCGGACGTCACATTTAGTGCTTTGGTTGTTGCATTATACAACGGCTAGAATGGTCAGCCTATCGTTGTTACACATTATGAGTGTCGCAATTATGACAGGTTTGCGACGGATATGTTCTACATACGACGTCGAGCTGTCGACCATTTTTGACATCTGGATGTTGCATGTAGTGTTTTGGCGTCAGTCGTTCTCTGGAAACCGTCGCAATTGCGACGGTATGGTATATTTTAAAAAATATATATATATTTAGCTTCTCTTTGTTTCGAGAATAGTTTAACATACTCTACTTAACAGGGCCAACCACGTGAAGGTGGAAGCTCATCTGGCCCCTCCTAGGAACCTCTTATGACCCTTTACGACACTTTAAGACCTCTAATATGTATTCTTAGGGATCGTAAAGGGTCATAAAGGGTCATAAGGGGTCATGGGACACAATAGCTGAGAAACATAAATGTAGGCATCATGGTCACTAATGTTTAGAGATACAACATATTTGAGTGGTATTCCCGAGGAAGATGCTGCTAAATCTGACTCATCACAATCCTCAGCTACCACATCCTCTGTAACCACATGACAATCTAGATCCTGGGTCCTATCCTCACTCACTAACAACTCAGAGTCCTCCCCTAGAGTCTGATAAGCCAAGAACGACTCGCTGCAGGTAGAGTCATCCTCATGAGTCACCGAAGAAGTAACCTCATAATCACTCTCCTAATGTGCGCTATCAAACTCACACATGTCCACCAACGAGGTATTACTACTGGGTACCTCTACAAACACCTCAAATACAGGAGTGGAATCCCTGGATGAAATAAACTCCTGCCACTCATATGCTTACCTATCCTCATCATTGAGTCCCTGTAAAAAAGGATCCTGGGACCCACCACCATCAAATAACAACATTGAGTCCACACCCGATGTCTGATATAAAAAACCAGACACACTGCAGTACCCATCGTCCTCACACTCAACATGAGAGGTATCCACAATGCTAGTATCAACATCGTCTATCTGAGACCTCTCTTCTATCTATGGCTGCATACATGACTCTGTGTCATCACGTGAATCATATACACTGTGGCATGAACCTATGTCACTTGACTCATCTGTAATACTCCAATCTTGAGTGTCATCACTGGGTAGCTCCATGCTCACATCCTCAGTACAAGAAAAAAATGTTGTCTCCTGCATTGACTCCACATTGCGACTGCTGTCATAAACATCAAAGATGTCAGAGCTCAAACACTCCTCGCAGTCCTCAAAAATAATACCATCATCCAAGGTGTCAGAATCCATAGTGATATCTACAACATCCTCTACTCTCCCACTATCCATGACATCAGCGATAGGCTCACATAAAGAACTGTTGTCTGAAAAATTAGATCCTGTATCACTGGTACTACTACCAAGTGATGTAAAACTGACATCAATGGCAGTGGACATGTCACCAGCCTAATCTGTGTCATTAACTCTAGTAGGCTAAAGGTGTTGAAACTCAGTACCACTATCTGCCAACAAGATAGGTGCATCCACATGTCCCTGAAAAAACCCTCCACCATCAGGTGTGCAAATAGGACTACTGACTGATCCACTAAACACATGAACATCTTCACTATAATTTGTAGTTGCTAAAAACTCAACATGGAGATTTTTGGATGTCTCACCTATAAACAACTCACGTCTCTCCTCATATCTTCCCTGTAAAGAGGAACTATTGAACAAAGAAACCAAGTAGTTTGTTGCTTTATCAACAGTTGCAGGATCTAAAAGTGGTGCATTTAATATTTCTAGTGTTTGCTTTCCTTTCTCCATATCCTTAACTAAGGCATTTGTTTGCTTTCTTAACTCAGATAAACTTTCTAATTGGTTTCCATGTTTTTCATATTTGTTGTATCTGTCCATGACTGCAATTAAAGCAAGAGTGTTGATCACTCAAGTCAAACAAGTAAGCCCAATAAATTCCACCCCACAGGATGGCAGGAAACCGCTCTGATACCACTGTAAGAACCCCAACAGGTTCTAACTCTGCCAAACCACTAATTTGCTATGCAAATGATATATTTGTTTTGATATGACAATATAATGCAACAAATAAAGATATTGCAATAATAATTTTTTTTACTCAAAACTGAAATTGCATTGAAAATACACAGCTGAAAATTCCAGATTTTTATACCAGCTTGATTTTGATGAAGTTCCTAAAGAAGAATGAGACATGAGAACTTGTCTATTCTACATAATAGGGAAGTGGAGACAAAGCATCACTTCATCATGGAGTGCACAACCTACAAGAATATTCACATCTAATATAAAGATAACTTGAAAGTGTGCAACCTACAAATTGACTCTTTTAAAAAAAAATATTGAATCAACTCAAGAAAATTACATAGAATAAGGCAACAAGAAGGATGCCAATGAATGAACGAAATTATGCTAGTTCCATACAATCCAAATAGATCTTTGAGTAAGAAGGAAAGAACTCCAAAGCCAACTTTTTCTTTTATTCATAAAATAGGTTTGTATTAATTAAAATAAAAGGTTACATCAATTTTTTTTCATATGGGCCATTCCACCCATCTCCATACCGACCTAATGCAATGAAACATTGCAGAAAACCAGGTCAAACAAGACATTTATCCGACAAAGAAGGATGATTCCATGGCTAATTTCACTACACATGGCGATCAATAAATAAATCTAAGCTTTTACAGACTTTACTTCCACTGACCAGTAACTTGGCATCTCTCGGAGTCCTTTTCCACACACCATGACAAAGATTCTTAGATCATATTGTTTGCACACAGGGTCAGAAGGAAACATGAAAGCACAACAATTTGAGTAACCCCAAAGTTGACATACAAACTGCAGATCTTATTACAAAATTGTTGACTTGAACTCAAAACTTGGACAATCATTGGGACTACTAATAACACAACAAATTTTTAGCTCTACAATTTGTAACTTGCATGTACTGTATGACAATCTTACACTACTAGACTTGTTATCATGTTGAAATTGTAAAAGTTATTCCTTAATTTGCTAGAGATGCACTATAGCTTTATTATTCGTCTTGTATAACACTTGAAGTTGCAAAAAAAAGAAAAGCCACTTGAAGGAGTACGTCAGAATAAATTCTTAAAATGTTATTTTTTTTGGTGAAAATTGTTAAAATGACTTGTCTAGTAGAATTCGTAACCATATTATTATTCATACCTAAACCTAAAGTGACTTCTTTCCAATTCAAATCATAACAAAATTTTCTGAACACAACAAATAATTATTTAAAATGCAGTTCATCCAGTAAAATTTTTAACATGCACTATTTAAACTTCAGTGTGGGATAAACTTTTAAACACAAACTATTTGAACTTCAATGTGAAGTAAATTTTTTAATGGTGTCATACGCCCTTTAATACTATATGAATTGGGAGAAGAGGTACCTCTCAAGTTTGTGCCTACCACAAAAAGCTTTTCCCAAATACAACTAGCCCCCTCCTAAAGTGAAATCTACTTTGTAACATCACTAAAATCTTTTTTATCATTTCTTTAAAATGAATGAATGATTTTAATAACGTCCAGGGGCCAAAGCAACCTTTGGGACCAGTCAGTAGAAAGCCAGCGACTGTCGAAATTCTATAGACCACGTGCGCAGTAGAAATATGAGCAGCCGCCCTTCCACTAAAATCTTTCTTTTCATTTTTTTAAAATGAATGAATGATTTTAATAACGTCCAAGAGCCAAAACAACCTTTAGGACCCGCCAGTAGACAGCCAGCGACTGTCGAAATTCTATAGACTACGTGCGCAACAGAAATATGAGCAGCCGCGCTTCCACGGTATTCTACCTACTACGGTATCCTTCTTCAAAAAATAGTACCACTTGGAGATGGTGTCACTCGGCCGGATCCTTCTCGTTTCAATATTCTATGCAACAGAGCTGCTTTCAATTAGGCAAGCCATCTCTGAATTAATTTCCAGCCCAACATTAGCCGAGACAAATGGCAGAAAATGTGTTTGGCTCGATTCGCTACGCGGTGGTATGTATTTACTAATTTCAGTCTGCTCTGCTTGAAGTCAAACCTCCGGCATCTAATGTTTTTAATTTTTTTAATAATTGTTTTCCCTCCAGATTGATGCATTTACAGACCAACCATTCAGAGGGAATCCTGCTGCAGTATGTTTGTTGGAGGAGGAAAAGGATACAGAGTGGATGCAAACAGTTGCAGCAGAGTTCAATGTCCCAGCTACTGCTTTCCTAAGAAGAAGAGAAAATGCCCATCAAAATGGAAATTCTTTAGATAATGATGCTGAAGAGTTTGAATTGAGATGGTTCACCCCGGTAACAGAGGTTAGCGATTTCGCTGTTGGATTCTTTCCCGTTCAGTTATATAAATTTGGTTATGTCAAAGTTTTGGAATGCATAGTTTATGTCTGGGATAGTTTAACAGAATGGTCCCATGGATAGTGCTTAACTGTGATTACTGATAAAATATTATAGGCGCTACTATATTGGGAAAGGGTTAAGAGTATTTATGGTCCAATGGATTTCAAATTCCTGTCAGGTAAGAATAGTTATGACATTAGGTTTACTTCTGACGTAATTGTATTTTCTAAGTTTGCTGAGCGCATTTTCTTCGATTTTGTTTTTCGTGTTCGATATTGGTAGTTAGTTTGTTGTAGAAGTATACGAACGAGTCGTGTTTAACTTAGATAATCAAAGAAAATCATGAAATGCTTAATATTATTTATGAACAACTGTGATCTTGAACAACTGTGATCTTGAACAACTTATTATCAGAACAACGGACCTCCCGTAGCTGGTGAACATACAGGCCGTTTGTGAACAAGACTTGAGCAGCGAATCAACGGTAGCGGATCTGGAACGAAGGCAAATTGTGGGTCCGTCTGTGAACAGCACTGCGGGTTTCTGAAAACAACGTGTGGCCAGTATAGTAGTGCATCAGGCCGACAAGTCTTTTGAGTGCATGAAATGTTCTGACAGTTTATTCAACACAAATCTTCTAAAAACTGATTTAACCTTTGTCAAACACACATTGTCATTGCCAAATTTTATAAACGTTAATGGTAAACTAAATGAAATTCAGATACAGAAACCAAAGACTGATAATTTCTCCAAAGCTTAATCTAAATCAGACTACATTCATGACAGAGTCTTTGTTGAAAAAAAACAGAACAAGAGGAAACACAAAAGGAGAAACCAATGGAGGAACCTCTATTTATAGAGGTCTGAGAATGCTCTAGAATTCTCCAGTCATGAATGCTCTAGAATTCTCCACATACATAGCACAGTATGGATGGCCCTGGAAGTTTCCAATATAAATGTGGTTATTGAAAATGGTCAGTAGTTTTGGATAATTCTAGGTTGGCAGTTGGTCTATGCTGGACAGATATTTATTTATTTTCCAACATCCCCCCGTAAATTAATTATCAAATTGTTTTAGATATCCCCCCATATTTTAGAAATGATGGGTCCCGGCTTAAAGCCTTATTAGGTAACCATTTACAATCACTTATCCAATTCTTCACATGTTTCCCCAATCCCTCACTATTGGGTTTTAACAGATTACCCCTAACCAATTTGCAAGTTTGAAGTACTTTTTTAGTCACCACAAACTTTGCACTCAAGTGGTTTTAGCTCACCACAAAACTCACACATGAAATAAGAAAGTGGTTTAAGGATAACCACGAACCAAAGTGGTTCTAATGACCACAAATCATCATTACGGGGAAACCATCATCTTTCTCTGGGATTTTCTCTTTTCTGTACCTGCATCAAAAGTGATTATAGCTCACCACAAAACTCACACATGAAATAAGAAAGTGGTTTAAGGATAACAATGAACCAAAGTGGTTCTAATGACCACAAATCATCATTACGGGGAAACCATCATCTTTCTCTGGGATTTTCTCTTTTCTGTACCTGCATCAAAAGTGATTATTGAGTCCATATAAAAAGAAATCCATCTACCGAGATACATGGGTACCCAGCCGCTGTACTCGCTAGTTCTATAGGACTCCTTTTCGGATACATGGTTCATCAATAAGTTAAACCAACAACTTCTGGGGTGTCAGGCACAACCGATAATACACCCCTAATACATTCATCGATTTCGTGATTGCACACTATTTGAGATTAGCCTTTTTTCAAGAGCCTCCCAAATACTATCTATCACTCCACAAAATGAAAACATCAATTTTATGAGGAGTATCTCAACAACATTTTTCTATTGATGTATCAATAACATAGACACATTTTAAGTTTTTTTTACCTAACCCAAACAATCTACTCAAATAAACTCAAATAAAGTGGGCAGAGGCAGAGAAAAACAGGGAAAAAAACCAAGGGAGACGCACAACACCAAACATAGACTTTTTATTATTACCCCTTTTGTTAACAGCGACCAGACTTTCTCACTTCAGCTTTGACTGATCTCCCTCAACGGCTTGATATCCCAGCAGCCACACCATGCTTCAATACCTTTGGCTCCTGAAATTAGTGTTTACAAGGCTGCGACATCTATTTGTTGTCTGCCCCAAGTTTTTGAACCTTGCAGCGTCTTTTCTTCACAGCAGCACGGTTCTTATCTTCACAACAGCAATTTTTTATTACTCACAAACACTCTTCACACCCCAAGATCTTCCACAGTTACATAGCACAGTATGGATGGCCCTAGAAGTTTCCAATATAAATGTGGTTGTTGAAAATGGTCAACAGTTCTGGATAATTCTTGGTCAGCGGTTGGTCTATGCTGGACAAATAATTAATTTATTTTCCAACAGTCTTATACAAGTAACAACATGCAGCAAACAGTTTTCTGCTCTTCGTACTGTCAAATTTATTGTCCATAACATTACACGCTTTTATCGATTGCTCTTCATAGAGAGTTATGGCTTCAAGGAAATTACACGTTGACAGGAATACCAAATAGTCCTCCATTTGCCAGTGAAATAGTCCATTCAGGGAACTTGTCTCATCTTCAGAACAATCTTCCATCTTAAGCACTCCATCGTTTGGTTCCATGCCTTTCCTTCCTTCGTCCACACCTAATTCTCGGTTTTCAGATTTTGATTCGGGGGATGCCAATTCCTTTCTCACCACCTGATTTCTCAAGTCGATGACGTACTTCATTCCTTTACTCTCAATCGAGAGTGTGTTTCACTTCTAATTGTGATCTGCCTTGGTAGCAATCGGCCATCCCATCCCATCCCAAGGAGTGCATTGTACGCCTTATTCTGTAATGGGATGACTATGAAGTCCAAAAGAAATTGTTGTGTCCCGATCGTTACTTTTTGTGTCATCAATGTTCCCAACGGCTCGATGCCATGTTGGTTGGCACTTACCAAGTGGAAGGTCGGTGGCCATTCTGGTAGTGCGTTTACTCTCACGCCTATGTCGACGATGGTGTTTGTCAACTTCTTCCCCATTAGTTCCATCTCGACGATGACTGAATTCCTCCCGATGCGCTCTCTGTTAGCAACATGGGATCAATGGCCTGGTTACCTTCAGGTGGTGGTTTCATTATCAATTCCTCTTGTGGCTTACATTGGTTCTAGCCAATTGTGTTGTCACTAGCCATGTTGGTAATTGCCACTCTTAGTTATGGTATAGTTTGAAGGCCTGTCATCTTGATGGGTACGATTGTCTATAGCACTCGCCATAATATGTTCTTCTTTGAATTTGATTGCAATAATGTACTTGTAGTTTTGTTGGAGGTTCTGCATTTCTTTTCCATCACTTGTTCTACTTCTACCATTGCTTCTTAGAGTCGCTCCTCCATACGAGCGTCCAGGTACACTGCACTCTCGTGATTGCTAGAGTTGCCTTGTCTTGTTCCTCCGCTTCCATCATATTAATACTCTCTTGCTTCAGGCGGTTTATTGCTTCATGGTCACTTGGTCCACACCTTTTGCACAATAATTGTACATTGTCTTTCTTATTTTGGCAGTCTCTTGCAAAGTGTCCCCATTTGCTACATTGTCGGCACTGTATGATAGGACATCATTTGGAGTCATATTGTATTGGATTTCGCTCTCATTGATTTCCATAATCTCCTGGCGATGCATTTTGTGGCTTCGATGGAGTGGACCCTCCCTATGTGAAGAGTGCTTGTGTACTTATATTCTTCAAATTATATGGGCACTCCTTTATTGAGTAACCCGTCACCTGGCAAATCTCACAAAACATCTTTATAGGACAATTACCTTTTGTGTGCCCCTCAATTTTGAACTTTGTACACCATAGTTCATTACATACTTTATTGTTTCCTTTCTCAGCTTTCAATTCTTTCATAATTTTCATCATATCTCGTTGTAGGGCCTGGACTGTTGTCGATTCATCATTGCTAAGTATCTTCAGTGCTCTTGTCATCGTTTGTCCTCCTCCACCCTCAGGAGGACGTTTTGTTTTCATTCTCAATGTCCATTTCCTGATTATTAGCATCGACATATGATGATGGAGGTACCACCTCCATTTTCTTTCTCAGCGAAGGAATCAATCCCTTGATAAATCAATGGTTCTTCAATCTATTTGCTAGTTAGTACTCCAATTTTACCATTCCTTGAGCTTACGAATGTAAGCTTGTACGTTCTCAAGTTTTCCTTGTTTGGTGTTGTAAATTTCAGTGACGATCTCATTGTCATCTGCTAGTCGTTTAAACTCGGCCTTGAATGCCTTCTTCAACCTATCCCAGGAGGTTGTTGATGAAGCATTGAATTTCGTGAACCAGTCAATGGCTATACCTTGTGGCATTGCTAGAAACGCTCTCAGCCAATAGTCCTTGTCCTCTCGACTGCTTGCTATCCAGATAGACTCGCATGTCTTGCAGTGCCTTGTAGAATCTTCTGACCCATTCCTTGTGAACTTTGGCAATTTCTGCCAATCCACATTCGGACTTGCTCAAGGAGTCACCATATTTCTCGCCTGCTTGCTCCCTTGTGTGTCGGACCTAGGTGGACTATTTTGGCCGTTATGTTCCAGTGCTTTCCTTGCACTCTCGGTCATGCGTGCGTCCTCTATACATCCACCTCTAGCATCTCCAACACTTCTGATACTTTCAGGCTCTGACTCGTTCTTGTGCTCCCTTCATCCAAGGGTCTTCGGTTCAAATCCACAAATTTTGGGTTCTCATGAGATGGATAGATTCTCAATGTGGTGGAATATGTTTGTCAGTTTAACATTTTCTTCTATGTACTGCTTGTCCGATGTTGGCTGTACAGACAGGTTGTTTGCTTGGTCAAAAATGTCAGGATATGTTTCGTCCAAGAGTGTTAAGTATGTGATAATCTCTTCCCACTCACTCCACATACGATTTGTGCCTTCTTTGTTGGATGGTTTCCTTTCCTCATGACTACAACTTTAGCTAATGCTTAGGCTTTTCCTTTGTTCTCGGGAAGGGCTCCAACTTGGGAGTTGTCTGACTGTATTTTCCTCAAATCTTTTTCGTCATCTTCTTCGTCCTTCTCTTTGTTCTACAATCCTTAAAGATTGCCTGATCACTTGATCTTGACCACCTTGTGGCCTCTTCTTGCCTTTATTGGGATCTAAGGGCATGAATCATGCAATCCTGACCCGATTTCTTTTAAGGAAATGACGCTAAATGTTTACTGCTATATCTACTAAACTGCATACATTAAATAATAATAAAGATGGTAGTGCGTACTAGATATAAGAGTAAAATATGCCTTTATTTGGTCATGAACTTATTACAAAGAAGACCAGAGACGGTCGGCCAAGGTTTCCAATTCATCCAGCTATATCATTCTCCCTTCCTTGACAACACAACATATATAAAGGACCCTTGCCAAGAGGAATATGACCGTTAACCAACTGACACTTATAACCACCCAAAGGTGACAATCAACTTAATACAAACAATCAATACATTGTCGGATAACCATCATTATCAAACATAGCAATAGGCATAGTACATTGAGTATATACGTCTTTCATTGGACAACAAATGACAAAGCTTTAGTAAATGACTAAAGACATTTTGTTAAACAATCGGGGTTCTAAATACAACAATGCCATTTTTATTCTTAGTTAGATACATTCTCAAACTCAAAGATATGATTTCAGCTCTCCTAGCTAAAGGAAAGAAAACAATTGTAGAAAATACAAAAGGTGATTCTCAAAATGAAAATGCATTACATTCATAAAATAATTGTAGAAGATCAAATGAATAGAAATGGGAGATTGGATATTATTGCAAAAAAAGAGGTCACACATCTTGAAATTGTAGAATTCAGGCCTGTGATGCTCTCAAAAGAAAACCCAAAGACAAATAAAATTAAGTTGGTTAGCCTTTGTTGAGGATTCACTGAATGCTATTATTGAAAATCCAAAGCATGCTAATAGTGGCGATTGACTAATTATAAGAAGTCCTCTTTTTGAAGATAGAAATAATTTTAGTATAGATGAAACTCAACATGGATGGTTGCCTAGATAGTTTGGGAGTTTATGGATCTTGGGAATTATACCCTTACAAGAGTCATACAGCAACTTGATGAAGCTCTTTGGTTGTAACTTGATGTAGATCGTTGTCCAATAATTTGGAAGATTTGTGATTTGGGATTTTGGGGAGTGTTGTGACGTTATCACACATTGCCTCATTGCAAATGGGGACCCCCAGTTATTCGTGTTTTGTTTCAGTCTCCGGTCTCTTGCCAGTATTAGCTTAGGAGTTCATTCCGAGTTTTGGAGTGTCATCAAATTAAAAGGAAGAAAAGCATTGAGCATTGTGAGGATTTTTGAGATCATGAAGAATTGTCAATTTCTTATCTCAGTCTAAGAATTCATGGAAATTTTTAGTCCTCAAGTGAAAACCTAGGGTTTGCATAAAATTGGTTAAGTCTCATGAAAATTTCCCGAATGTAAGCCAAGTCTATCCATCCCGGAGGATGATTGCAAAATTGACTAAGTGTTTGGAAATTTCTTAATTCGAGACAAGGTTCGCCTTGCTAAGATGGAGTTGTGAAACTTGTCTAAGGCATTAAAGAATTCGCAAATCAACATTAAGTCTGGCTTAAGAAGTGGAAATTTTGATGGAAAGTAAGGTGGAAATTCTAATGGAAAACAAAGGGAAAATCCATTGGTCAAGGGCAAGTCCACCCAGCTTAGGAGCTATGAAAATTTGTGTAAGCATGAAATTTCCAAAGCACACAATAAAGTCCGCCTAGCTTTGGTCTTTGTGATCTTTGCTTAAATGTTTGAAAAATGCTTAAGTTAGCATGCAATCTGCTCCAAGATGTGTAGGAATTCACTTTGCAAACCAAGTCAGCCTTGAGGATGGCGAAATTGCTAAATGCTTGAAAATCTATAAGCAAACCAATATGGAATCTACCGTGGTAAGAGGATTGATAAAGGAAAAGGAGTGGCCTGACATAAGGAATTCTGAAATCACAGACCCAATAATCCATGAAACAATGTGAACTCCGCCCAAACTAGAAAGCAAGGTGGAAATTAACTAAGTGTTAGAAAATTCCTCATTACAACACCAAGTTCGTCCACAAGGAAGAAATAAGAGAATGAAGAAAATGGAGATTGGCTTGGAAATTTTAGAGGAAATAAGAAAGCAATCAACTTGAGAGGGTTTTAAAAGTCAAAGGTGAAATCAATATGAAGAGAAATCTGAAATCCGCCATTTGCAGAGAATTTGTCAAGATGATGTGAAAATTCTAAGGCATTGGAACTCCTTAAATGCTATTAAAGTCCACTCAAGCACTGAGGAGACAGGAGGAAATTGCAAAGGTAGGAAGAAAGAGTTGCCTAGGGTTTGAAGATTGAAATTTTGCTAAGTGTCATGAGTTTCACAAGTGAAGATCTAGGGTTTGGAGAATTGCAAAAAATTCCAAGACATTGAAAATTCCTTAAATCAATATCAAGTACGCCCTAGCAAGGAGAACTGTAAAAATATTCTAAGGCATAGAACTTCACAAGTAAAAATCAACAAAAGAAGTCATGGCAAATTTGGTCAAGCAAAGGAGGGAATTCCATAAGTCAAGTCCAAGTCCGCCTACAAGTAGAGAGAAAGTTGTGGGACTTGGAAATTCTGAAGGGAATTCAAAAGAAAATCCTTGAAACAACATCAAGTCCGCCCAGCCTTGAACGTGGTGAAATTGTTAAGTTTTTAAAGATTTATAAGCAAATCTGATGAAATCTTTCATGGACAAGAAATTTAGGAAAGGTTTGAAGAAATTTGTCTAAGTATGATGAAAATCCCCATGTCACGGTGAAGACCGCCTAGGGTTTGATGGAAACTTGCTAGGGTTTGAAGAAAATTTGCTAAGTATCAAGGAAATCCATGAACCATTTGTGATGTCCCCGAATTAGCAGGTTCTGGGAACCTGAATATGGTTAACTCATCAGCGCGACCCTCGTGAGTTGACAGTTTGTTTTGAGGGTCTCAGTGTTCAGATTCTATTTCTGGACTTTCTATTTCTAGACTTACTATTTATAGTAAGTTAGTTGGAGGCCAGTTACTATTTCTGGCAGTGCACTTGAAGACCAAGTTGATCAACTATTTTTACAGTGGATGCAGGAATCGTCATCAAAGGCAGAATTAATATTAATTAATGACAATATGTTATTAATTAATAAATTGACTATAGTATTATAATAATAATAACTTATTATTATAATGCTTTTAGAAGTTGACGTTTTGAAGACTGGTTAACTGGAAATGGTTTTTAGAAACTCTTGCATTCAAGGAGTTATATATTCGGGCTGATTTGTGAAGTTGATCATCGAATACATTTTATAAAAACTTGGTTGTGAGAATTTTCTCTTATCTGAGCCCTTGCTGATATAAAAGGGTCAAATTCGTTCTGGAAGACTGATTCTTCCTTGAACTGATAGTCAATTGGTTGCTAATATATAATCAATTGTGTCTTTCCTCCTTACTGTTCGACTATGGCTAGAGGAAAGAGGTTTTTTATCAAATTCTGCAGGCACACTGAGGGTGCAAGATTAGTTTGAGATTTACAGTCATATGCGAATTAATTTCAAATCCAATTCGCAGGGGAAAGGCAAGTGAGTGATGGCTGGGTCACAGTGTAATTGGTGGCATCCCGGGGTTGAGCCGCCAACTCCATTCCTTGTCTACAAACGGCAATCGGCAGGCCGCGTTAGAAGAACTGGGTGAAGGCCTGTGAAAACACGCGGGTTACCATAGTCCCGCGCCATTAAGAGGGGGCCACGACTTCTATACACTAGCGCACGACAATCAGGGACCCCCACCCGTGATTACAAGCTGTGACCATCAGATAGCAGGCCGCTTGAACAGTAGAAGGCAGCTGCCAATCCAATCCTTCGCTAGTGGAATCGCTCATCGTGTGAAAGACAAGAGCAGGGAGCTAACGCATCATTCCAGCCATTGCATATGCAATATCAAGTTCCTCATTATTATTCAAATAAAATTTAATAAATGTTAGCATTGTTTTCGAATTCTTTCTAGTCTAAAATAAGAAAAGTTGAATGTATGAACAATGTCCATTTTGAATTGATTAAATAAATACAAGAAGGGATTATTTTTGCTAGTTCTATTGTAATTTGAAGTGAAATTCCGGTTAAGTTCAGTAGAGCAAACTCAGGCTCTTCACAGTGGTATCAGAGCGGTTTCCTGCCAGCCTGCAGGGAAATTGGGGCCAGTTAAATTTTATTATTTGAGGGAATTAATTATGGCAGACGACAGGAGATTCATTCTTGGCAGACATTATTACAGGAGAGGCAATTCGCCTCCACCAAATGTGGACGATGCAGATATCCAGTTTGGTACGGTGTTAGGTGGGGATAATAATGTCAGTGGCTCAGCAGGCCGGGCCGGACCCACTGAGGCAGATATAGACAGAGAGGCTAGGGAAACCTTTAGGAACTTAGCCACATGCCAGCATCATGTAGCTGATGTATTACATGAGCTTTCTGACACTTTGAGATGGTTCACTCTTCCTAGAGGTCAGAGCAGGGAGAGATCACGTGATGCTTCTGTCGCATCACACAGGTCACAGGTTGATGACCGACACAGAGAGTATGAGCCTCGAACCCCGAGACATGATAGAGCTGATAGGACAAGCGATAGGAGAGATCCATTCAGGCCCCAAGGGCCCAGATTTATGAGGCCAGAGACTGAAACCGCCAGTGTTGATGATGAGAGTGCCCCTTTTGCTGATAACATAGTCTCACACTATGCCGAATGGGATGCCCTTCCTCCAGCCTTGAAACAAAACTTGAATTTTGATAGTTACCTGACTCAGAAACAAGAACATACTAGGGGAAGACCTGCACAAGATAGGCAGAGGACGGGAAATAATGATCTGAGACAGGTAGCTAGCAAGATGACGCTAGCACACTTTGATGGCAGCGGTAGGGTCACTGCTAGGGCTTGGATCCACAAGCTCGATACCTACCTTGCATTGTGTCTGATGACTGAAATGGATGCTATTAGATTTGTAGTTCTACACTTGGATGGATCAGCATAGGATTGGTGGTACCAAGGATTGAGATCATTACACCATGATCTGATTACTATCTACCAGGAGTTTGTGGATAGATTGATTGAGCGCTTCGACAGGAAAGACCCTGAGGTATATTTCAGGGAGTTGGCTCGGTTACGACAGACGGCCAACCTAGAGGCCTACATTAGTGAGTTTCAGCGTATCTCGGTGATGGTGTACGACATCTCAGAGTAGAGGGGGGTGATGCTATTCCTAGAGGGACTAGTTGAACCACTACGAGGATGGGTTAAATCCCTAGATCCCCCATCACTGCATGAAGCCATGAAGAAGGCTAGAGATCTCGAGGCTTCTGCGCCCAGGAGACAGTTTGCTGCAAGACCTTCTGGACCACCTTATGATAGGACAGCCCCAAGAAGGGAAGAAAAATAAGATTCTAAACGTCCTATGGCAGCACCCTTAGATCAGGTAACACTTAATGATTTGAGGAGAAAGAAACTTTGTTTCTACTGTAGAGGGCCATATGATGTCACTCATAATTGTCCTATGAAACCCCAGGGTAAGCACAGGATGATGGAGTGGTTTTATGATGATGAGGATGTTCCCGAGTACACAGAGGAGTTGACTGATGAGGGACAAGGCATTCAGGGAGCAGAGGGGTACATAGAGGAGGAGGGTGATACATCACACCTCAAGGTGGCATATCTTTCCAGTATGAGGAAAGAGGGAGATTTCAGATTACATGGTCTACTGGCAGGATAGAGAGTGATTGCTCTTTTTGATACTGGAGCCACACATAATTTCATTGACTCTCGTTTGGTGAACCGTAGAGGTATCCAGACAGAGTTCGCTGGATTAAGAGTATAGGTAGCAGATGGTTACACTCTGAAGTGTAACACGATGGTGACTGATTTACCAGTCAAGCTGGGAACTAATGCCTTCAAGGCAGATTTCTACGTAGTGGATATGGGTGGTACAAATTTGGTTTTAGGGATGGCCTGGTTACATACCATTAAGGACATCTACATCAGTACAGAAAAGATGGAGATAAGGTTTATCTCAGAGGGGAAACCACAGGTTCTTAAGGCCATCAGAGAGGAGGGGCTCAAGCAGATTTCACTCAGGCGAATGCAGCGTTTAGTACGTCATGAGGATAAGGTAGACTGGGCAGTTGAGTGCAGGCTGATGCCATCATTAGACCATGCAGATAAATTCACATATCACCCTGACATTCAGCAGTTGAGAACCAAACATGATAAGGTGTTTAGAGACTTACCTACGGGTAGACCTTCGAATAGGGGAACCGAGCACATTATAGAGTTGGAGGGCACCAAGCCCGTTATGATCACCCCTTACAAGCATCCAAAACGGATGAAAGATGAGATTGAAAAGACAATACAGGAGTTACTCGAGATGGGGCACATTAGGCCGAGTAAATCTCCTTTTGCTTCTTCAGTTGTTCTAGTGAAGAAGAAAGACGGTACCTTGCGCATGTGCATTGATTATTGGATGCTAAACAAGAGAACTATTAAGAACCGATACCCCATACCACGGATTGACGAGTTGATTGATGAGCTGCATGGAGCACAGTGTTTCTCAAAGATCGATTTGAGGTCTGGGTATCATCAGATCAGAGTTCGGGAACATGATATAGAAAAGACAGCCTTCAGACGTCACTGTGGGCACTTTGAGTTCCTTGTCATGCCCTTCGGTTTGACGAATGCACCGGCTACTTTTCAATCCACGATGAAAAGGGTATTCCACAGCCAGCTGAGAAGGTTTGTACTGGTTTTTTTTTATGACATCCTAGTCTACAGCAAGACTTGGGATGACCATGTGACACATTTGGACACAGTACTGGGTATACTGGGGAGAGATTCCTTATATGCCAAGGAATCTAAGTGTGCGTTGGGAATGACGGAGCTACTCTACTTGGGACACATCATTAGTGTAGATGGTGTGCGTATGGATCCGGATAAGGTCCGCGCCATTTTAGATTGGCCCACGCCAGAGACCCTGACATAGTTGAGAGGGTTCATTGGATTATGTGCTTTCTACTGCAGATTTGTGGCAGGATTTTCTAGACATGCTGCCCCCCTTACAGACTTGACACGTAAGGGTGCTTTTCAGTGGACCACTCAGGCGCAGGAGTGCTTTGAGAGGTTCAAGGTTATTATGACTACTTGTCCGGTCTTGGCACTTCCAGATTTTTCGAGGCCTTTTGATCTACACTGCGATGCTTCAGGAGAGGGTATAGGAGCAGTATTATCTCAGGAATGCCATCCCATTGTCTTCGAGAGTCAGGTACTACATGGCCCTGAGAGAGCATTCAGTGTGTACAATAAGGAAATGTTGGCCATTATGCATGCCTTGGCCAAATTCAGACAGTACTTGGTAGGGAGTAAATTTTGTATCAAAACTGACCATAATAGTCTAAAACATTTTCTTGGGCAGCAAGATCTTAATGAGAGGTAGCAGAAATGGGTGAGTAAGTTGCAGTCATATGACTTTGATATTACCTATATCAAAGGAACCCAGAATGTGGTGGTCGATGCTCTGTCACGGAGGCCCCACCTCTGCTCACTTACTGAGGTTTCTGAGGCTTGGAGGCATTTGATCCTAGCTGAGTATGCCATGGATGCGTGGGCAACATGCATTATTGATGGCAGTATCCAGGATGTCAGATATTCCCTTGTGGATGAGTTGATCGTTTATAAAGGGAGGATCTTCCTTGTGGCAGGTTCGGGGGTCTGTGAGATTGTATTCCGGGCTTTCCATGACACGCCTATGGCGGGTAATCCAGGTTTCTTTAAAACCTACAGGCAGATTCGGGAGAGGTTCACCTGGAAGGGACTGAAGGGAGATGTTCAGCGATATGTTCGCGAATGCTCTGTTTGTTAGCAGAAGAAACAAGAGCACACTTACCCCGCCGGATTGTTACAGCCACTCCCCATTCCTGAGCGGAAATGGGAAAGTATTTCTATGGATTTCATAGTGGGGCTACCCAAAGCCCAAGGACGGGATTGCATTTTCGTGGTGGTGGATAGGCTCACGAAGTATGCACATTTTTTCCCTATCACCACTACTTATTCCGCGGTACAGCTAGCCGAGTTATTCTTTCGGGAGGTGTTTAGGATGCATGGCTTACCCCGAAACATTGTGAGTGACTGAGATAGTCACTTTATGAGCCACTTCTGGCAGGAGATCTTCAGGTTATGTGGTACAGAGTTGACACTGAGTACCAGTTATCATCCGCAAACCGACGGCCAGACCGAGATTGTCAATAAGTGGGTGGAAGGCTATTTGTGGAATTACGTCTCCTCACAACAGAGGGCTTGGGTTAAGTGGATACATATGTGCGAGTATTGTTATAACTCCACATTTCACATGAGCATACAAATGTCCCCTTTTCGTGCCTCGTATGGCTATGATCCCCCGACTTTTGTGGATTTGTTATGCAGTGACAGCAGGGTGCCCAGCGCAGGAGAGTTATTGCAGAACAGCCAGGACATTATGAGGGCATTGAGGGACAATATACAGAGAGCACAGAATGTACAGAAACAGTATGCGGATCAGAAGAGGACAGCTCGTTCTTTTGAGGTTGGGGACATTGTTTATCTTATGCTGCAGCCTTATAGGCAATCTTCTATCAAGAAGAGTGGGGCAAAAAAGCTTAAGCCGCGGTACTATGGGCCATTCCGGGTGGTTCGACGTGTCGGAGAGGTGGCTTATGAGCTGGAATTACCTAAGGACAGCAGAGTGCACAATGTGTTTCATGTTTCGCACCTCAAGGAGGCCTTAGGCCGAACTGTGACTCCTACTGTATTACCAACCCTGGATGATGAGGGGAAACTAGAATTGATACCAGAGGCCATCTTGGATATTCACGAGAGACAGCTGCACCGGAGAACTATCTGGGAGTACTTAGTCAAGTGGCAAGGGTTACCTGACGAGGATGCCACTTGGGAGGCCGAGGATATTATGCAGCACCCTAGATTGCGATTGCTTGAGGACAAGCAATTTCAGGGAGGGCGGACTGTGATGTCCCAGAATTAGTAGGTTCTGGGAACCTAAATATGGTTAACTCATCAGCGCGACCCTCGTGAGTTGACAATTTGTTTTGAGGGTCTTAGTGTTCAGATTCTATTTCTGGACTTACTATTTATAGTAAGTCAGTTGGAGGCCAGTTACTATTTCTGGCAGTGCACTTAAAGACCAGGTTGATCAGCTATTTTTACAGTGGATGCAGGAATCGTCATCAGAGGCAGAATTAATATTAATTAATGACAATATGTTATTAATTAATAAATTGACTATAGTATTATAATAATAATAACTTATTATTATAATGCTTTTAGAAGTTGATGTTTTGAAGACTAGTTAACTGGAAATGGTTTTTAGAAACTCTTGCATTCAAGGAGTTATATATTCGGGCTGATTTGTGAAGTTGATCATCGAATACATTTTATAAAAACTTGGTTGTGAGAATTTTCTCTCTTATTTGAGCCCTTGCTGATATAAAAGGGTCAAATTGGTTCTGGAAGACTGATTCTTCCTTGAACTGATAGTCAATTGGTTGTTGATATATAATCAATTGTGTCTTTCCTCCTTACTGTTCGATTGTGGCTAGAGGAAAGAGGTTTTTTATCAAATTCTGCAGGCACATTGAGGGTGCAAGATTAGTCTGAGATTTACAGTCATATGCGAATTAATTCCAAATCCAATTCGCAAGGGAAAGGCAAGTGAGTGATGGTTGGGTCACAGTGTAATTGGTGGCATCCCGGGGTTGAGCCACCAACTCCATTCCTTGTTTGCAAACGGCAATCGGCAGGCCGCGTTAGAAGAACTGGGTGAAGGCTCGTGAAAACACGCGGGTTACCATAGTCCCGCGCCATTAAGAGGGGGCCACGACTTCTATACATTAGCGCACAACAATCAGGGACCCCCACCCGTGATTACAAGCCGTGACCATCAGATAGCAGGCCGCGTGAACAGTAGAAGGCAGCCGCCAATCTAATCCTTCGTTGGTGGAATCGCTCATCGTGTGAAAGACAAGAGCAGGGAGCTAACGCATCATTCCAGCCATTGCATATGCAATATCAGGTTCCTCATTATTATTGCAAATTAAATTAATAAATGTTAGCATTGTTTTCGAATTCCTTCTAGTCTGAAATAAGAAAAGTTGAATGTATGAACAATGTCCATTTTGAATTGATTAAATAAATACAAGAAGGGATTATTTTTGCTAGTTATATTGTAATTTGAAGTGAAATTCCGGTTAAGTTCAGTAGAGCAAACTCAGGCTCTTCACACCATCATGAAGTCGGCCCTAGAAATGGTTTTGAAAATAATCCGAAGGCATGCAAACTCCCAAAATTAGACCCAAAGTCCACCCTCGTCATCAAAGATTTGCTAAAAGAGAATTCCTTGAATCAACGTGAACTTCGCCCTAGCATGAAAACTTGAATCAAAATCCAAAAAGGAGGGAAAATCTGCTAAGTGTCAAGAAAATTCTCAGGAAGGCGTAAAGTATGCCCTATCAAGCATAAAGATCCTTAATCATGCTCATCAGCACAAGCGGCAGAGAAAGCAGATGTAGAACTACAATGGTATCCACTTCAATTATACAAGTCCAAGGCCAACTTTGATTCCTATCACCATATGGGGATGGTAAATGGAAAGAGATACAAGCATAGAGTGGATGTTGAGGACTTTTATGATAATTAAGTGGATGAATATGAATCAAGGAAGAGAATGTGGTCAAGAATATCAGTGAATTTAATTAGGGCATCGAAACTTTTCCTTGTCCCTGACCAGCTAGAAGATGATGGAGAATGCACTCAACCACACTATGAAGATATAGAAAATGAGGATCTTTCTCCAATGAAATGGTTTGGTTCTGAACTTATAGATCTCACAACATTAATGATGCCAGTCACCAAGTATACTACTTGGCGTGTAGATCAGCAAATTCACAGACCGAAAGAAAGAAATTTTAACTTCACTTAGGATTTGATGGGCGGCATGGAAGAATATTCTGCCAATCATGATGAAGCAATCCTCAATGTTGAAAGACCCAAGAGAAGAAATTTGAAGAAAAGTAAACATACAGCTGAAAGTTCGCTCAAAACTGAAAGAAAGAAGGCTACAAATCAGGAATTGGTACAACAAAAGAACATGACAAATTAGGCTCATTCATCTACCAACACTTCATCTATAAGGGAGATTGATCAAAATAGAATATCAATTGCTGAAAATAAACACAACTGGAAATTCCTTCTCCAATTCATGAGGGACCGAATGTAGAGCCAGTTCAACAGGAAGTACAAGAGCAACCATTCGCCTCAGCAATGGAGTTGGAAAATACTGAAATTGATATTGTAGAAGAAGGATTCCAGGAGGGAATGATATCTGCACTCAGAGTAATTGAAGAAGTGAATGCGGAAGATAATAACACTGAACAATCCACAGTTCTAGATTGGTTAAATGATAGAATGAAAGCAAAATTAACTGTCGAAGTTGAACAATAGGATGATATAGAGGAATTCTTAGCTAGATTTAACCCAAACAAAAGAAAAGAATATGGCTAAGAAATATTTTGTGATTGAAAGAAATGAGATAGGATTCCGTTCAATTAAAGTGGCGGTGCCAAGGGTCAACAAGGCAAAGGAAGACATTGCTCCTGAAGAGTATGACATAGCAACTTTCGACATAGGTCAAATCACCAAATTGCAGGAACTTCAAGAACTGGATGATGCAGACAGGACAATCAAGGAAAGATTGAGGAAAGAAGGAAAGAAAGATAAACTTAAAATGGGAAATGAGTAGCTGAGAAAATATATTCAACACTTGGTAAATCCCATCATTTGAAGAGATGCGACATTCACTCCACCTCTAGCTCTTCCACAGGAATTAGTTCAGAATCTTGAAGAAGTGAAAGTGATAGCTGAGGAAACAAGGAAGTGGATTGTTGACAACACTGATAAGGCTATTTGATTTGTGGAAGAATTGTTATCAGTATATGATCATATTTCCTTATTCTTGAACATGATTCAGGACATAACAAAGTTATGAGAGGATTTCCAAGTTGTCCAAAATAAAACAATCCCATGCTTAAAAGCATTAAGGGGGATCTCTAACAAGAATTGGTGAATGGAAAGGTAATAGAGGCTGGAGGTGCATATGATTTCAACAAGTGGTATAGAGTTGATGGCTAAGGCTGAGGTCCTAGAAAAAGTGAAAGGTGATTGTGACAAGATAGAAGAAGTAATTAAAGAAATTCAAGACAAAGTACTCATTGTATTCAGAGACGTGCTTGAACGGGATGAAATCAAGGAAAGTGTTATGAGAATGGAAAATTTGAAGGTCGAAGTCCAAAGCTATTTCTTTACTTTCAAAGGTCCGATCCTTGGGCAGCATTTGAGTAAGGTTTCCACCTTCCTATCCATTGAGGATGGTTTTTGAAAACAAGGATCAAATTGGATAGATTTGTTTGCTACATATGCTGATAAGTTGGATGTGATCAAGTACAAGATAGACATCATGCCAAGTATCACAATAGATGAGCTTAATCTCGTGGTGTCCAGGTTCATCGAATTTTCTGACAAGGAAAGAGATAAAGGACACATTCTTCTAGAAGAAAGCTCCATGTGCCACATGCTCATTTTTCATTAGTCTTCTCTAGACAATCATTGTAAACCCTAATTAGGGTATAGTTGTTTAAATCTTGGCCATCAATATTAAATTGATCTGAGCCCTTCATGTGTTTTTGAACTCTTATATAAACCCCACTTCTCTCATTTGTAAGGGAGATTCGGAGAAATTGTTGCATAAAAAACTTCTTAAGTAAATTCATTATTTGATTGTTGGTGAATTTGATATCTTTTGCAAGTTGCATGGTTTCTTGTTTCTCACTTAGAGTAGATTTTATTTTCAAGTTGTTAAATTGAATGAACGATTTGATGAGAATGTTCATTGTGGGGTCAATATGTTCATACTTTTGATAGTTGGATGATTTTCAGCTATTGTGCAAAGTTAGTAGGAACTTGTGATAGAAAATTTAACTTCCATTACTGTATTCATTGTTCGAATGTTGGTGAATATCCATGATGTGAAAATCCTTAGAATACCTTAGAAGATTGCATCATTCTTGTGGAGTTGCTGAATTTGGCGAAACAAGGATAGGTTTCAGATTCCACTTTTGTAGCCTTGTCTCTAGATTTCATAGGATTATTTCATAAAATTAGTAAAGGGTTAGAATTATCTTCTCAAAACCCTCCTCTTTTGTACTTTGTTTTTTATAAATCTTCCTAAGTGTTAAATTCAGAAAATTGAAAAAATATATATATATTGAAAAAAAAATAGAAAAGAAAATTCATCATCCAAAAGTTGACAAAGTCTTGAGTAACAGCGTAAGTCGCCTTGGAGGTGTCCAGCCAATCATCCAACCACGAGAGTCTGTCTAGAACAGTAAGAAGCACATGCCTTTGGAACCTTGGAGTCGTCTTTGTGATCACACAGCTCGTCTGTTTAGCACATAGAGGATTTTGTTCAAGAGAGAATAGAGTACCCCTGGTATTTTATTCTGAGTTGTTTGTGTCAGAAAACATACATCAACAGGGAGGTAGAATTTTATTTTCTTAGCTGAAGAAAAAAGAACAATTGCAAGAGATACAAAAGGTAATTCTCAACATGAGAGTACATTATACTCATGATATAATAATAGAAGATCAGATAAAGGTCAAAGAGATATTGAATGCTGTTATTGCAAGAAAAGAGGTCATGCAACCTAGAATAATAGAATTGCACCAATGATGTTCTCAAAGGAAAGCTCAAAGACAAATCAATATAACCTTTGTTGAGGATTAGATGCTATTATTGAAATTCCAATGAATGTTAATAGTGGAGATGACTACTTATTTTAAAAGGTCTTTTAAGGTAAGGAAGAGATTTAGTATAGACAAAACTCAGTATAGATGGCTGCCTAGATAGTTCATGTAAGAACCCCAAAAGGTTCTAACTTCACCACTGTAATATCCCTTGCCATTCCACTCTTAAATTTTCAGTTGTGTCATATGCATTTCGTCAAACAGTTGGTGTGCAAGGTCTGAATTGGGATTTCTGAGTTTCCTTGTGCCAAATTTTGTTATAAAACATGAACACTTTGTAAAGTAATTCCATCAAACACTTGACATGCTTAATTAAGAACATTACTTCATCATGTTGTCATAAGAAACATATTGGCAACATATATATGTTGAGGGTGTTTTGCTGACCGGGTCCGCCAACAGTCATAAGTTGTCACCGGGTTCCGGGGATACCGGCCAACTCCGCCTGTAAAGGTTGTCCGGAGAAATTATATTCCCCGGGCCTTCAAGCACCTGGGTGTCGGGTCACGACGGTGCAGGGCTCGGTTGGGAGAAGTGATCGTTTTCGAGGGGGATAGCTGGTTTCTTCAACTCATTACCTCCGGAGATTCAATACAGTAGGGTTTCCCCTAGCATTCTACACTTAGCAAATAAAATGAAAAAAAGATCCTGCAGGGTTAGAAACATTTCATCTAACTAAAGTCATGCTGGAATGTCCGGAACATCAATAATACTCTGATAGACTACACTAAATACCAAAGAAGTACATAACCATCAGCTAGCATTTTATCGGTAGCGGGAGTAAAGAGGTCGTTAATCTACTTTAACATATCAGAGTAGAAGACATAAAGAACATTAAAACATGAAATACCATTAACTCAGAA
This sequence comes from Thuja plicata, assembly GCA_018584345.1. Classification (NCBI taxonomy): domain Eukaryota; kingdom Viridiplantae; phylum Streptophyta; class Pinopsida; order Cupressales; family Cupressaceae; genus Thuja; species Thuja plicata. The sequence goes on along the minus strand of MU224190.1, from coordinate 2,322,013 downwards.
GCAGGAATGCCAACAACGTCATTGCCAAGAATTCTTCCTTCTTTA
>MU224190.1:2289104-2321918 GCA_018584345.1 Thuja plicata | reverse complement strand
ATCAGAGTAGAAGACATAAAGAACATTAAAACATGAAATACCATTAACTCAGAAGCAGGAATGCCAACAACGTCATTGCCAAGAATTCTTCCTTCTTTATTAATGTTCCTTCCAGCAAGCACTGGTGCGTGATACAATGGTGGCTCCAAGGGAGCATTTGACTATATAAAACCAGAACAATGGAGCATTGAGCTCTGCAACCTAAGATCAGAAATCACTTTGCTATTGCTATGGACAACAAAATCATCAATTTCGCCGACCCTTGGAAAGGGGCCGGTCTGGCTATTTATACAACTTTCCTAACCCTAACCCTATTTTACATCATGCTTCAGTAAAATACAATATCTGGGGGCCGGTACTACCTGCGCCACCCTACAAGAGACCTTGAGACGGAATAGGTCTGACAAGTCAGAAGAATAAGACAAGAATATACAATGGAAGAATCGGCCTTGAGAAGAGAGCCAGGAAGGAGAAAGAAGAAAGTAGGTCCCCCAGGGATCGAGGCTACATGCCTCATAAATGGGAAATGCGGCGCCCTGTCTCCAATGTGCCAGGTGTACCTTTGAACGGCGCCTCGAGAAGACCATCCTGTCAGAAGCCCAACTGTTAAGTCGACGCCTCCTTGATGTTGCCAACCACCTTCTGACATGCTTTTATTAACCGCCTCTGAAAGTGACCGGTCGGCCTCGGGGACCGGGACACAGATCACTTGAAAGAATACAAAATCTTGGATCCGAGACTCCGAGATCCGGGAACTTATGTCCCCAAAAGAATAAAGAATACTCAACACTTGAATTTTCCCCGGCCTCCGGAGAAAGCTCAAGGTTGCTTATTATCATTGAAATCCTGGAGGAGGCGAGAAATGCCATCTTCGTCTATATCTTTCAGGCTGGCCCTCCGGTGCTTGGCCACTTCAATTTGTTCCCCTAGGTCTGGAACATTTTCTTTAAACTCATCGGCCATTCTCGCCGCGTCATGACCACTAAGTATCATGCGGGTTAATTTTGCCATCTGGGCCCCATCTATTCCCTTCAGGGATTGATATCGGGACTGCATTATTTCATCGAAACTCCCCAAAACTGTATCTTCGGGGGTACATGTATCTGTGCTAAGGGGATCAGCCCCGGAAGTCTTTATTACAAATGACTTATATAAATTGGAAGAATACTTCACCGCATTTACCTTATCTTGTAAAGACCCTACCAGTTGCTTGGTCACCTCCAATGTGAGGTCAAGTCTGGAGTGCTGGGTTCTTACAAAATCAAATGATTCATCACCCAGAATTCCGGATTCAGAAATCATATCCTCTCCCAGGGTAAGGAGCTCTTCGAGCTCCACCTTCCATGCCTGGTAATTCTCGGCATCACCCTCCCATAGTTCAATAAGAATCTCCGCCTGATGAATGACCTGTCGGGCCGTGTATAGATCTGGGAGGGTGGATGCCAGGAAACGCCGGGTGTTTCCTATTTGCAGGGTGACCCATTCGTCCACTGCCTGAGCTTTCTTCTTCATTACTCACAGGGAGTCTATGTCACTCTGCGGTAGATCTTCCGAGGTGGAGGCCTCCGGGGGAGCGGCATTGATGGGTCGAGCCAGCTTAGTAAGCAACCCCACAAGGTTTGCATTATTTTCCTTTTCATCTTTGAGCCTCTGGGCCTCCTCATATCGGGCCTCCACTGCCCTTGCTGCCTCCTTCAGCAAGTCTACCTCACCTTGCTTTCCCCTTTTACCTAGTGATACCTCTGCAACATTGTAGTCTCCGGGGTCCGCGGTTGCTTCATCGGCGTCTGGGGGAGGCGTAGCCACAACGGCAACTGTTTCTCCGCCCGGCCCAGTTCGGAGAGTGTGAACTGTCCGGGCTTTCTTAGCCTTTGGCGGGGCTTGGACTTGGGCCATCATTTCGGCCAGGGAGAGAGGAATCACTGGAGCGGACTGAGCTTTCCTTTTTCTGCTCTCTACTAGCCACTGAGGAGGCGGGGGTGGCTTTTCTGCAAGAATCTGTTCCCTTAGTTCTTCCCCGGTGTCCTGCGGCTGTTGCTCCTCAGTGGCATGGACCTCATCGGTCCCTTTCCCTGTATCTTCTTCTGTAGCAACATTTTCTTCATCAACCTCCATCTCCTCAGCCTTGTCCTCTGTATCTATTTCTTTATCTGGACTCTGGTAGGCTTCTTCGGGGACTTCTTTACGTTGTTCTTGTTGCTCTTCTTCTGCTACCGAGGCTTCTTCTTCCATCGGTATATCTTTTGGCAGTAGGGGAGGTGTTGGGCCGAGATTCAAAGTTTGGGCCACAGTAATCACCTGCCCGAAAGTTGTTCCCGGGAGTGGCCCTTGGAACGTGGCGGCTGGGGTTACGGTTGTTCCCGAAGGTCCGGTTCCCCCAGCAGATGCCATTTGTTCATCCTGTTTTTGTTGGTCCACTCCCGGACCTTGCATCGCTTGCGCCCCGGAGGCAATCTCTAGTTCTGGCTCTTTTTCTTCTGCCTGCCTCTCTTTTACTTGTGCAGGCTCTTGTTCAAAATCTTCTTGCTCTGCAGCCTCTTGTTCTGCCCCCGGGATCTCTGTCTCCATTTGGGTATTATCCCCCTGCAAATTCCCGAACTCGTCGGTCGCAAATACATCATCGAATTCTTCTTGTGGAGGGGGATTAGCCGGGACCTCTGCAGTCTCTGTTTCCTTCTCCGGCTCCGGGGAACTGGAAGAGAGGATCTCAACTTGTGGGGCCTGGGACGTACCCAACCCCGGCTCTGCCTTAGGCTTTTTATTAAGCCTCTTCCTTCTGCGGGTAATCAAAGGTGGCCCGGCGTCTCTTATTGCTGCCGCCTCCATGGGATCCACCCCTGTTGCCTTCATCATTAGGGCCGCTAGTGACGGGGAGGAAGGGGGACGAAGTGGCCCGGTCATAAGTGGTGGGGTGGCCAGCCTCGTTATTAATTGCTCCCTCATCTGCTGGGAGGCTGCCACCGACTGCTTTATTTGCTCTGTAATGGGGACTTCTTGCGCAGAAGGGGTCGTGTTTATTGAATTTATTCTTTTTCCCTTATCTGCTCCCTGTGAAGAAGTCCCGGCCCCCGGGGTCAATTTAGGTACCGGCTGTGGAGTTAATTTTGGCGCCGGTTGGGCTGCTTGGCGAATACTCCCAGGGCACACCTTCTTAAAATAGGTGTGGCTTCGCTCGACCACCTCTCGAGTGAAGTCTTCAATTGTAGGCCCTTCCTGGGCATCCCAATTTACTGGTGGAAGAGCTATTTTATCGATCCCCTTGGCCTTGTACTGGGGGTCGATAGTGGGGGCGACGTCCGAGAAGTCTGCCGGGAACCTTTGGAGCTTCAGTTTCTGCATCATGCCGGCCGTCATCCTGGCATAGTGCCGGCTCCGCACCTCCATGTCATCCTGGCAATCTGCCCAGAAGTCCTCTATGTGAGTGTGGTGGGGCTCTGAAGCCCGGGGCAGTGCCGTTGCTACCTTTCCATGCGGATCAAAAATTTTCCGCGCCAAATAAAATTCCTGTAAGTTATAACTTTTTAGCTCATTGTCCATCTCTTTTGCGGCGGCCAGGCTGCATGTGTAATTCCCACAAGTGATTGGGAATGGGATGTTGGGTATCTTTTTGAGGGCAAAGAGGGCATGCACCTCCATGATTTGCCTGCAATATTCCAACAGCACGATCTTGTCCCCACAGTGCTTGGGCAACAAGTAGGGTTTCCCGGAGAAGCCGGTGACCCTAATGTAAGTGTGCTGTTGGAACTGGATGTAATAATGTCCATAACTATGGACCAAGTTTATCGCCTCCGAAGACAGGCGATATCCGGCGTCCCAGGTGGGTGTAAGCAGGTGGTAGTAAACGAACGCGTCGTTTACCCGACAGAAACTGGGGAAACTGGCCTCCCATTGAATTTGTGGGAAATGGTCCCACAGTGCCTTTTGTCCCGGACCAATCCCGAGCACGCCATCTGTGAGCAGGCCGTGGGCGTGGGGCCTCTGTTGCGCTAGGGCCCAGAAAACATAAGAGCTCATATAGAACTTCTTCCTCCCGTCCAGTTGGAGGAACTGGGAGTCGACGTGGTTGGAGATTATTGTTGCCCAGTCGAAGAATTCTCCCTTGGTGGAGATGCCGAGGAGGAAATAATACATCCATCTGGCAAACTCCTGGGCGGAGGGCTGCCCAAAGACCCGGGCCAATGCTATTATCCCCATCTGAATGCTCTCTTTAAACTCAAAGCGGGGAATCTCTATCTTCATTCTTTTTGGGTCCCTCTTCGGGGCCTTCAGCCGATGGGTATTCATGTATACCCGGGCTGCATCCTCCAGCTGTGTAAATTGAGCCAAGGCATCAGTCCTTGTAACCACCGTGGCTCTATCAAATTGTGGGATTCCCAGACTCGCCTGGAATGTGACTGGGTCGAGGGACACCAGTGGAGTGGGGTACCCTGTGGGCTCTGCGGCCGCGAGCATAACGGCCCGAACATAAGAGTTGTAGTTGGTTTCCAGTGTTAAGATAAGCTCCGGAGATTGCACGGAGCACGGAAAGCAAGCTGCCTGGAGGATTCCGGAGTTCCTGACGTTGATTGCTAATTGATCTCCAGCCTGTCGCTGGATGTGCATTATTTTCACCAAGGCCTGCATCTCCGCCCATGTTCCGACGCTGGTGTCGGTTATCAGCTTAACCTTGGACTCAATCTTTGAGCCCATGATGACATTGTTGTGTACAAATTTCATTGTCAGGGGCATCTTCTCCAGGGCCTTCTCCATCTTAGATTTTACTGCGGCCCTGGTTTCTGTTGCGGAAGGTAGCTCCGGACTTCTGGGTGGAGAAGATGCGGACGCTTCAAACATGTTTGGAAGATAGACTCCGGGAATCTGCAAGGCAAAGCGACCGTCAGAACACATTTATCAAAATAACTATTCCGGGGTCCGGAGATCTTACCACCGTGATGCTTGCTTTCCTGAAAAGTTAGTTTCATGCACAAAACCAAAAAGCAAAACATATCATAAACTTTAGATTTTCCTTAAACATCCGGGTCCGGGGTTCTTATCACACTTGGTAAGGACACAGGATGGATGACGGTAAGAGACCTGGGGCCCGGAGAAATAACCGTTGGCGAGGACGTGTAAAAAGCCAAGTCATCAAGCCCACGTGGGCGCCACGTGCGTAGGTATTAAATGGAAGTTATGGCGATGACGGCGGAGCCAACTGTCCGAACGCGCGAAAAGCGGAAGCCACTTGGCTGGAATTGATTGTGCGCATGGGACATAAATGAGGGTCTGACAGACTTCATGAAAGAGAGAAAATCGTCTGTTTGAAACCGGCCGAGAGCCGAGTTTCAAACAGGTGGTTTTCTGTCCCGAAACAAGTTTAAGGGCGGAAAACCAGCAACGCAGGCGACTCGACCGGCTCGTCGAGCCACTCGGAAGGATATACATGAAGGCCGAAGGATATATACATGGAAACGAAGGATATACACACCAGACTAGACACAAATATAAACATATATACATAGATATACACGCATATCCACAAAATATACAACGCGGAACGACGTCCGCGGGAAAACCAGACAAGACAGAGCATATATACAATTATTTACACATTTTATAGACCAACCACCTCTGCACAGAGGGCGGACAACCCTTTGGCAGAGAGCCGACCCACCAACGGGCGGCAGAACCAGAAAACAGAAAACCAGACGGAACAGACGACAAAGCAAACAAGACAAACAAGAACCAAACAAAAACGGAAGGAAACCAGAGAGGAGAGAACAGAAAGACCAACCTGAGAACGCAGAAGGTGGAGGAAAGGGGTTACCGCGAGAACTCTACAACAATTCGAGTCGTCAAAGGGTTAGAATCACCACCACAAAGCACTCGCAATTGTCTGAAAGTGACTGGAAGTGTTAAGCGTTGATTATCATAAATTCTCTGCAAATGCTCTGTTAATTGCTTTGAAATCGCTCTAAGTGCTTGAAAGTTTTAATCGCGGTAAATGTGAAAATGACAGATAAGTTCTATTTATACCCGCGGTAAAAAGGGTGATCTTCCTCCTTCCGGCAATCTCCGGACAAGCAAACCTCCGGACTCCGGGCCCGGGGATTCCCGCAATGATATCCTTAAGAACATCATGGCGAAGAATCCCGGAGTCCGGAATCCGGTTCCCAACGAAGGAAAACCTCCGGGACCGGAGTCCCGGAGGCGAAAACTAAACAACGGAACACCACACCGGGGAAGAAAACCCCGGGGTAAGAAAACAAAAGGGCAGGAAAGACAAGGCAAAGCCGCAAGCAAAGAAACAAAAAGGAAAAAAAAAAAAAGGGGGGGGGGGGACCCAACATTTTGCACACAAAATGTAGGGATGGGGATGCAGGGCATAACAATATAAAGTCTGAAATCGTTGAACAAGAGACATAGGCATTAAACCAAATAGTTGGCATTCATCATATGATGATGATATTCAAGTCATCACACAAAACGTCATGACAAACACTTGACCAACAAACTGTATTAACTCAGAATTCTGATTTTGCTAACCAACCGTAAACTGTAATTCCCTATTTCACTTGAAGCAAATTACAATGGGAATTATTTGGCAATTATTAACACTGAAAACTATTTAACAAATAAAGAGAAACTTGGTAATTATCACAGCAGATTTAAAAACCAGCAACCATTAACATTGCCACCACAATGTGTTACTATCGACCAACGCCCAAAGCTAAGTGGATTGTGAGCTCAAAACACCAAACAATATCCTTTAGATATCAAATGTCACCTCCAAAATGACTCACGTGAGGGCAAGTATGAACCATGGCAGGCATTGAAATGGTATGACAGGTAATAATGATGCACACTATAGCTCTTCCAACCACATTCTCTCTAATTGCTGGCTACCATATGCAATTTGCTGATAATCTTTTCAAACCTGAACCAATCTCTCACCAAATTCAAGCTCATTAATGTCTTCTGTCTGAAACCATCTCTCCAATTGCACAATTCATTGGGTCTCTCACCAATTCAAAGTGCTGATATGCCTGTAGAATTCACAATTCCCAAGCCAATCTAAAACCCTTGGAAGATTTCCCAAGATTTCACCAAATGCAAACAAAATGAACCATTCTTTGATCTTTTCAATGAGGGGATGGTTGAGCAGTTGGGGGCACTCATCATCAAGCTTCACAAGAAAAGGGTGGAAATGAAAATTTCAGCGTGTGAGACGGTCTGTCCCATAGGCTATCTTTAGCCTCGCGGACGTTAAAATTATTTTCTTTCTTTCTTTTACACAATGAGGTTTGATTTCCTTTACAAGCTTATATAATTCTCACAAAGGGGTTTGAACCAAGAAGCTTACTCAAGAAGGCTCTTCAATAAATATAACATTTGCATTTGTTAACCTAATATTATATTATCAATGAAGCTACCTTTTCAATGAGTATTAATTACTCATTACCCTCAAAATGGTCCCACTTTATTATAAAGTCAATTTATAACTTTATAATATAACTTAAATAATTAAACATCATTAAAGGCCATTAAAATATTAATATCTCATTATTTTGATGAGCTGTCTAAACCAGGGAGTCAACCACTGCATCCACTATGCATCCATCTGCCTTACTAAAAATGGTAAGGGTCCCTCTCTAGCATCCACATACTTACTATAAATAGTAAGTCCCTCAAAATGGAACGAGAAACCTTTGAATATCAATGCCTCAAAACACATGAAGGATCTGACGAGGTAAACACTTACAACAACCACCTGAAAAGCTCCGTGATGCCCCAAATTGGACCCTCTAAACAACTCCATTAGCCTATGAGGGTCAGGATAGGCTAATCCCTCGAACTCTGATGCTCACGAAAAAAGGGACATTATAGTTCAGGAGTTATACCATTACAAGGGTCATGAGCTATTTTGACGGAGCGTTGAGGATATAGCTTAGAATGGATTTTTGTCCAATAATTCGAAAGATTTGTGATATGAGAGTTTGGGGAGGTGGAATCTAGGAACTTGAGAATTCAGCTAGGGAATTACGCTTTTATGAGGGTTACAAGGCAACTTGATAGAGTTCTACTTATTCCAAAAATTAGTTTCAAGGAGAAACTCTTAGGGCCCGTTTGGTTGGTGGAATTTGTGCATGCTGGAATTGCCAATTCTAGAATTGAATCCATTCTGGCAATTGGGCTATTCTCAAAATGAATTCTAGAATTAGGCTGTCCTGTTTGGTTCACCTGGAAGATGACTGAGAAGATGCAGATTTTGCGTTTGGTTCCACAAAGTTGGAATAGGAATTGGAACTTTGTTTTTGCACACATACACATATATACACACATACACATATACACACACACATGTGTATATACATACACACATGTGTGTGTGTATACACACATGTATATATACACACATGTGTATATACACATGTGTGTGTATACACACATGTGTATATATACACACGTGTGTATATATACACACGTGTGTATATATACACACGTGTGTATATACACACATGTACACACACACATATATATATACACATATGTATATATATGCATACACATGTGTGTATATATACACACACATATATACACACATGTACACATATATACACACGTGTATATATATATACACATGTTTATATATACACATATATGTGTATATATACACACATTCATGTGTATATATACACATACACATGATATACACATGTGTGTGTATATACACACATGTGCATTTATATAGACACGTGTATATATACATGTGTATATATACACATACACATGTGTGTATACACACACACATATATACACATGTGTATACACATATATAGACATATATACATACATTTGTGTATATATATACACATATACACACATGTGTATATATACATGTGTGTATATACACACACACACACACACACACATATATATAGCAATATAATATACATTATTAAAACAAAAATGGTAATGAATTTTCCTTCCCAAAATAATACTTTCAATTCCAATTTCAATAACAGGTCTGAGAAGGAATTGTGGAATGCTCAAAATGACCCAAAATTAGAATTTGCATAACCCTATTCCAATTTTTAATTTTGGAGCCAAACAAGGAATTGAACATTTTGGGAATTCGGAAATGCCAATTCCCGTTCAATTCCAATTCCACCCCTCAACCAAACGGGCCCTTAAAGAATATGAGGTTATGATTGGTCAGCGTGTTGTTGCTTTTTGTATTACAAACCTTAAGAGGGAATGTTGGAAAATAAGGCTTACACTTGGTAATAAAGTCACCTTAGTGGTGTTTAATTTTGTTAGCTATTAAGCCATTAATATTATCGCTTTTTTGTTAGTTGCAAGGATGGGAAGTTTGGTTGGCTGTATGGTAATGCAATGTAAAGGACCCCATTTAAATATGAACATTATTTACATACTGTAGTGTTATCTGTGAGAGGAATATGGTTCAGTTTTTTACAATATTTGTGCCTGCAAATTTCAACACTTCTTACACAACTATGTTTTTTGAGTTTGCTGAGTTTATGTTCTTGAAAGAATAAATGGTGCTGCATGCTGAATCCCTTAGGCCTAATTCCGATGCCCGCATCTTCTGGTCGTGTAACTTTGTTTGATGGTTGATTTTTGGGACGAGGTGAGTGTGGGGTGTACATTCTATTAAAGGGTTATGTATATTCATAGCAAATAACTCGATTGCCCCAGGTAGTCATCCTGCTGCAACTGCCTTAATAGACCCTAGATGGGTTACTAGAGAGCAGCCAGCATCCATCATGACAAAAGAAGTTTCATGTACCATAATATTCCCATGGTGGATGGGAAAAGGCTATTCAAGTCTAATTATAAATGTTAAACTGACTACTGGCTAGAGCTGATACATTTCTATGAAGGACCAAGACGATCTTATGGCATTGATACAAATGGCTATCTGTCTTTAGCTTCTGAGTATAAAAAATCAAAGGCATTAAACCTTCCAGTTATAGACCAATTGTATTACTGCGTGATCATTTCTACCCCAGGGTCTTTGTGAGATATTATTATCCATTCTTAGAATTAATCCCTTTTTCTTCTTATTTATCTTTTTAAACTGAAGACAAATTGAATATGAGGGTTGGACATGATAGTCCATATTTTCATTATGCCCTGGTCCAGGCTGTTCAAGACCTTCGTCAAAACAGACCTGAATTCTGATTCAAAATCTGCGATCCACTTCGTTATTGAACATTGGATTCAGACAGTAACATAAACGTGCACATTAAAAAAGTTACAACAGCATAGCACTATGTCTAGTATGTGCAAAAAAAATTCAGAAAACTGAAAAGCACAAAAGAAAACATATGCAATCTGAGACACCAAATTTATGTGGCTCAAAACTTCAAACCCTTGTTGAGAGACATCGCTACAGAGCAACATCAAGAGTAATTCCCCTTTGTTTAGGAACACAACATGCCCTCCCCTTTGGAAAACTTCTCCACCAATCTTAGAGCCAAATGGAAACTCTCCAATGCATATCTTCTTCTTCCTCTTCGTTGTCCTTGACTTGGAAATGAAGTTATGAAGCCACTTGAATAGGTAGAAATCTGGATTTGTTGGATTCGCCTGATTCAGTCCAGACCTTTCAATTCCTATAGAAAGTTCAAAGATTTTTTTTGAAAATTTATGATTTCCAATATTTGACATTCTGAACAAATCAATTATTTCTAACTTGGAAACTACGAGTAAAAGACTTGACAAGAATTTGTTTTGATGACTTGAATGAATCCATTCACTGTAATCTGGTCCACATTCTCAAAGATATCATATGGATCCATGCATGCCTCGTTAAAATCTCCGTTCACATATGTTTCCATGAGTTATTTAAGTAATCCTCAAGACTCGAGGTGAATTGAAATTTTAAAAAAGGTTTATGTTGAACACTATCCTCAATGACTTTCTCATGACCATGTGCAGTCATCTTTGCCTGAACATTTCATTCCTAGATGTATTTCCCTTTTTAGAAGATTCACTATAGAGAAATTTGTTTTGCCAAAAAGAAGTTGTGAGATCTTTATAGCTTCCTGACCATACTCATAATAAAGGAGAGGAAAATTATATAAAAGACTGAAAATAATTTTCTTCATCAATTATAAAAGATTCGTAAAATATAAGCCAAGATAAATTATCCTCAGACAAATGAAAGAAATCCTCATACCATTGTGTGTATATATCCTCTAGATTTATCCACTCATCTATTAGTATTTCCCTTTCATTTTTTGATGCCACATCTAAATAATTTGTGAATTTAATAAGGGCTCTATCAAATGCATTGGATCTCTTCTTTTGATCATTTTTTCTTACCCTAATATTGGAGGCTGATATTAGGTGTCTACATGCAGACCCTTAATCTCCCTCTATACTTTATCGAAAGTTATGAAAAGCAATTTGTTTCAAAAAATTTAAAATTCCAAAAAAAAAACCAATCAGATGCTTGAGCAGAAGTTATGACCAGCTGAAGTCAAGACACTGGAAATTGCAGTTTTCCAAGTGACCAAAGAACAACTTGTGACCAAAGAATTCTCTCTCCGTGGAACTCCAAAATTGACGGAGGCTTGTTGGAAATGGTTTGTATTCTACTTTTCAACAACAACAAAACTATTCACTTCAATATGTCACTCAACAGAAAGTAATGGCTCTTAAACACAACATATTTAATATTTTTCAATATGTGAGCATGTTTTGTTCTTGAACATAACATATTAAATTATTTAAAATAAATGAGCTATTTTGATTGAAGGCTCATATTTTATCACATCATGTTATACAAGTGGTACTAAATATTAGGGCTAGGAAGATTATTAATAGTGATTGCTAATTTTTGGTAGAATCTTGTAGAAGGTTCATTATACTTAGTTGATGTAGTACGTAGGTAGCTTGTCTAAGAAGCTTATGTAAGCAGCTTGTAAAGTTTACCCTTCTATTTAGTCATTCAATCATTCTATCTCCCTCTCCTCAGCAAAAGGAAACATCCTGGTCACTTTGGACATCCCCACACTTAGGAGACCTCAAGGTGATGCGCTAGTGTCCTTGACATCTTTGACAGTCACAGGGATGTTAGGATTTCTTTTGTGATCATCAATTCTAGTTCTGACAACTTTTAAAAATCACAAAAATACTTAAAATTAAAACAAAATATGATAATGACTTAGCTTACTAAGCTTTTTTCTCAATGCAGCTATACATTTCTTCTTTGGCATTTTGATATAGTTTTGATTCACATTTTGAGTTTGTGAGTATTTAGTTCATACTTTGTATTCGTGATTAATGAAATGAATGTCATATCATTAAGATGTATTCTTGGATCAATGAATTATCATTGTAAATTTAACACCTTTTATTTACTTTTTAAAATTGCAGCTTTTCAAAATTTGTTCAATTTATTTTTTAAAGTTATTTGCAATTTAATATTCCAATTTAACTTGCCAAGTCATGGGCTCTATAAGTTACCTCAAATTTAACACCAATTAGGCCCCAAAAATCCCCAATTTTAGCAAAATGCAAGCTCATTATTTAGATTGACATTGATAAGCATGGAGCCAAATTTACCTCGAACTTAACCACATGGGGACCAAAAATAAATCGAACTTGCTCAAGCATGTGCCCCAAATTTTCATAGAAATTAACAAACCATAGGCCCCAAAAATCGCCCAACCTTGAACATCCAAATTGGCAATAAAATTGAATTTGCATTGAGAAATTGCTTGCACTAATAAGGTGGTCAAAATTGCCATCTTGGCATAGAGGTTATGTCAAAAAATTTGCTATAAGCACCTTGGTGAAATTTGAAATGATGTAATAATTGCTTAGTCCAAATTTGCAAGAGGTCCCACTCCGAAAATGAAACTTGCACCCATTGCCTTAGCAAAAATTGCAAGAGGTAGCTTGTTGAAGAAAAAGGGCCTGTAGGAACCACCTTGCCAGAAATGAATTTGGGCAAGGGGGTTGATAAAAAATTTGACACAACCACCCTTCCCAAATTTAAAAAATGTAAGAACTAGCATGCCAGAAATGAATTTGGGCGAAGGGGTTGATACAAAAATTGACACAACCACCCTTCCCAAATTTATTTCTCTTAATTTCAATTCCAAAAATTTCCTTTTAATTCCAAAATTTGCCTTGCAAAATTAAATCATCCAAAATGCCTGAGGCAAAATTTATTTCACCAAACATAATTCCTCAACTCCATGCCAAAATCGAAAATTTGCTATAAGCACCCTGCCAAGATTGAAAGCTTGTAACAATCACCTCGCCAAAAATTAGAAATTTGTAAGAGGTGGCCCACCAGAATTTAGAAATTTGCACCAAACTCTTTGTCCAAATTTCAAATACAACTTCGATTTTCCATTATATTTTCAAATTTCCCTTGCAAGAACCAAAATAATTAAATTGCCTTAGCCAAAATCGATTTTCCCAAATTTTCACCACTCAAGCCATGTCAAAATTTTGCACAAAGAGGCCCGCCAGAAATTAAAGGTGAGGTGGTCATTTTGTTGAAAAAGTGTAAGGGTGAGCTCGCTGAAAATGAAAACTTGTAAGGACCATCTCGCCAGAAATTAAAATTTTGCATGAACCACCACGCCAGAAATTCCAGAATTTAGACAAAATTTTCCAAAATTAAAATTCCAAATTTCAATCATTTTCTCATCAAAAGGTCGATCAAGACTCCAATTTCATAAGTAAAAATCCAACCCCCAAAAATGATGGAAAAGCCATCCAGCCAAAATTACCAAAGCTGGGAAACAAAAATTCTCCGACTTAGAAAATCCGTTTTGCACACTTGAGCTCGAAATTTCCAGAATTTAGCCATCATCACAAGATCAATCCAATAATCCAAATCTTTAATTGGGATTTGCAAAATCGCCATTCCCACAAAATTACCTGACTTAGCCAAAATCTTGACTTTGCAAATCGTTATCGTTTACGTTCAAAATCACCACTTACGTCCAAAAATCTGAAAATCGCCAATTATCTCCAATTTAAAAAAAAAAACCAAAATCAAAGTTGATCTATCATCATTCAAAATCCAGATTGTCATCAAAATACCAACCTCAAACCAAGGAAGAGGCCACTAAGGGTGGAAGACAACAAATTTTCTCAATCTCAGCAAAATGATCCAAATCCACCTATGGTGTTCAAAAAAACTGATTGAAGGCAAGACAAACCTCAAATCCCCAAGTTTCAAATCTCACCTAGAGGCTTCAAAAAATGCTACTACCAAAGAATACCACTCCTACCGCCAAAGCGAAAAAGTGGGGTCCCCATTTGCAATGGGGCGATGGTGTGAAAACCTCACAACATCTAGCATCAACCCAAAGAAATGTTCCTGAACATTTCAAGAATAAAAATCGTTTGGAACCAAGAACCTTTGATCAACTCCACTTTCACCTATCCAACAACTAGGAAATGCACTCAAAATGGAAGAAACCATGAATTTAGCTAAGAGCCTTCATCCTCGATTCCCCACGTGTGTGCAAGTGTGTTCATTTCCCGCTCAAAAAGAACCTAGAAAGCCTCTTAGATCCATTGAACTTAGCTATTTTAATATCCTTACCCTAAAAGCATCTCGGATAAAGCCTCGCTACCAGTCAGGCGTCCATAGCCCCTACGAGGTTATCGCTTTGGTCAACCACAAACACGTTTCTACCTTTAGTGATTTTTTCCTTTTGGTAGCACCAGCAAAGGTATTTGCACACCCTTAGCCAATTTGCTTTTACTTTTCTCATTTTCATCTTTTGATTTTCAATTTTGCATTTTCCTCTTTTGATATTTCTTTTCTTCTCACTTTTCCATCTTTTGTTTGGCTTGCAGGCAATGAAGCCCGCAGAGGGTTTGGAAGACCACAGTGGCGCTAGAGTAGGTGTATGATTTTCACTAAATCCAACTTCACTTTGAAACTACCAAAGAACTCAGAGCAATTAAGTGTGAGTAAAATGTAGTAATCAAAAGACTCGGATACTCAAAACACAACCATGACCCAATCCAAATTTAGGACAAATCCTTTTCGCAGGATAAAGCTATTAGGAATCCAATCTCCAATTCAAGGGAACCCCACAAAGAAATACCAAGAAATAAGCCAAACAAAACTACTGGGAGAACACCAGAGTGTGTTGTATGATCATCGCCTTTCTCACAAACTTGGATCCCTCTAAACTAAACCAACCAAAGCAAGCACCTAGACCAAAGCAAACTACTTGGGTCAAAAGACTCAAGGAAAACCTACAAACTAACCGACTAAGGAAAACTAAACCACTAACCGACTAAGCCACCCAAACAAACTTCAAGTCAACTGACTCAAAGCAAATTACTATCCAGGCTCCCTAAGACAACTAAACTGACCGACAGAAAGGGAAACCTACTCTAACCCTCTTGAACCAAATGGTCCAAGACAAACCTCAAATCCTCAAGCCTCAAATCTCTCACTTAAAGGCTTCAAAAAGAGCTACTGCCAAAGACTACCACTCCTACCGCTAAAGAGAAAAAGGGGGGTCCCCATTTGCAATGAGGCGATGGTGTGAAAACCTCACAACATCTAGCGTCAACCCAAAGAAATGTTCCTAAACATTTCAAGAATAAAACTCGTTTGGAACCAAGAACCTTTGATCAACTCCACTTTCACCTATCGAACAACTAGGAAATGCACTCAAAATGGAAGAGAACATGAATTAAGCTAAGAGCCTTCATCTTCGATTACCTATGTGCGTGCAAGTGCGTTCATTCCCCGCTCAACAAGAACCTGGAAAACCTCTTAGATCTGTTGAACTTAGCTATTTTAATATCCTTACCCCAAAAGCATCCTGGATAGAGCCTCGTTGCCAGTTAGTCGTCTATAGCCCCGACGAGGTTATCGCTGTGGCCCACCACAGGCACGGTTCTACCTTTAGTGATTTCTTTTATAGCACCGGTAGAGATGCCTGCACACCCTGAGCCAATTTTTCTCTTCTATTCTCATTTTCATCTTTTGATTTTCAATTTTGTATCTTTTCTCTTTTGATATTGTTTTTCTTTTCACTTTTCCATCTTTTGTTTGGCTTGCCGGCAATGAAGCCCGCAGAGGGTTTGGAAGACCACAGTGGCGCTGAAGCAGGTGTATGATTTTTACTAAATCCAACTTCACTTTGAAACTACCAAAGAACTCGAAGCAATTAAGTGTGAGTAAAATGTAGTAATTGAAAGACTCGGATACTCAAAACACAACCATGACCCAATCCAAATTTAGGACAAATCCTTTTCACAGGATAAAGCTATTAGGAATCCAATCTCCAATTCAAGGGAACCCCACAAAGAAATACCCAAGAAATAAACTGAACAAAACCACTGGGAGAACACCAGAGTGTGTTGTATGATCCTCGCCTTTCTCACAAACTTGGATCCCTCTAAACTAAACTAGCCAAAGCAAGCACCTAGACCAAAGAAGACTACTTGGGTCAAACGACTCAAGGCAAACCTACAAACTGACCCACTAAGGCAAACTAAACCACTAACCGACTAAACCACCCAAACAAACTTCAAGTCAACTGACTCAAAGCAAATTACTATCCGGGCTCCCTAAGACAACTAAATTGACCGACAAAAAGGGAAACCTATTCTAACTGCCAGAGTCATCGCCACTTGAGATTGAATTCAATGACCAACTTGTGGAGATGTTTGATGATCCTCCTTTCAGTTTTGAAGATACCATGTTTGACGAGATTCTACATGAAGAATTGCAAGATGTTCCTAAAGAAAATTCAATGGGCAATTACATGTTAGATGATGAAGCTCCAATTGGTGAGAATATGTGAGATTCATTTAGAGATGAGCAAGTTGATCCCATGAAAGAAGAAAATGAAGAACAGTTTGGGTTGGTACTACAATTGGACATTGCGTTTGAGTAACTTGAAGAGATATTTGATGGGGAGATTATCAAGCAATCCTTGATTTTTGAGGATGCTATTGGCGATGTTCATGGAGATGCATAGTGCATGTTGTAATGGAACAAAACTCACATCAACAGGTTGCTTCTAGATCATTATAGCACTTCGTTTATATTATATAATATGCAAGGATACAACTCTACCTTATGGAAAATTTCCCCTACACCTCATTTTGCACATCATTTCTCCACTTTTTTGTTATTTCAGACTAACGTAGCTGATATGAGGGGCTAAAGTTTGTAATATTTTCTCACGGGTATTATTTTTTACAGACCATATTTGGAACCTGACTTAAGTAAGACACAGAATGGTTGAAAATGGTAGCTACTTGGATAGGATCAATTTTAGATGTTATAAGGAAAATATGCTGAAGTAATGCAGTGTACTTTCCTCCTATATTTTTCAATCATTTTCTCATTGCATCTCTATGTTTTTGTGGCAGGTTGATCTTTGTGGCCATGCAACTTTAGCATCTGCACATTTCCTCTTCTCCTCAAGTTTCGTGAATTGCAATTTGGTGCTCTTCTACACAAGGTCTGGAGTTTTCACTGCTCTTAGAATTGAAGGGCTGAATGGAGAAGGCAAATCATTTGGAAGCAAGACAGAGAGATTTGCTATAGAACTGAATTTTCCACAGATTTCAGTGATTGATTGTGATTCTTCAGACATTCCATTGTTGTCCAACAGCCTTAAGGGACTTGCAGTGCAGCATGTTAAGAAGACGACACACAATGATTTGTTTGTAAGCATCTTTTCTTTCTAATCCGTTCTCTTTTGACCCAAAGAATTAGTTACATGTGCTCATAATGTGCATAAAAAATGATGTTGAGACAGCACACGATGTTGAAACAGCACACTCTCTTGTTCTAGATGTTTCAACTTTCAATAATTTAATAAAGGAAATTGAGAAATTCAGTCTCTGAGGATTTACTTCATTTTTAGTCCATCATAATATGCCTCGCCAAACTAATTGTCTTTGATGATACCATTTATATCTCTTGTCCTCTTTAGTTGAAATATATAATTGACTAATTCTTTGGGAAGTAAAGGTCTGATAAGGCTAATAACAATCCTTCTTTCACTTTAAAAGACTTATTGCCTTTGATGAGTTTGCCTTTTCTCATAAACAGTCTAATTTCTCCAAACTTTCTTCTTCAAAAGGTTTATCTTATAATACAATAAGGTACTACTTGATGAATTAATTTCTAAATTTTTGTGCCCTTTATTACAAATGATACCCAAGAGCATTTTTTTCAGTTTATATAAATTTTTAGCTAGTACAAAGCTCGTGACAACTTTTCATGGTGATCTTAAATTTTCATTCCGAAATTCTGAATGAATCTCTGTCACTCATATGAGAGCTGCACGAGGTTACAACTTTCAGTGAGCCATGTGAATTTTCATTTTGTATATTGGTTTGTCATCTGGATCAAATGTGAAACGTACAACTTCAAGGAATACATACAAGAGTACCTTTCCATCAGTAGTAGACAACACAAAATCACTAGTTCAATCATTTTGCTCAGTGTCATTTACCTGGTATATTTAGATACAAGAACCCAAGATACTTAAGATACAAGTAACATGGTTACAGTTCTGCTTCATGCATATTTTAGATAATTTTTAATGCTTAATACAAATGCAGTTGCCTCAGGCAGTATTTGTATGCTAGTAGCATGATTATTCAATGTTTTCATAGCAAGAAGATTAATCCTTGTGGTGCTTGATGTTTCCTGTTTTGAAGATTGAACTTGCTTCGGGAGAACAAGTTGAAATCCTACAGCCTCAATTGGATGAAATTCATAAATGCAGTGGCAGAGGGATCATTGTAACAGGAATTGCTCCCCCGCAATCTGGATTTGACTTTTACTCACGTATTTTCTGTCCAAAAATTGGCATTAATGAGGTACAGTATCTGAGTTTCAAGATTAAATGGAATGTTGTTCTCAAACAAATGTTTGTTTATTTGAAAATTTGTTAATCTTATGGCACTAATTGAAAAATCTTCTAAAAAGAAAATTTATGTCGAACTTTAATTCGTATTGTGAGTTTTATAATAAATCCTTATTTGATGAACAACTGAAAAAGCAAATAATGATGGATAGAATTAGTATCATTGGTTCCTTAGCATAGATTTTGAATTAAAAAATGCTTCTTCGTTAGTAAGATTATGAAATTCTGTGAAAAAAAAATTGCCACATTGAATTAAAGTTTTACATTCATTTCGTGTCAGCTTCAAGAGATCTTGATTTTGCTTTGATCCTTAGAATAGAGTGAGTTTACTCTCATAACAAACTCATGTATTTATGTGATAAATATCTTACTTGTCAGCTTTTAATTTGAGAATTTACTAAATTGATTCCTTTTGTATTCTCTTGGAACCCTATTTGTGTCTTACATTCTTTTGTCACCTTTCAGGATGCCGTTACTGGAAGCGCACACTGTGCATTGGGACCTTATTGGGCTACAAAGCTTGGGAAAACCCATTTAGTCGCTCACCAGGTAAATTGTACTTTTCATGATAGGTTTAGATAGGAGTTGAACACATAGAGGATGCTTTCAGCTATATATATATATCACTCTATTGTTTTTGTTTGATTAATTTTTAAAATTTTTATTCATCTGCATAATTGCCTATACATGGGAATGTATTTATGGTTGCCTTTATATTGGATGCTTCAAATAACTCATAGTTTGGGTGGTTGTCTGAATTTACCCAATCCTTCTGTGAATCAGGCATCAAAGAGAGGTGGGAAGTTGGTCCTTCAAGTGGTAGACGATGGAAAACGGATTCTTTTACAGGGTGAAGCTGTTAAAGTCATGTCAGGCATTCTTACAGCTTAGCTCAAGGAAATATGAGAGTGCAAAAATGTTGATAAATATCATTATAATAAGGCTAACTGTTCAGGCATAATAATGTCCTAAAGTCATCAACTTGCACTGATTGCTGGGGAATTACCTGTCACGTCACAAATTATTTAAGATATTTATTAAAATCTTTTTTTTTCTATTTCAAAACTGCTACTTTTAACAGTTGTGACATACTTGCTTTAGACATTCCCAATTTGGGTAGTTGAAAGTCTTTTTCACTTCCAAAACATTGATTAAAGTTGACAGGCAGGATGGTAGAGCACACAGACATACTAGCACACTACCACAAGGGCTTGAGCATTCAAGTTCATTCAAGTAATTTTCAGCCTTGGTTGTTAGGAGTAGAGAATGATGACTTAGTCCAGCTATAATTTCTGTCCTTTCTTTGGCTTAGCTTACAATGACTAACCAAAAAAGATGATCATAAATGTACGGACACAGTGACCAAAAATTTAGTTTATAACCATGCTAAGAATGTTTTGACATGATACCTACAAAGAACATGATTATTCAATTCCTCTCTATCGCCTCAACTGAAATACTGTTATACCAATCTAGTGAAGTCCATATTTTACAGAAAATTTTGATGAACCATTAGCAACCTTGACTCAATATTGCATGAAGCACTTGATTTCCATTTCATCGAGCAACATTGTTATCTCCATGCTGTTGGATTAATCACCCACCAGTGCTTGCTCAATTGTGGGGATGTAGGAGGTTTGTTTTACTTAATCATGTCCATTGTTATGTAGTTATCTAAATCCTTCTTGTTGCTCCACTTCTAGTTTCTCTAGTAATGGTCCAATAAAAGATAGCTTTTGTTGATTATTTTGAAGAGCTCGTAAGGGGTTTGTTTGCCTACCCTCATAGCATTTGTGATTGATTTAGATTGCATGAAATACATCTCTGATGCAGCGTTTTATCCACAGATTTCCTCAATAAATGACTGTTTATTGCCAATCTTTGGCCACTTAACATAGGTAATTCTGGAGTAGAAATGAATGTGTAACTGAAAAGGGTTGGTAGGTCAGAAGCAGAATATAATACCTTGGCATGCACATGGGCGACTTTAATTAAAGTCCTGGCTTTTCTAAGCAAAATGACATGGCATTAAATCTATAAAGCTTGGATTCCCGAGCACCAAAGTGTGTTTAGTGGGAAGCATGAGGTGGGTGGGAAACGGGGGTGGGGTGTGGGGTGGTTTGTTTGCACACAGGAGTAGGGGAGTACTGGAAGATAGTGTGCCATATTTCTAACTTAATAGGAGACAATTGCAAAGGGCTAGTAGCTTAGTTGTAGAGCATCATACCATTGATGTGATGGGTTCTAGGCAAGGTTCCATGAGGTTTCAAGGATAGGGACGGGGGGACGTGTTTTCGAGATGCTTCCTAAAGGGCCAAAAATAGGAGACAACAGGATATATATATATATATATATATGAAAAAGGTGTAAATGCTTCTATTGGAGAAGAACACATTGAAAGAACGAGTCAAAAGTCTAAAGATAGAACATGAAACACAATCAATAACACTATGTGAGGTGATTGATTAGAAGAAGAAAGTTGAGGAAGACACGACAATGGCAGAAGAAGATAAGAGAAAGATGGCTACCAGACTTGATGAAAGGACAAGTGATGTGCAGAAGCTCACAAACAATCAGTTGGATGTGGTCAGCCAATTGTTATTTGCAAATCAAGAGGTCAACAGAAAAGAAATTGAAATTACATATCTGAGATTAGAGAACAATCAACTGAAAAATGAGTTGAGATCTGAAAGAGAACTCATTGAGAGGATAAAAAAACCTAGTGAAGCCTTGAGATACTTTGAGGAACAGATGAGATCACCAAGAAGGACCAATGATACCTCTGGACTTGGCCATACCGAGCACCTGTCATCCACTGAAGAAGGAGAATCATCAAAGAGTGGAGAACAAAGGAATGCAAAGTCGAAGAACAACAAACCTACATGTCATCATTGTGGGAAACTAGGTCACATATCAAACATTTGCCGAAGCAAGAATGGTAAGTCCAACCTTAAGCCTAAATTCAATGGATATTGCTTTAATTGTAAGAAGCATGGACATCAGGCACATGAATGCAGGTCAAAGACTAGCATATCACCTACTTCACCTAGATGTCAAGGACATTGTTACAATTTCCAAAAGTTTGGTCATAGAACCCAAGATTGCAGATCCAATGCAAAATCTAAGTGGACATTCAAGAAATAAGGCAATGCACCGAGGAAAGGTAACACATTCAATTGGGATTACAATACAAGGCATAGTTGTCATTATTGTGGTGAATATGGTCATATTGCAGAAAATTGTATAATGACGCACTTTAGAGGTAAACCCAAGAGTTGGATGAATGGAAGTTTGGTCTGTTATAGTTGTCTAAGACGGTCATACTAGGAGAGACTGCAAGACATTGCCACTGCACCTATTGTTGATCAGATAAAGAACCAGATGGATCTGACGTGGAGAAAGAAAGAAGAAGCAAGCAGTAGTGGACTCAGTGAAGCTGAGATCACCCAATCCAATGGATCAAGTGATCACACAACTTACAATTAAGCAAAGAAGGTATGTAAGGAACTTTTTTCTCTAATTCTATATTTTATTCTAGCTCCTAACATAAGATGTATTAAAGTCCATATTTGCATAAGTTAAGAAGCATTAGGACAGATATGAGGCAAGAACCGAGCAAAGAATTGATATGCACAATTGGAGTCGAGCATTAGTATTAGTATGTGTCGAGTCCCCATATCGACCGAGCTGATATATTGACTGAGTGTCAGTAGTGACCGAGTCACTATTCTGACCGAGTGATGCAATGAGTTAACCGAGCTATTTATTCAAGGACCGAGACAACTGTTATACACCTACTGTTAGCTCTTTTCTTGTAGAATCAATTACAATAGCAATAAATGCCACTCTCCTATACCCAAGTTGGATTCTCACGGGGAAAAGGCTAATTAACAAGGATGAAAATCCTTCTACACTTTGGGCTCCACATACCCAGGCGGGTGCACCTTTGACAAAATATTATCTTTCAGCAGTTTTTTAGCAGTGGATTAAGGACTGGTGATCCTTCTTCTTTTTATGCCATTTAGGCCTAGGAAGGCTAACCTACTGATTCACTCTTTAAGGAATCACTAAGATGAATTGTACTGAATACAATTAGCTAGACATAAACTTGAAATATCAGAAATATAAAGATTGATTGAATTTGAATTGATGATAACAACCACTTGTCAGCATTTTGACCAGTGCCTAATCATGGGTGATAGAGTCAAAACAGAGCATACACATATTAAAGATAATCAATAGAAATACAAATGAACCCCAGATAGAATGCCTTACAAACTATCCTCTCATCCTCACACCCCTGTATCAAATCCTTGCATAAACCCTAATCCTCTGCAATTATCTGTAAGATTTAAAACTCTCCTTGAAAGCAACTCACAGACAAGAACATGATTATCTTATAACCAGTATACTCAAAATGCCTTACAAATTGAACATACAAGAATTAATAGCAAATGCAAGAAGACATCATTGACATCAAAATGGAGATTCCATTGTATTTTATTAATGTAAATTTGATATCAGTACATTCAAAGACTCAAAAACCAACATTCAGACACAATTTAGTAATCTGCCTTGTAGTTTTATTTTACCATCCTTATTACAATGCTAGAACTTGATACTTATAGACAGCCACAGTCATCTTGGAATCCTTTTGGAAAATAAGGATGCAACAAGCTACGGATGACTGGACTAAATGACAAAATACAGTTCCAAGAAGAGACAAAATTTCAGGCGGATGGGCATAACAAATTTTGCTATTAGCCATGTAATCTTTTGTCCTGTGACCGCCTGAATGCTTGAAGTTGCTCTGAGGTGGCTGGGTCCTTGTCATCTGGAAATTGTTCTCTTGTTGGTGCAGAGGCCCCAATATTTGATTTGTTCAAATTGCTCAACCTTTTCGGTGTTAGCTATCCCCTCTATGTTTATTGTCTCATGCTACCGGGGTGACTATACCATACTTTCTAACCCATGTAGTGAACATCTCATCACTGGGCCAACTAAAATTGAGGACTTCATCTTTCTGGCTATTGAACTCTTCCCAGTCACAGTTAGCCTTCTCAACTTCTGCCTCCCAGGATTCAAAGAATGCCTTGGCTTTATTCAAAATATCAATAGTCAACACAAACCAACCTGTATTTGCCAATGAAATAATACTTTTTGTCCTGCTGATTAGTGCTTCATTCAATTGTCTCAGCCATAAGGCTTCATTCTTTATGTTCCCATCTTCTTTGAACATATTGGGATACATATCATACCTATCCCTGGAAAACTCCTCTCTAAGAATAGTGACCCTCTTTATGACCATGTTCTTCTTGATGTCCAAATTGACCGTCAATTTGAGACATTTATGGGTGCTTGTGAGGATGATATCAATATTATTCTGTTCCTTTGAGAGAGAGTAAAAGGATTTGACATGGGTTGCCTTCCCTCTCCAGTTATTAATTATCAAATCCCACTACTTCTTTTCATCATCATGCTTGCTCATGATGCCTGCAATCTTCTTTCCCAGTAGATAGAGGTTAGAAAGGTTGACCTCATTGGCACACTTTTTGAGGTTGGAAAAGATTTGATCAGAACATTTTTGTTTTACCAACTCCTCAGCCTCTTTGTATGCAGGGGAATCTTCAAGATCCCTTTTACCCTCTTCTTCTAGCCTTGATCTCTCATTGATCAATATGTTCTTCTCAACCTCTAACTCTGCTCTTTTGGCATCAATGGCTTGTTGAGTAGTGGGACTTAAAGGTGCAAGGGATGGGGGATATATTACAAATGGACTAGAGGAGGAGGGTTGGTGAGGGTCCTGAGCAATTATCCCTTGGGGCACAAATTGAATCTTTTGTTTACCCTCCAGCTCTACTATTCTGTTGTCTTTCATCAAGGATTTGACCCTTTCCTCATTATAAGCCTTAAGTACAAACTCATATTTCTCATTAATTTATGCTGGCATAGGCCTCCTTTTCTCTTTCAGCTACCTTCATGCTTAAATTAGCTGTTTAGACAACAAGGTTTGCAGCTTCAGTACCTAAAGTGTCAGCAACCCTCTTCACAATTAGTTTGCCTGAATCTTCAACCTCATCATCTTCCTTTATTCTCCTTTTGTTCTTTTTCTTTAATGACCAGATTGCCAGAGTTGCATGATCTTCACTAAACTGGGCACCAATTGATGTCCCAGCAGTGCTCATAGGTTTAGCTTGCTTTCTTACAACATCAAAGACCATTGCATCCGCTAGATCCCATTGTGGCAATATGAGAACTCCCTGCCTTTTAACCTTTTGTCTGCCCTCTTCAGGGGTAATCTTATCAAAATTTGATATCATTTCTTTCTCAACTTCTTTCTCTACATCCTCCTTGGCAGAGTTGGGTTAAGCTTCTAGCATCTTTTGGCACTTGTGATTGTATTCATCAACATGGCACCTCCATAGAAATTGAATGAAAGCCCTGGTTTTGATGAAATTGTCATCAGACAAGAATTCATCACTGGCATGTTTGGTTACATGATCTAATTCCTTACTAGCAAACTCTGCTACTGTGAGGTCAGTTGATGTATGTCTCGGTGCCTCTGGCATCCCTTCTTGTAGCTCCTGAGTAGTAACAACCAATTCACCAACATTCGTCAATTTGACCAGTTGTTCAGCAATGCCCTGATCATCATACTGCATGGGGGATTGGGAAGGAGAGTATAATTCACTCTCATGTTCTTTGGTTTCCCCCCTTTGCCTTTTGGAAGTGGGCACCTCCTGAACACTGATATCTGCTGGTCTCTTTCCCTTATGCTGAAGAGGCTGGTCAACTTTGGGAGCAATAGTAGTGTATCCTCTCCTTTTATATACTACATAATTCCCTGGTGGGACTATTCTGCTCTGTGGAAATCTATTTAGGACAGCAAGAGCCCTTTCTGGATCATTTTCAACTGCTCTCTACCTCTTCTCATTTAGGGTTTGCATAATTCCCTCAAAAAGATTCATTAGGGAATCAATTTTGTAAGACCAAGGGAAAAATTCCTTTAAAGGATCACAGTTCTTGTCAAAATTTCGTACAAAGTCCAAAGACTTCTTGTACGCCATCCATTTCTCTTTCCTGATTTCCTGAACATCAAGGTCAAAAAATATTTCTGATAATATCCTTTGGATAATTGAATTGATGTTCTAACATCACACATTTAGTCTTCTTCCTGAACATACCCATAATAAAATCTTCATTGTCTGCACATCTGGATACTGAAGTGGCTAAATGATAGGGCTCAAAATACTTATCAAACTGTGTCCACCCACCTTTGGTTATGATAAAGTGATGGGCTCTGGTGAGGGTAGGAAAGATATTTCCCTTCATCTTTCCGGTCAGGGCTTCTTCCTGTAGCCCACCTAATTGCCTTATAATTTCTGCTACTCCAATCTTGAGTGGGACTCTGTAAGGTAGCACATAAGGGGTACCTCTGAAACCATAAACCCTAATTACTGTGGAAAAAGGGTATAAAATTAAATCTCCCCAATTGTGAGCAATTTTTAACTTTGGCGCATATTCCATAGGCCTTAAAAGCCTCATCATTTCATTGTGAACCCTAGCATTCTGGTTACTCAGCAAAGACTTGAGTCTTGTTGCAAAGACCTTATCAAAATACACATAACTAGCATTTTTCATTTCCCATGACAAATCTGCACTCCACATTTGAACAGGCAATTCTTTACCATCTTGGAATTTCTCCAGTTCCATTTCTTCCTCAAAGAAGTCTGCACTGTTAAACAAAAACATATGCATCATGAGGGAATACCAACCCATTGGTTTCTGTATGTTGCCATCTTGAATTCCTGACAGACCCTCTTGCATCTCCTGAGCAATATAAGATGCAAAATCAAATACTAGTGACAAGTGGGGATGCAGAATTTGAATAACCATCACCATTATATGGACAGGCATTGCCACCTCTTCATCTATCCCCAAAACATTGCACAGAGCACTATACATCTTTCTGGCCTTGCCATTAAAAAGATCCAACTTGAAAGGTTCCGGGGTTCTAGGCCCTACCACAACCAAGTTCCCTATTTTGTTGACATACCCCTTCACTACTTCACCCCTGTAATAATCTCTTTGGTTCTGGTATACTTCTTTAAAGTACTCAAGATCAATATCATCCATATGTTGAGAGGTGTCAGTCAACTTGAAAATCCTTTTGATTTCATCAGCTGATACTGTCAATAGTATATTTCCCTGGGTATCCCTAACAACCCTAGCCACCTTATCATAAGTGTTTGCAATCAAGGTGAACAAATCAGTGTCCATGAACACACTGGGTGCTATCAGTTTTTCCAAATATTACAGTCTGGGGTAGGGGCATTCCTCTGGCTATAGGCCGTTCTGAACAGAGTGAGGTCATCAAAACTGGTATTGGCATCTTTCACCCATCTACCGAAATCGTATAACCCTTCTCCAATTTTGAAGCGGGGATGTGGTGGAACTACCCTTTTAATTTGTGTGGCATCCCCTAAGGACAATGATAATTGTTGCAACAAATCTTCCCTAACGTTTCTCTTTTGGTAATCAACCTCTCCAGAAACTTTAACTCTAGGGGCCATTCTAAAGTTTTTTCTCTCGATACTAGACTCAGATTCTGAAACAAAGCACTAAAACCTTTCTGAACTGCAAATTCCACCACAATTTGAATGCTAGTGAATCAGTAAGCTTACCCGTTTTGCACAGAACTCGCGTGAAGCCAAGTTTCTCTGTAATCTCGTTTTTGCTCGAATGATTTTGATGAATCATTGTGATTGCAAGTCGACTTAATCAATTCTACTGCCTCAATCAAATCAATCTTTCGAATTGAATTCGACTGGAGTTGTCACACGTTCTGCAATTAATTCCAGATTTCAATTTCTTGGCTTAACGACTCTCTGCAACTTATTTTATCAACTTTGAATTTGAGCCGTTGATTCTGGACATCGTTCTCTGCATCTGGCGGCTATCTTATTTTCCTGAAAACAACTGTCCATCGAGGACACGTGTCGCCACCGCTTAATCGCTTACTCGCTAGATGTCGAGCACTTTCCCTTTAAGCAATTAAGCGAGCCGTCAGATTTAAAACAACTTAATTGTGGTTTAACTCTCGCTAGCTTTGAATTTTCGGGCCTACCAGCTGCCAGATGTCATCACCGCTTAATGGCTTGCTCGTTAGATGTCGAGCATCTTGGGTATAAGCAATTAAGCCGGTCGTCTGATCTTTCCGAGCTTTAACACCTTTTATACTTGTCTGCGACTGGACCCACATTCTTTCCTGGACAGGTGTCACCTCCGCTTAATCCCTTGCCCGTTAGATACCGTACACTTTTCCTTTAAGCCATTAAGCGGGCCGTTCGATCTTTCCAAACTTGCCCATTGTTTAACAGAGCGCCTTTACGACTGTTCAGCCCCACCGAGGACACACGTCACCTCCGCTTAATCGCTTATTTGATAGATGTCGTGCATGTTCTGATTAAGCCATTAAGCCGACCGTCGGATATGAAACAACTTAACTAAAATTTAAGCTTTTGCCACCTCTAAATGTCTGGGTCCACGAACTGCCAGATGTCATCACTGCTTAATCGCTTACCTGATAGATGTCGTGCATCTTGGGCATAAGCCATTAAGCCGATCGTTAGATCAAAAGCAATCTGCTCACTACATAAGGTAATGACGTAAAAGGGGTTTTTCTTGGCGAGACTTAGGAATTATTAAAGTGGTTAGGATGACATAGTCTTTTTGCAAAAAGGAACCCATTTAACATGGACACATGACTTAAGGTGACTTAAGTGATCGAAAAAGTAACACAAAAATAGAATCGGTGGAGGCAGTTAGGGTTTTTTATTTATTTTCCACCATTTTCAACTAGGTTAAGGGTTTGAGCAAACTTTACAGAGGCATAGGAACAATTTTGATCTTGATTTCGAAACCTTAGTCACTACCAATGACAAGAGACCCTAGGAAAATTACAAGGCACAAATTAAACAGGAAATAACACCAACAGTAGCTCTCTTTGAGGATGTTTAAACACTAGGTTATAACAAGAACCACAGATATTTGGGGAAGCATACCAGAAACCAAACCAACCTAAAACCGGAAACAAACACACAACAGAAAGGAAACACACCTATACATATAATACATACTACTGTGCATGGAGAAGAAAATTTAATTAAAGAAATTTTTTAAGAATTGTCCATGCACTGGCAATTCATGTTCTTCGTCATCAAGACTCTTGAGGAAATAAGAATCTTTTCCAAAGATCTGAGATATAACAAAAGGTTCAATCCATAGTGATTCAAATATCTTGTGTTTGCCTTTCTCTTCAGCCCTAGTATTCCACTGTAATACAAAATCACCAGGCAGAAACTTTTGTCATCTGCCCTTCTGTCAAAAAGGTATTTCATTTTTTGCTATAATTTGATATTTTCTCTCTGGCTCTCTCCTTATTTCATCCAATTCTACCAGCTGAACCATCCTTTCTTCCATGGGTTCAGAGATCTCTATTCCTTCATCTTGGATAAATTTGTAAATTGGGAGCAAATTGTTGACATGCATTCTTGACTGAACACCATAAACTAATTCAAAAGGAGACTTTCCAGTGGCCTTCTTGACAGTAATCCTATCAGCCCAAAGGGCAAGTTTCAATTTAACATGCCAAGCTCTCTTATTTCCCTCCAAGGTCTTTTTTAAGATTTGCAAAATACTTTTATTACTGGATTCTTCTTGACCATTAGCTTGAGGGTGGTATGGAGATAAATAGGACATAACAATTCCCATGTCAGAGCAAAAGTCAGTGAATTCTTCAAACCTAAAGCACATGGCATTATCCATTATCAATTTAAGCGGGACACCAAATCTCGTAATTATATTATCCATCAAAAAATAATAACCACAGTACTTGTTGCCTTTTTGGTTGGGATTGCTTCTACCCATTTTTTGAAATAATCAGTTGCTAGCAAAATCAAGCCATGGCCTCCACTTGATTTTTCATTAAATTCTCCTATAAAGTCCATTCCCCACATAGCAAAGGGAGCTTCTGCTACCACTGAGTTTAATAACAATGCCCCTGAATATTTCATCTTGCTTGAAAATATCTGACAAGGCTCACATTTCCTAACAAAAGTGTGAGCATCTTGAAAAACACAAGACCAATAATATCCAGCCCTTAAAATTTTATGGGCTGTTGTTCTAGCAGAATAATGCCCTCCACATATTCCAGCATGCATGTCTTTCAATACCTTTTCTGATTGACCTTTGTCAAGGCATAATAACAAGATCCCATCTTTGTTTTTCTAGAACAAATCACCCTGCAACAAAACATACTTTTGTGATTGCAGTTTCAAACTCCTTTGGTTATCATTCAAGTCATTTGGATATTTATCATTTTTCAAAAAATAAACAATATTGGTATACCAGGGTTGCATCTCAATACTTGTCAAGCAGTTTTTTTCTACACCAACACTGTTTACTTGGACCAAATCCAAATTTTCTTCTGTCATCAACTTAGCCAACCCTAATCCCCTTACCAACTTAGTGATATAGATTTCCATGTCAAACTCTTGGACTTTCTTTATCCATTTACATTTCTTTCCTGTCTCTTCATTTTGAACAAAGATGTCTTTGACAGCAGCATGGGGGACATAGGCTTTTACTTTTGCACACACCAAATAAGGCCTGAAAGCCTTGACTGCCTTCACCAGAGCATAAGCTTGTTTTTCCATCATCTAATAATTTAATTCAGTTGATTGCAATGACTTACTAAAAAATGCAATGGGGTGCTCAAATCCTTCATTATCCTTGTGCAATAAGACTGCTGCAATAGTATGAGATGAGGCAAAAGTAAACAAAGAAAAGGGCTTAGTGTAATCAGGGGATACAAGGACTGGTGCTTCTTGAATAGCTTTTTTTATCCTTTCAAAGGCTAATTGAGTTTCTAGGCCCCATTCAAACTTCACATTTTTCTTCAACAATTTGACAATAGGTTTAACCAGTTCTGCAAAGTTGACAATAAATCTTCTAACAAAGTTAATCTACCCTAGAAATGATTGTATACCTTATAAGTTCTTGGGAGCAAGTACCTTTTGGATGGCTTCAACCCTTTCAGGATCTATCCTCACCCCCTCCTTTGACACTATGTGTCCCAAAAGTTTCCCCTCAATAACAGCAAAGTGACTTTTTTGGGTTAAGAGACACCCCATATTCTAGTGCTTTTACCATGACCTTTTCCAAGTGATTGCAATAATCCTCTGCTCTTTTTGAGAAAGTTGTTAAATCATCTTGGTACACCACCATCAG
Organism: Thuja plicata; assembly: GCA_018584345.1. NCBI lineage: Eukaryota > Viridiplantae > Streptophyta > Pinopsida > Cupressales > Cupressaceae > Thuja > Thuja plicata. The sequence goes on along the minus strand of MU224190.1, from coordinate 2,290,734 downwards.
AACATCTATGAGGTCTTTGAAGGCTACATCCATAGCTCTTTGAAAAGTTGCACCAACATTTTTTAGCCCAAATGGCATACGGGCATATACATAAGTGCCCCAAGGGGTAGTAAATGTTGTTTTGAATTGCTCAGATTCTTTAACCAGCACTTGATTGTACCTTGAGAATCCATCCATCATAGATAACAAATCACATCCAGTGACTTTATGCAACATAGCCTCCATGTTAGGTAGTCCATAATTATCTTTCAATGAGGCTACATTTAAATTTTTGAAATCAACACACAACCTTATCTCCCCGTTTTTCTTTCTTACAGGGACTAAGTTAGAGACCCAAGATGAATGTCTAATAGGCTTGATTATGCTTGCATCCCTTAGCTTCATCAGTTCTGTCTGCATTTGGGTAGCCAATAATGGATTGATTGGCCTTTGCTTTTGTCTGAATGGTTTAATGCCTTCTTTTAGAGGGACATCATGTTGGAATAAATCTTCTCTGTAGGCTTTCAAATCATCATAAGACCAGGCAAAAACATGTTTGTACCTTTTCAGAAACTTTATCAAATTTTGTCTCACATTGCTGTCCAATTTTTTGCCAATGTAGACTAATTGGGGAGATGTTTCAGATCCCAAATTTATTTCCTCCAAGTCTTCCACTGGCATTGGACTTCTGAGTCATATAGTTGTCATTTATGCTGAACATGCCTTCCAATTCAACCAATCCCTTGGGAATGTGATTAGTATTTAATTGGATGACTTCCTGATCAAAAATATATTTTTTATTGTCCACAATTGACACTAGAGATTCACAATCAATCTTTTGACCATCATATTGATCCATACATTGGATAAACTTGAGGATATCATCTTCATGCTCAATAACTTTCCAATTATGAATATTGTCAGGAATTGCTGGCCTACTTTTAGTCTCAACCATAGACATGCCAGTAAGAGTAGCATCATTATTTTCTAGGGCAACATTTGCCAGGAAATCTGTCATTATATTATTTGATCTTTCTACCCATAATATATTGAAAGCATCAAAGAACTCCATCCTATCCCAGACAACATATTTATACAATTTTAATCTGTCATCTTTAGCAACATAATGTCCCCTAATCTGAGATATAATTAACTGGGAATCTCCATGGGCTTTTAAACATTTAATACCATGCTTGATGGCAATATCCATTCCCAAGATTAAAGCCTCATATTCGGCAGTATTGTTTGTGCATTGAAAAGTTAACATGAATGAATATTTGAAAGTGATACCTAATGGAGATATCAACAAGATTACTACCCGAGATCCTTCTTTTGAACATCCTCCATCAAAATACATTTACCAAAGCCCATTTTGTTGCAATAGCAATTCATCCACAATTGGGTCAGTGTTTTTTAACTATGGTTTAACTTCTTCAACCATAAAATTCTCCATATCAACATTCACACAACAATTTAATTGATCAGGTAAGACCACCTCAACCATAACAGATGACCGAGGTTCTCTGTATAATTTGACCTCATTCCCATTTACAGGGATAGTTGCATAAGATAAATCCAACTGCATCTTTCCTCCTACTGTTGCTGCCCATTGTCTTGATAAAAGCATACCATAATATGGTTTAGTATCCAC
>MU224190.1:2201981-2281256 GCA_018584345.1 Thuja plicata | reverse complement strand
TTCTCATATGGGAACAACTGCCTAATGACAGGTCCTTCCTTCTCAAACTCATCCTTGTCAGGGTTTGAGATTTTATTTGGGGCTTTACTTCTCAAATCATTGAGGGTACCAAACAATTCTGGATCCAAACTTTTTACTTCTTGATTCAGGATTTTAGTCTTGAGGTCATTCCTTCTAGTCTTAGCTAGGAGTTCTTCTCTTTCCAATGATAAGTCATATATCCTTTGGCCACGTTTTTCCTCTGCTTCAGCTATTTCATTTCTTGTTCTTTCTTTTTTCTTTTCAAAGCCACAACCTCGTCTTGCAACTTATCAGAATCATATGATGTTGTTTCAGCAACAGAAGTCTCTTCTGGTGGAGCAAGATTTTCTTCCGCAGGGAAGAACCCTATGTCAGTATTTTCTCCATCCCTAAATGGATCACAATTAGTATTAGCTCTATAAGCATCAACTGGTCCCATGGGTTCTGCATCTTCAGATGAAGATGACTTCCTTTCTGGAATGGGAATATCCATTTTTCCTTCAGAGGCATGTTGGGAATCATGTTTAGATGCCCCTCTTTTGGACCATTGTTTCCTTTGAGGCGTATGGAGCTCTTCTCCAAGATCCTTTTCAGGATTCATTTTGGAATACGATCTGGTATTTCTTGGTCAGCTCATCTCACAGAACAAACAAATACTTCACTATGCAATACTGGAATACACAGAAGTTAGAGTCGCCACCCCTTTTCAGAGGATTAATATATATAAAGATCAAACACCTTGTCTTGTCTCATATTTCTTTTAAGCAATAAGCAAGTATAGAACTTTGCAAATAGATTAGGCTTGATAATTCCTCACCTGGCAATTTCGAGAAAATGATCTTTCACTGTCCATAGCTACAACTATTTTTCATTCAGTGGACTTCCTCTTGAAAACAAACAAGGAACCATATTAGATATCTTAGAGTCATCAACTATTCCAACTGAGAAAAGATCTGTATCATTTTCAGAATCAGGACCTTCAAACAATGCGCCACAGCAGATAAGTAGAATAAACTCGCTCTAATGATTAATAGGAAGAACAAGCTGATTCTCAATATTGTAAGGACAAATGCTTTCATGATCATGACTCTGAGAACATTACAGGATCCCCAGCAGAGTCGCCAATTTGTTAGCTCTTTTTCTTGTAGAATCAATTACAATAGCAATAAATGCCACTCTCCTATACCCAAGTTGGATTCTTACAGGGAAAAGGCTAATTAACAAGGATGAAAATCCTTCTACACTTTGGGCTCCACATACCTAGGCGGGTGCACCTTTGAAAAAATATTATCTTTCAGCAATTTTTTAGCAGTGGATTAAGGACTGGTGATCCTTCTTCTTTTTATGCCATTTAGGCCTAGGAAGGCTAACCTACTGATTCACTCTTTAAGGAATCACTAAGATGAATTGTACTAAATACAATTAGCTAGACATGTACTTGAAATATCAGAAATATAAAGATTGATTGAATTTGAATTGATGATAACAACCACTTGTCAGCATTTTGACCAGTGCCTAATCATGCGTGATAGAGTCAAAACAGATCATACACATATTAAAGATAATCAATGGAAACACAAATGAACCCCAGATAGAATGCCTTACAAACTATCCTCTCATCCTCACACCCCTGTATCAAATCCTTGCATAAACCCTAATCCTCTGCAATTATCTGCGAGATTTAAAACTCTCCTTGAAAGCAACTCACATACAAGAACATGATTAACTTATAACCAGTATACTCAAAATACCTTACAAATTGAACATACAAGAATTAATAGCAAATGCAAGAAGACATCATTGACATCAAAATGGAGATTCCATTGTATTTTATTAATATAAATTTGATATCAGTACATTCCAAGACTCAAAAACCAACATTCAGACACAATTTAGTAATCTGCCTTGTAGTTTTATTTTACCATCCTTATTACAATGCTAGAACTTGATACTTATAGACAGCCACAGTCATCTTGGAATCCTTTTGGAAAATAAGGATGCAACAAGCTACAAATGACTTGACTAAATGACGAAATACAGTTCCAAGAAGAGACAAAATTTCAAGCGGATGGGAGTAACAAATTTTGCTATTAGCCATGTAATCTTTTGTCCTGTGACCGCTTGAATGCTTGAAGTTGCTCTGAGGTGGCTGGGTCCTTGTCATCTAGAAATTGTTCTCCCGTTGGTGCAGAGGCCCCAATATTTGATTTTTTCAAACTTCTCAACCTCTTCGGTATTAGCTATCCCCTCTATGTTTATTGTCTCATGCTACTGGGGAGACTATACCATACTTGCTAACCCATGTAGTGAAAACATCATCACTTGGCCAACTGAAACTGAGGACTTCATCTTTCTGGCTGTTGAACTCTTCCCAGTCACCGTTAGCCTTCTCAACTTCTGCCTCCCAGGATTCAAAGAATTCCTTGGCTTTATTCAAAATATCAATAGTCAACACAAACCAGCCAGTATTTGCCAATGTAATAATACTTTTTGTCCTGCTGGTTAGTGCTTCATTCAATTGTCTCAGCCATAAGGCTTCATTCTTTATGTTCCCATCTTCTTTGAACATATTGGGATACATATCACACCTATCCCTGGAAAACTCCTCTCTCAGAATAGTGACCCTCTTTATGACCATGTTCTTCTTGATGTCCAAATTGACCATCAATTTGAGACATTTATGGGTGCTTGTGAGGATGATATCAATATTATTATGTTCCTTTGAGAGAGAGTAAAAGGATTTGACATGGGCTGCCTTCCCTCTCCAGTTATTAATTATCAAATCCCACTGCTTCTTTTCATCATCATGCTTGCTCATGATGCCTGCAATCTTCTTTCCTAGTAGATAGAGCTTAGAAAGGTTGACCTCATTGGCACACCTTTTGAGGTTGGAAAACATTTGATTAAAACATTTTTGTTTTACCAACTCCTCAGCGTCTTTGTATGCAATGGAATCTTCAAGATCCCTTTTACCCTCTTCTTCTAGCCTTGATCTCTCATTGATCAATCTGTTCTTCTCAGCCTCTAACTCTGCTTTTTTGGCATCAATGGCTTCTTGAGTAGTGGGACTTAAAGGTGCAGGGGATGGGGGATATGTTACAAATGGACTAGAGGAGGAGGGTTGGTGAGGGTCCTCAGCGATTACCCCTTGGGGCACAAATTGAATCTTTTGTTTACCCTCCAGCTCTTCTATTCTGTTGTCTTTCATCAAGGATTTGACCCTTTCCTCATTATAAGCCTTAAGTACAAACTCATATTTCTCGTTTAAGATGGCATAGGCCTCCTTTTCTCTTTCAACTACCTTCATGCTTAAATTAGTTGTTTGGACAACAAGGTTTGCAGCTTCGGTACCTGAAGTGTCAGCAACCCTCTTCACAATTAGATTGCCTGAATCTTCAACCTCATCCTCTTCCTTTATTCTCCTCTTGTCCTTTTTCTTTAATGACCAGATTGCCAGAGCTGCATGATCTTCACTAAACTGGACACCAATTGATGTCCCAGCAGTGCTCATAGGTTTAGCTTGCTTTCTTACAGCATCAAAGACCACTGCATCCGCTAGATCCCATTGTGGCAATATGAGAACTCCCTGCCTTTTAACCATTTGTCTGCCCTCTTCAGGGGTAATATTATCAAAATTTGATATCATATCTTTCTTAACTTCTTTCTCTACATCCTCCTTGGCAAATTTGGGTTGAGCTTCTAGCATCTTTTGGCACTTGTGATTGTATTCATCAATATTGCACCTCCATAGAAATTGAATGAAAGCCCTGGTTTTGATGAAATTGTCATCAGACAAGAATTCATCACTGGCCTGTTTGGTTACACGATCTAATTCCTTACCAGAAAACTCTACTACTGTAAGGTCAGTTGTTGTATGTCTAGGTGTCTCTGGCATCCCTTCTTGTAGCTCCTGAGTAGTAACAACCACTTCACCAGCATTCCTCAATTTGACCAGTTGTTCAGCAATGGCCTGATCATCATACTGCATGGGGGATTGGGAAGGAGAGTATAATTCACTCTCATGTTCTTTGGTTTCCACCCTTTGTCTTTTGGGAGAGGGCACCTCTTGAACATTGATATCTGCTGGTCTCTTTCCCTTATGCTAAAGAGGCTGGTCAGCTTTGGGAGAAATAGTAGTGTATCCTCTCCTTTTATATACTACATAATTCCCTGGTGGGACTATTCTGCTCTGTGGAAATCTATTTAGGACAGCAAGAGCCCTTTCTGGATCATTTTCAACTGCTCTTTGCCTCTTCTCATTTAGGTTTTGCATAATTCCCTCAAAAAGATTCATTAGGGAATCAATTTTGTAAGACCAAGGGAAAAATTCCTTTAAAGGATCACAGGTCTTGTCAAAATTTCATACAAAGTCCAAAGACTTCTTGTACGCCATCCATTTCTCTTTCCTGATTTCCTGAACATCAAGGTCAAAACTATTTCTGATGATATCCTCTGGATAATTAAATTGATGTTCTAACATCACACATTTAGTCCTCTTCCTGAACATACCCATAATAAAATCTTCATTGTCTGCACATCTGGATACTGAAGTGGCTAAATGATAGGGCTCAAAATACTTATGAAACTGTGTCCACCCACCTTTGGTTATGATAAAGTGATGGGCTCTGGTGAGGGTAGGAAATATATTTCCCTTCATCTTTTTGGTCAGGGCTTCTTCCTGTAGCCCACCTAATTGCCTTATAATTTATGCTACTCCAATCTTGAGTGGGACTCTGTAAGGTAGCACATAAGGGGCACCTCTGAAACCATAAACCCTAATTACTGTGGAAAAAGGGTATAAAATTAAATCTCCCCAATTGTGAGCAATTTTTAACTCCGGGGCATATTCCATAGGCCTTAAAAGCCTCATCATTTCATTGTGAACCCTAGCATTCTGGTTATTCAGCAGTGACTTGAGTCTAGTTGCAAAGACCTTATCAAAATACACATAACTAGCATTTTACCTGTCCCATGATAAATCTGCACTCCACATTTGAACAGGCAATTCTTTACCATCTTGGAATTTCTCTAGTTCCATTTCTTCCTCAAAGAAGTCTGCACTGTTAAACAAAAACATATGCATCATGGGGGAATACCAACCCACTGGTTTCCGTATGTTGCCATCTTGAATTCCTGACAGACCCTCATGCATCTCCTGAGCAATATAAGATGCAAAAGCAAATACTAGTGACAAGTGGGGATGCAAAATTTGAACAACCATCAGCATTATATGGACAGGCATTGCCACCTCTTCATCTATCCCCAAAACATTGCACAGAGCACTGTACATCTTTCTGGCCTTGTCATTAAAAAGATCCAACTTGAAAGGTTCCAGGGTTCTAGGCCCTACCACAACCAAGTTCCCTATTTTGTTGACATACCCCTTTACTACTTCACCCCTGTAATAATGTCTTTGGTTCTGGTATACTTCTTTAAAGTACTCAAGATCAATATCATCCATATGTTGAGAGGTGTCAGTCAACTTGAAAATCCTTCTGATTTCATCAGCTGATACTGTCAATAGTATATTTCCTTGGGTATCCCTAACAACCCTAGCCACCTTATCATAAGTGTTTGCAATCAAGGTGAACAAATCAGTGTCCATGAACACACTGGGTGCTATCAGTTTTTCCAAATATTACAGTATGGGGTAGGGGCATTCCTCTGGCTATAGGCTATTCTGAACAGAGTGAGGCCATCAAAACTGGTATTGGCATATTTTTCCCATCTACTGGAATCGTTTAACCTTTCTCCAATTTTGAAGCATGGATGTGGTGGAACTACCCTTTTAATTTGTGTGGCATCCGCTGAGGACAGTGGTAATTGTTGCAACAAATCTTCCCTAACGTTTCTCTTTTGGTAATCAACCTCTCTAGAAACTTCGACTCTAGGGGCCATTCTAAAGTTTTTTCTCTCGATACTAGACTCAGATTCTGAAACAAAGCACTAAAACCTTTCTGAACTGCAAATTCCACCATAATTTGAATGCTAGTGAATCAGTAAGCTTACCCGTTTTGCACAGAAGTCGTGTGAAGCCAAGTTTCTCTGCAATCCCGTTTTTGCTCGAATGGTTTTGATGAATCATTGTGACTGCAAGTCAACTTAATCAATTCTACGGCCTCAATCAAATCAATCTTTCGAATTGAATTCGACTGGAGTTGTCACACATTCTGCAATTAATTCCAGATTTCAATTTCTCGGCGTAACAGCTCTCTGCAACTTATTTTACGAACTTTGAATTTGAGCCATTGATTCTGGACATCGTTCTCTGCATCTGACGACTATCTTATTTTCCTAAAAACAACTGTCCACCGAGGACACGTGTCGCCACCGCTTAATCGCTTACTCACTAGATGTCGAGCACTTTCCCTTTAAGTGATTAAGCGAGCAGTCAGATTTAAAACAACTTAACTGTGGTTTAACTCTCGCCAGCTTTGAATTTCCAGGCCCACCAGCTACCATATGTCATCACCGCTTAATGGCTTGCTCGTTAGATGTCGAGCATCTTGGGTATAAGCCATTAAGCCGGTCATCCGATCTTTTCGAGCTTTAACACCTTTTATACTTGTCTGCGACTAGGCCCACATTCTTTCCTGGACTAGTGTCACCTCTGCTTAATCGCTTGCCCATTAGATACCGTGCACTTTTCCTTTAAGCCATTAAGTGGGCCGTTCAATCTTTCCAAACTTTCCCACTGTTTAACAGAGCGCCTTTACGACTATTCGGCCCCACCGAGGACATGCGTCACTCCGCTTAATCGCTTATTTGATAGATGTCGTGCATGTTCTGATTAAGCCATTAAGTCGACCGTCAAATATGAAACAACTTAACTAAAGTTTAAGCTTTTGCCACCTCTAAATATCTGGGTCCACCAACTACCAGATGTCATCACCGCTTAATCGCTTACCTCATAGATGTCGTGCATCTTGGGCATAAGCCATTAAGCCAACCGTTAGATCAAAAGCAATCTGATCACTGCATAAGGTAATGACGTAAAAGGGATTTTTCGTGGTGAGACTTAGGAATTATTAAAGCGGTTAGGATGACATAGTCTTTTTGCAAAAAGGAACCCATTTAACATGGACACATGACTTAAGGTGACTTAAGTGATCGAAAAAGTAACACAAAAATAGAATCGGCCGAGGCAATTAGGGTTTTTTAGTCATTTTCCACCATTTTCAACTAGGTTAAGGGTTTGAGAAAACTTTGCAGAGGCATATGAACAATTTTGATCTTGATTTTAAAACCTTAGACACTACCAATGACAAGAGACCCTAGGAAAATTACAAGGCACAAATTAAACAGGAAATAGCACCAACAACTACCACTGTACAAAATATTTATTGAAGACCTAATTTGCCCGTTTGAGGGTATATAATGGATTTCGCTGTTCATTTTCTTTTCTCAAAGCGATTAGAGTTTGCAGAGTGATTCAACAGCGATTTGAGAGAAGTTTGTGAAGGTTCCACTGTGTATCGTCGGCAAGTACCAAGAAAGGTTGAAGACCCTTTGTTGTCGAGTTACCCAGAATTCATTTTATGGACCCTAATATGAGAAATGGTTGCTAGTTCATCTTCTGGAGTGAAGAAACAAGACAAGGAAATGAAGAATGTTCAGTTAGTCTGGAGTGACGCATGTGCACCACCTAATTTCTAAGTTGTACCTAAGATTGCGATGAAGGGATATCTTTCGGGAGCCCTGTCATCGATCCCGCCAAAAGTTCTAATAATCCATGATGTGAGAGCGTGCTACATGTGTAAGATCAGTGAGGTTGGAGACTTTGAGTTGGGGGAAGCTTATAACAAACTATGCAAGAATGGGGCATTGAAGGCTGAGCATCAGCACATTGCCGACAAAGGGTTAGTCTATGCCCTAGATTTCCCTCGCGACTTAAAAATTGAATGGATCAGGATAGTTCTAAGCAGAATACATGATATTAGTTTATGGCTGGCTAATGGACCAGTGAAGATTACCAAGGATATCATCCACCGAGTCACTGGTTACCCTATTGGCCAAGGGAAAAGGACATTGCATTGTCAGAGTAAGGAATATATTGAGAAGAACACTTTGGCCGAGTGGAACAAGAGAGGAATGACAATTTCAATGATCACAAATCCTGAGATTGACTTTACAGTAAGAGTGATTGCACACAAGTTTTATCAGTCAAGTAGATTGGATAGTGTTCCCTGCATTGTGGTTAATCAAGCATGGAAGATAGTGAAAAAGGATCATACATATGATCTTGTCGAGGTACAAATGACTCAACTTGCCGAGAACCTATCATCAATGAGGAAGGCAAAAAAAATTGTGTAAGGTCGGATCCATGTTAGTCTGCATATTTTTCTATGTTCATAATACTTTTCCTACTTTAGGAGATGTAGTATGGAGTCAGGACCGACCAATAATACAATAGATTAATGAGTTTATACAACAGATAGGAGAGAATTTTGATAATGTCATGGCAAACTATTTTGTTGAGTTTAAGAAGAAAATGAGAATAAGGAGCAGAATCCTTGTTTCACTAGTAGAGAAGCATTATGATGATGTTTGTTTTCTAGTTGATACTGATTATACCTATGTACAAGTTGTAGTACCGAGGGTAGCATGGTTGAGGCCATTACCCTATGAAGTGAATATTGATGAAACATCTGCAGCAATCATAGCATTACTTGCAGAGGAAGTTGATAAAAAGGCTAAGGTATTTGGGAAATATGAAGAAGCTAAATCAAAGATAACCATGGGATTGAAGGCTGCAACCATGGAGAGAAAAAGAAAGAAAATAGTGAAGAAACAGAGGAGACTAAGCATACAAAGCAAAAAGGAGACGTAGGAGCCTATAGAGAAAGAGGCAATTCAAGCATTGATAAAGCTACTTACTGAAGCTAAGATTGTTGATACACCTGAACAACATGTAATTTTTACTCAGAAGGAGTTAGTTTCAATCAGTGGTGACACCAATACATTACAAGTAGAGAAGAAACCGAGTAGTAGCACACCAAAGACTAAGAAGAATAAGTCACATAAGAAGGAAAAGTCTCTGAGCATAGATGTGACACTTGATGAAGTTATAGTGATTCCAAAATGGGACACTGATAACTTATCTTATGAGCAAGTACAAATTTTGCAGAGTTTATTGAAAAGGAAGAGCAAACAAGAGAAAATGAAAAGAGAACATCAACAGAAGCATTTATTACATGATATAAAAGGTATATTTGTTGATGCATTTGAGCTTCAGGATATTAATGAGCAAGCACCTATTATAGATCAATTGGTTCATATTGTTTAAAAGGTGAACAATGATGATATTGATGCTAATGAGAAGCTCATGCAATGGTCAAAGAGAAAGTTTGAGGCCAAAGTTCTTGAGAAAGGTTCAAAAGAACTTACTGTCAAACAGGTTGCACTTTCTGATCTCGTAAGTAACTTAGAAGAAGTTGTAGAAAATGTTATTTCTTTGTATAAACAACTATTTGATGTCAAATTATTTACAAAGGAGAATCAACAACTTATTGAGAAGCTACAATCAGACTTGAAGTCAACAGGACATTCACTGAGCATGGATGCCAATGCCAGCTCTATTCATTTTACCAGGTTGACTCATGCCCAAGGAAGCTTAGTCGAGCTCATGGCTAATGATGGTAGAATAAGGGCTAAATTAATTTCTATTCAAACTATGTTGATACCTCATTTGGAGGTCATCCAGAGAGAGTTATCATCTACCAAAGAATTAACACAAAGAGAACTGCCTCTCAATATTGCAGAGAGTTTGATTGATCTTGCTGCCAAGCTAGAGATTAAGTTACAGGTTTGGAGTTTGTTAGATCCAATTGGGACAATGCATTGGCGATGATCCTACAGATTCACAAACCATTTTTGGACATGTATGGCCTGCCCCCTACAACCCCAACAGACAAGAGTGACAAAAACAAGGGGGAAATGCAATAAGATGTAAACAAGGGGGAAATGAAATAGATGTAGATAAAAAGGGGAAAGATGCAAACAAGGGAAATAATAGAATGATTTGATTATACCATATTGTTTTTTTATCTTTGGATTCATGTACTTAAGATTATCGTGTATATGTAGTGAAGTCTTTATTAAGACCGAGTCATAATCCTAGGGGGCGTACTAGTGTTTTTGGTATACTTGAGTATTATTTTTTTTAAAGGGACTGAAGAGTCGTGACAAAGTGTTTTTGCCACTAATGTCAAAGGGGCAGATTGTTGATCTCTAAGTTATGTTGTCTATTAGTGTCACACACTTAGTCATAATCAAGGCAGGTTGGTCGGTCATCACTGCGACTGAGTCATCCCACAAAGGTCAAGCAATGTAAATGACTTTTGTAAATATTATGTATTGACCGAGCAATAGTTACTATCGAGCAAGTCAGTGGTCGCCGAGTACTTTGTAGTTGTCGAGAAGAATGATTGCCGAGTTGCATAGATAGTCAGTGTCGAGTGATAGTTTTGACCGAGCATCAGAGTTTACATATGCTGAGTGAGACAATTTTGATATATGTGTTTTGAATGACACAAATACCTAGGTAAACTATTTTGGCCAGCTTCTTTGTCTCATTTAAATATTGTTGAAGATATTTAATGCATTAATTACACGTTATTTCTGAGATCATTAATCCCTATGCAAGCAATGCAACCAATCAAAATTAGGGATGCTTAAGCGGGAAAAGTGATGAATCTAGATCGTTGATCTTGATTTGGATGCTTCATCAATTGTCTATATATGGAATGCTTCAAACCCTAATCTATGCATTTGTTGATATGGATGTGAAGAGCAAAGATCGAGTATGTATGCATGTGAAGTAGATTTTTGCATATCAGAAGCATAGACCAGGCAGAGTGACCGAGCAGAGCAGTGAAGGACATAAAAGAGATATATCTGATTTTGAGATTAGTTAAGAGTTGGAAAGAGGAGATCCGTTATCAGCATTTGAAGTGCAGACTGAAGGATCGGGTACTGATACATTCTACCAAGTGAATCAGGGTAAATCTCTTAACAGAGTGGTCCTAACAAGCCTTTGTAAATCTCTTAACAGAGTGCTTACTTAGTTGTAAGTTTAAATCCTTTAATCTAGGTAGATTGTATAATTTTGTAAGCTCTTAACAGGGCAGACCCCTCATAGGGTAGATCATCATAAGTGATCAAACTTTGTAGCCCTAATAGGCACACTTTGTTACTGTAGTAGTGAAGATTTGTGGGTGTCATCACCACCCTAGTTTTACCTTTCAAGGTTTTTGGGTTACCAAATCTTCGTGTTATGTGTTCATTATGGATGTGATTAGATGTTAGATATATTACAACATTACAATTATTGTTTATGTTTACATATTGAATCAGTTTGCTTCAGAAGTATAAAAGTTTTATAGATCCCGATTCACCCCCCCTCTCAGTATGTTGCTTTCCCATATTAGACTTCCTACAATCAAGCACCGAGAAAGCTACATATACCAATTTATGCAAAGACAATTATCGAGCACTCATAAACACAGAGAAGAGAGTACAGAGTTACAGAGTAAGCACAAGCATGTTACCGAATACTCCAAAGCCGACATATCATTTGAATTTAGATACATTGTATATGGACATCGAGCAGGAAGTGTTGCACAGATTTCAAAGAAAGAGTTAGGTGAGTCATTGGGACTCCAAACACGTGATTGACTAGGATCACGAGGTAGATCCACCAATGAAGTTTTAGAAGGCATACGACATTGGAGATGTAACCTAAGTTTAACCACTTAATCTCCACCGTTGATTCATGATGCCCTAAGATCTGGTTAACCACCTCAAAATTGTATAAGAGAATAGTTTGAACATTGAGCAGTTGTTGATGTTGTTGATGTTGTTGCAGCTGTTGATGTTGTTGTTGTTGTTGTTGCTAAAGATGAAGAGTTGATGAAGATATTGCAAAGTGAAGCAAAGGAGAGGCATGCAGAATGAAGCAGATCTTATGATACTCAGCTACTAAGTGCAAGACAAGGTAACAGAGTTATAAAGCACAATGAGTCTGGACTGCATTTGATTGATGCATCTCTATCAGACATTTTTTACTGAATTTTGTTGTAATCAGAGCAGTACAAATCTCGCTTGTGGGTAGGCCCTAATAGGTATTTATATTTTGTAAATCCTTTAACGAAGTACATCTCTTAGATTAGAGATTGTGAAATCCTTTAATAAGGTAGAATGAATAAGTCTTTTGTACTCTTAACCGAGTATATTAGTCCTAACAGAGTAAGGTATCAGAAGTAGCTAAATTGTAGCTCTAACCGAGCAACCTTTATATTGCACTAGTGAAGGATTGTGGGTTTCATCCCCACCGCAGTTTTTTCCTCTAACAAAGGATTTCTGCGTGACCAAAATATTTGTGTTATGTGTTGCAAATTTCACGATGTGAGTTACTTACTTTATGTTCATTTTATGCAATGTATTCAACTCAGTAATTGATCAGTGTGTGTGGTTAAAAGTTTTAAGGGTACTGATTCACCCCTCCCCTCTTAGTACATAACTTTCCTAAGTTATTCCAACAATTCCAATGATTGGTATAAGAGCTAGTCTCTTGAGAAAAGGGTTTAACGCCTAAGAGTAAAGATCATGGCTATGGAAAGTTACAAGCAATCTAAGAAGATTGATAGTCTAGAGTTTGAACTAGAAAATGCACAAGAGGTGATTGAAGATCTAAAAAGAAAGTTAGAAAGGTCCTTGAGGGTGAGAAAGCAGTTGTGCAGTGAACTGAAATCGACACAAGAACATGTTGATACTCTTGAGACAACATTTGAAGGTAGTCTGAGTGATGAAGCTGAATCAACCATTGCAGAACTATTGGAAAAGAACAAGACACTCGCCGAGCAACTGAAGTTAGCAAAGAAAGATCAAGAAGCACAAAAACTAAGAATCATTGAGATGCTTGACTCTAAGGGAGAAATTGAAGATGCATTGAAATTAGCTGAAGAAGATAAAACAAAATCTGAGACTAGAATAGCTGAGAAAGAATCTAAGAATCAAGCACTGAAGTGTGAAGTTGAAATATTGGCTAGTGAACTGAAATCTGAAAAAGAAGCCAATGAGGTACTAAAGAGAAGTGATGAAGCACTAAGATCATTAGATGCATAGATCAAAGGTCAGTAACAACCTAAAGACAAAACTAGACTTGGATTCAATAGTGAGAGCACTACTAAGAAAGGAGAATCATCTAAGCAAGCTAACAATCAAGACACTTCTGCCCCACCGAAGTCAAACAAGCCTAGTTGTTACCACTATGGGAAATTTGGACATACTGCAAATGTCTGCAGAAGCAAAAGGGGTAAGTCACTGAGCTCACCTAAGTTTAATGGATATTGCTATAATTGCAATAAGTATGGGCACCGAGCATTTGAATGCAGATAAATAATTGTAAACAACATAAGGATACCAAAGTTTGTTGGCTACTGCAGTACTTGCAACAAGTATGGGCACAAGTCTAAAGAATGCAGATCACAAAGGAGAAATGACAAATGGGTACCGAACTGACAGAATATGCAGAGTGACCGACAAAGTACATCTATACCATGGGACTACAACACAAGGATATCATGTTTAGTCTGTGAAAGGTATGGACACATTGCTACAAATTGCATGATACTACATGGCAGAAACAATAGGAGATCTTGGAGAAACCCTGAAATGGCATGTTTCCACTGTCACAAGCTAGGTCATTTTGCCAAAGACTGCAGGTATCGAGAGAAAACTCCTACCGAGGAAGAGACATCTAAGAAATCAAAAGTAAATGTTGAAGAGATGAGAGAGAAGATGAATAGGACATGGAGAAGAAAGACTATAGCTAATGGAACATCATTCAGGATAGTTGAGGGCACCGCATCCTCCAGATTGGGTGCAACCGACTCTGCCTAATCAATTAAGAGGTATGTATAGGAAGTGCAAAGAAAATATTTAAATCTTGAATTGGTTCCTAGTATGTGTGTAGAGATCCACATTAGCATACTATGATGCATTCAAATACATATTGTTGAACTCGTATTTTACATCATTTGGTAAGAAGTAATAGTAAAGGTAATCAGTAAAGTGGGTCGGTAAAGCGTTAATTATTACTTTATGACTATTGGAAACCCTAAACCTAGAAAAATCTATAAATAGACCTTATCGTCTATTATTGTTACTTGTCATTTTCGAGACCTTCGTGAGCAAAGTTGCAGAACTGAATCTTCAAGCAAATTCAAGTGATTGAGAAGGTATTCCTAAACTATCTCAATCTATTGTAAGGTCAAGAGAACACATTTGACTATCATTCGGTGTTGGCCTAATTTTGTTTGTGTAACCGAGTTAAGAAAAGCAAATCCCTAAGTAAATCTAGCAGAGAAACTGGAAAGAATGGCACCTAAGCTTAAGAATCTAGTTGTAGTGGAGATTGTTGGACCCGTGAACCCTAAGTATAAGTTGCCTCCAATGATAGCAGCAGAACCTGATAAGACGGGAGCTCTAAAATTGATTCCACCAAGGGTTATATTGATCGAAGATGTGCGAGAGTTCATTCATTGCAAAGTTGAACAGATATGCATAGCTGAGATTGATGTTCGTTCCAAAAATTGTGTGTAAACGGAAAATTGAAGGATGACTATGTTCATCTGGAGACAAAGGGTTTGACTCTTTCCCTTCATATTCTGAAAGTATTCAAAACATAGTGGATAAGAATGGTTCTTAGCTGAGTCCATGACCAATTCATGTGGCTTGACCAACCAATGAAGATAACAAAAGACGTTTTACACATTGTAACTAGTTACCCGACTGGAGATAAGCCAAAGACTATAAGGAAAATTGAGAAGAACAAATTGAGCAAATTGACCAAGGAAAAGTGGGATGGGAGAGGTATGAAGACTTCTACTATTGAAGACCCCAAACTAAATTTTGCATGTAATGTCATATCCTAACGAGTGTTTCAATCTTCAAGAGTTGATAGCGTACCATGTGGAGTTGTAGATTTGGCATACAAGATTGTGAAGAAGAACATGCAGATAGTCATTTGTGAGATTTTGCTGAGGCAATTGGAAGATAACATGAATACCATAAGGAAAGAAAAGACAAACACCTTGAAGTTTGGATCATTACTAGAATGCATATATATTTCTATTTTATGAATTTCTTCCCATCTATTGGTAATGTTGGATGGACCACTGAGAAGCCTATCATATATCAAATAAATGATTACATCCTGAGTCTAAGTGAAGATCTTAATATGATAATGAATGACTACTTCCTTAAGTTTCAAGCTAAGATGCATAAGAATTTTAAAATAGCACCCCAATTGGTTGAAAAATATCATGACACTATTTATTTTGAAGTGGACATTGACACATGTATTATAAAGGCGGTTGAGCCAAGAAGTATTTGGATACAACCTATAGGATACGAGATGAACACATACATTACAACACAAAAAATTGAGGCTATGTTAGCAAATCCTATTGACAAAAGAGCCAAAAAATATGACACTTATGAAGAAGTGAAAGAGAAGAGAAAATAAGAAATCTTAATACCTGAAGCCCAAAGGAGGACAGATAAATTTATTGAGAAATTGTCAAAGGATCTCGGAGTCGATGAAGAAACAGATGGAAAAATCCTATGACACAAAAGGGAAAGAGTCACTCGCAATGAAGGCCTCACCGAGTACTAAGACAACCAAACCTAATACACGGTCCACAGCTACACCAAGAGAAAAAAGGAAATCAGAAGAAGATGAGCCAAAAGGTAAAACATATGTGAGAAGAAAGCTACAATTTAGACAAGGAGAAAATTGAACTTGAAAGAAGACAGTGAGATAGACACTGAATACCTAAGAAAACACAAGAATATAAGCTCGGGTCGATTGCAAATTACTCTAGATGAGTCACTTGAGTTACTTAAGAAGAATGGAAGCATTTCAGGAATCAGATACATGAAGGATGATAACCAGAATGAAGGTGGTAAAACCAAGATAGAGGAGGCAGTTGTTTTTACTTTGTACAAGTTTGAACTTGCACCAATTGAAGTTGTTAACCATATACCTACTAAATTATATAGAAAAATTGATGCTAGATGGACATATGCATTGAACATTGAGAAGAAAATGAGGGAAAGATCCCTAATTCTAGCTCAACCCACAATGACTGCAACTGAGATCGATGAGAAAATGAAGACCTACTCTAACCATTTTCTTATTAAAGGTAGATCCTTAAGGATCATGCTTGGAGAGTTAGAGAAAGTACAAGATGAGACCAATGACCAATGGAGAACAATTCTCTCTATATACATGGAAGATGAGACAACAAAAGAGCAAGATACCGAAGAGCAAGGTAAGGACAATCCTATTGATCTTACATTGGATAAAGATGAAATATTGATTGAAGATATTACTAAGGAAGACCCTGACACCAAAATTTCTGAAGATGAAGATGTAATGATAGAAAAGGAAACAAGGAATGAACAAATGGATATTGTTGATTTTGTCGATGCAAAACTATTAGAAGTTCTAGAACAAGTCGACGAGTGTTTAGATGTTGATATTGGAATGTCTAATGTTGCAACTGATACTGAAAAGAAAGGTACCAAATCACCTGAGGAGAAAGGAAAAGGAGAAATCAAGGAGCCTAAGGCCATCGAGCCCCACACAGAACAGAACATTGAGGCACCTTCTATCAAGAACCCCACACCACAGTAAGAGAAAGGCACTGAACTTCCTGAGGATCAAGAAAAAGACAAGACTGGAGATAGATAGGAAAAACAAAAGGAAGAAGAAAAGATAGAAGAAAGGACATAACAAAAGATAGAAGAGAAGACCAAAGAGAAACAAGATGAAAAGAAAGAGGAGTCACCAACAACTAAAGGAAAAGAAAAGCAAGCAGAAATGAAAGATGAAAGTGTATTTGATGCTACCGAGACCACATCTAATACATTAAAGGCATCCCCTTCCACAAAATTATCCACTGGTGATAATATGATGGAAAAGAAGAAGAAATCAAAGAGGGAAAACATGTAGATATGAGCCAACTGATCATATTACCTCAAGTAGATCTATCTACTATGGACCCTGATGAAATGAAAGAGTAAGCAGAATTGGCGAGACTTAAGGTCATCCAAAATAAATCATTTCACAAGAAGAAAACACTGTATTGGAAGATGTGAAAGAAGTATTACAGGAGATTGTGTCAGATGCTACTATAAATGAGGAGGCAATTATTCTTAATCAAGTAGCAGATTTAATTCAACAAGTGCGAGAACCGAACAAAGACACAATCAACGACATGATGAAAATTCATCAGAAGAGCATGGAACAAAAAATGTTAGAAGAGATTTTAAAGAACATTGCACTTGACAAGGTGTCTCTTTCTGAAGCATGTACTGACATGGAGAACTAGTTGTCTAATATTCTTTTATTATTTCAACAATTTTGTTCCATTTCACTATTCATTAAGGATATCAAAGAAAAAGAGGAATCTCTTGAACAAGAGCTGACTGAGCAGCTAAAGAACATATCAATCGATCCTAGATCCCTATAGGCCTATCAATCAATAGTTAAACAGTTAATGGGAAGGTAGCAAGAGCTAATAGATGCAAAATATACACTAAGGATGGAACTCCTTGAGCTACAAGCAACTTTAATTCCCCACTTGGAGTCAATGTAGACTCATTTGAAGAAAGCTAAATATTTAGTTGCTTCTCCCGATCGTAGTTCATTGGATACTATTACTAGTATGATAACTAATATTGCTACACAAATTGTTGTTACGCAAACACTGAAGGATACATGGGAACAAGCCCTAGTTGATGCAAAGACCAAGTTTAAACACCTTTTTTATCATATTTATCCGGAAGATAACAATAAGTAAGTATTATTTTGGCATGTTTGTCAAAAAAAGGGGATATTATGTAAGGGGGATATATAAGGATAATCTGATATATAAATAGATATGTAAAAAGGGGGATATATATGGACAGTTATGTAAAGGATATATGTATGTTTATATAAGTAGTAAAATTTTGAGGAGTATTATCAAAGGGGGATTCATAAGTATTTTTGAAAATTTTGATGACTGAAGTTTTTCACAAAATGCCAAACTAATGTCAAAGGGGGAGATTGTTACTCCTAAAGAGATTTTGTTGTCATTAGTTTCTGCAAAGTCATATATTGGTGAATGTAACCAAAGGAAGGAAGCCATACAATGGAGGAGACACATTCGGTAAAGGCAATCGAGATAGCCGCCGAGCACCGAGTAGTTATCAAGCATCGAGCAAGCTACATATATCGAGTTATGCAAAGACAGTTACCGAGCACTCATAAACACCGACAAGAGAGGATAGAGTTACCAAGTAAGCACAAGCATGTTACTGAATACTCTAGAGCCGACATATTATTTGAATTTAGATACATTGTATCTGGACACTGAGTAGGAAGTGTTGCACAGATTTCAAGGAAAAAGTTAGGTGAGTCATTCAGACTCCAAACACATGATTAAATAGGATCACAAGGCAGATCCACCAATGAAGTTTCAGAAGGCATATGACATTGGAGATGTAACCTAAGTTTAACCACTTAATCTCCACCGTTGATTCATGATGCCCTAAGATCTGGTTAACCGCCTAAGTCATAGTTAACTGACTGGAAATTGTATAAGAGATCAGTTTAAACATTGAGCAGTTGTTGACGTTCTTGCAGTTTTTGATGTTGTTGTTGTTGTTGTTAAAGTTGAAGAGTTGATGAAGATATTGCAAAGTGAATCAAAGGAGAGGTATGTAGAATGAAGCAGAGCTTATGATACTAAGCTACTGAGTGTAGGACAAGGTAACAGAGTTATAGATCACAATGAGTCTAGACAATATTTGATTGATGCATCTCTATCAGACGTTTTGTATTGAATTTTGTTTTAATCAGAGAAGTACAAATCCCGCTTGTGGATAGGCCCTAACAAGTCTTTATATTTTTTAAATTCTTTAACCAGGTACATCTCTTAGATTAGAGATTGTAAAATCCTTTAACAAGGTAGATTGAATAAGTCTTTTATACTCTTAATCGAGTATATTACTCCTAACAGGGTAAGCTATCATAAGTAGCTAATTTTTTTCTCTAACCGAGCAACCTTTATACTGTAATAGTGAAGGATTGTGGGTGTCATCCCCACCGCAGTTTTTCTCTAACAAAGGATTTCTGCGTCACCAAAATATTTGTGTTATGTGTTGCGAAATTCATGATGTGAGTTGCTTACTTTATGTTCATTTTATGCAATATATTCAACTCGATAATTGATCAGTGTGTACGATTACAAGTTTTAAGGGTACTGATTCACCCCTCCCTTCTTAGTACATAACTTTCCTAAGTTATTCCAACAATTCCAATAGAGAAAGGATACAAAATTCATCATATGTTTATTATCACATGTTTTAAAATATATAAAAGTAGGTAGGAAACCCTTTCTAGGGTAGAGTCCCTAGACAGTTTCACTATCAACCGCCACCCACTTAGGTGGAACATGGATGAAGTTCTAGACTTAACTGATAACTTGACACCAATTTACAAACTCAGAATAGAGTTTTATCCCATAGTATCAATTTCATTCCAAGATAAATATTAACACTAATTCACATATATGATTACTTAAAAATTGGTTACTCTTTGCGGGACACAACTTGGTATAGGAACATCATTAAATAGACTTGAACACAAGGGAAGTTAGATGATGATATCCTTTTACAACAATAAGGACTATGGCGAAAATAAGGATTGAATAACACCAATAATGGTAAGTGAGGTCCATGAAACACGCAAACACATACAATTACATCACTATTCCATAAAACATCATAATCATTATGATACTAAAAGCATCTCCCTTCCCACTTTGAGGTTGTCAATAATTTTAATGTCACAATGTTGCTCAAACTATTTTTTATCCAAATTCATGAAATTCATTCTATTAGCAAGGATTGTATATAGGTAACATAAGAAGTTTGACTATATTTCATTAATCATCACCCTTAAACCCATATGTTACAAATTGGACATACTAATCTTGTAAGTAAAAGAAATTTGAATAAAACTTATCTTGTATTTTCAAATGGAACTTTTCTACCCACCCATATGATGATCAAAAGATTAGTTCACGTCTTGGAGTCCAATATTAGTCAAATATAATCAATGATTGCTTAATTTTAACATATTTACCAAAAACATAATGCATCTTCCTATAGATCTAACCAAATCTTTAGGTGACCATAAATAAATATTTGATATTGGGAAGACATTAGATAAATATTACTATAGGAATATATAATGTGAGAGACTAAGTGTCTCTTATAATCCAATTCCATTTATCGTTGTTCATGAGTTTAATATACATATAATATTATATTACGGTAATACTATTTAGATAATAAAAAAATACATTTCTAATATGCATTTAATCGGCTACATTGAAATAAAATACCTTAGATTTAGTCTTTAATCAAAAGATACTTACTCTTACAAACATATAGATATCAACTACTTTATCTCTTAATAAATGAATTATTTCTATTCACCTAAGGTCATCTTATTTTCCAAAATGATTAGCGCAAAGCTTTCGAATTGAAATAGTATCAAAGTTACTAGGAGGAGTTTAAAAATCTATTGTACAAATGTACAATAAATCTATTTACAACTTTTGACATGATTTGGATTTATTCATCACCATTTTCACCCTCACATGGACATGTTTTAAGGAGGTCATATCCTTCTTTTTATCTCTTATAGAGGGTCATTTTTTCCCACTAGATTTTTTCCTTTTCTCTGTTTATTCCATGAGAGATTTCCATTTTGTGCACGTGAGTAACTTATCAAACCATGTTACTAGGAACCATCTTTTAAGTGATTACCTTACTCCCTCTCTATCACTTAAGGGGGGTATTAGTATAAAAGAAGTGTTGTCAAACTAGTTAACTTTCAACATATAAAGTAGAGTCATATTCACATTATGATTAATCTGTTGGCATTATGGTAGTTTTGGAGGACATATGAAGAGCGGTTATGAGTCGAGTCATAATTGGTTGTCATTGATAGCAATGTATTCAGTTATCATGATTGTAGTGATCGGTAAGAAATGTTCATGATCGGTAAAGGGAAGTTCAACTATGTATGTTGACTGGTGTTCAGGAAGAACAATATCAAACACAGAATGAGGTAGAGAAAAGATTCAAGTGTTACAATCATAGATATAGTCTATATATGGTAAGTGGAATCCATGATTCCAACCACAACAGTTTATATTAAGTTTTGAATGAGTTATGTGTTGAAAGAGAAGGCAGTTTACCTATCTCATCACCGATCAGAGTTTCTTATTAATTTGATTAGGGTGGTGGATCTGAGGCTGGAATATTAGTTTTAATTATTGGTAATACGTTTGAGGACAACATATTGGATATTGTTGACGCTGATTTCAAGGAGGTTGGCTAATGTTTTGAGCTGAATGTGGTGGAAAGTTCTAGGTCTTGTGTCACCTAATGACAATCTATATAAGGAGCACTAAATCATTTGATTTATGGTTGTGATCATATTTTTAGATTGGGCGATCACGAATTGAAGGAGCAGAGATCAGTACAACATCATAAAGAAAATGAGAAGAAAGGATCTAATAGGAAATCAATGCCATTCTACATATCAACATATCTTGTTGTTCCCTAACAATTGCAGTAGGTTAATTCCCTTAACCTGGTGAACTTTAACAGGTTCTTATTTTTAAATCGTTTAACAGGGTAACTTCTTTATTGAGGTTTGAAATCCTCTAGTGAGGTAGATCATAGTTGATCTTTTTGTACTCCTAACAGTGTATTAGTCACTCATGACAAGGTGAGCCCTCGAAAAGAGTATTTGTAGCTCCTAACATGGAAAACTCATTTACTGCAGTAGTGAGCTTGTGGGTGTCATCCCTACCATCGCTTTTTCCATCTTGCAAGGGTTTCCATGATAGAATATATGTGTTATGTGTGTTGATATTTTGGATGCTTGATATTAATAATTGTTATTTGTTTACTTTAATTATAAGATTTATTGTTTGGAAGTTAATAGTGCAGTTACTTCTATCGGTGGTTGAATTTGTTCATTACCTGTTTGTACTGATTCAACCCCCCCCCAGTCATAAGATTTCCAACATAATCACACTTATTATAGAATTTTTTCTCACCTAATCTAGACTCGCAAAGTGTCTCAACGCTTGTCCATAGAGTCCTACACTTATTTCATACTTAGATGGGTAGTTAGAGTTTGACTTCTACCATCTCACATCTTCTTGCTTTAGAAACAAGGCTCATGTTGGTACATTTTATATAAGATTCTTATGATATTTCTCATTTTACAGATTGTTTATTTGTGGAGAGTTTTGTTTTTGCAAGTAGATCTTAGTTTCTCTAACACTATTTATAATATTATTAAAATTATGATATCATATCTTACACCTGTAAAGTTGTGTGGAGAATAATTATTGTCCATTGCAAACAACATTGATAATTCTTTAGTATGGAAAATATTGTTTTTCTTTGGGTATATAAAAATCCACTATTTTACACAAGTAACCTCAAAATCAAAACTTTGATTTCATGTAAGATTCTTTTGGTAAAGGTAGGTATTTTCCTGCTAGAGGTATTGAGTACAACTCAAGTTTTATCTTAAGAGGCTTCACAATATGGGTAATCGTTGCTGGTCCAGAATGGTCACTAGGGAGGAGCTAAGTTAGAGGAAGAAGATTCAGATGAAACACAATAACAAATAGATGAGTAAATGGTGGACATCAAATTGCAATTATTTCCAAACAACAATGAAGAAAGAAAAAAAAAATGAGATATAAAAAATTATGACTATCAAGTGGACAAAATAATTTGGTTGGAAGAAACCATACCATTTCAAAGAGTATCACCCTACACAAGATCATGGTGAAAAAAATACAAGAGAGCTACAATTAAGGGCACACTGAAGTTGTTAATTATCTAGTTGAGGATTAGTTTACATCATCTTAAGTGTGAAATCAGTAGTTAGACTACACCTAAGGAAGAATAGGAAATGATAACTTTCATATTTGCAATAAGGGGCAGTAGAGATAGAGTGACATTCATCAGAGAATGCACAACCTATGAGGATTTATGTATCTAGTATAAAATCAACTTGAATTGGAGAACCTAATCACCTTATTTGAGGAAGAAATACTTAGAAAAATTGTGTGTGTGTATATATATATATATATATATATATATATATATATATATATATATTTATTTATTTATTTATTTATCAAGATCAATATGCAGAAGATTTGACATCAAAAAGAGAAAATATTTTAGAGCCACCACTATTGGTCTCATTTTCCCTTGACATAGATAATTTAAGTTTTCAAATTTTGTTGTTTGTGTATATTTCACAAGGTAACCCTTTTCATAGTCTCAAATTAGAAGAGGCATGGCATCAAATATTCTCCATATAAATTGGCAATATGCCTACAATTTACCATAACTTAAAGGCAATTGAATAGTCTTGTGCGCTATTCCATTTCTTAATTATTATGAAATAGTAAGGGAATGAGGTATGAAGAATGATATATGACACAATAAAGATCCTTTCAACATGAATTAAACTATCCTTTTTCAAATTTTAAGTAGAATGTTTGCATAGTATAGAATGAGATACAAAGCCCTGAAATCTCAAAGAGGATTTTAAGTAAAATGTCTTTACTCAAAATAAATTCCTTTTTCAAAACTTGAAATTGCCCTTTGCAACTTGTATTTGAATTGTGGAATATAAGAAAATGATGACAATAAAAGAGACATATCATTTTAAAGTTCTAGCTCTATATATTTAAAATGTTACTATATTGATAAAAACATGATCAAAATGTGAAAGTTCACACCTTTTGTTGGTCCCGTCATCATAATTGATCAAAATGTGACTATTCTTGTTGGCAATATGCATTGTCATTTATGTTAACGTGATGTCTAACAATGTGTTGGCACTAAAATAGATGAATGGTTATGTGGTTTGGTCATTGGTGAATAGTGAATATTGGAGAGTAATTGTGTCAGTTCAAATGATGTATATTGAGATATATTTGAGAACAATTGTGCCATGTTAGTTTGATCATAAACATAAAAGAATATTCAAAGGTTCATCAAATATGGGTATATCAGTTTGGAGCTATGATATGTATTAGTACATTAAATTTTTGGTTTGGTTACATGTTGTTTTTACCTTGGTAGTTTTCTGCATGGTTTGGGTGTTGTGTAGATGATGTTTGTGCTCAAACTCATGTATTTGAGTGATTGAATAAATTATCTAAGTGTTGAGCCCATAGATCTTCTTATGATTGTGAACTAGTATTTTCCTCCCCATTTCACCGCATTGCATCCTATGGTTGTGTGGTTTACGATTTTGAAGAAATTGGGTGAGAGGTACCTACTATCAAGTTTTCAAGTCATGATATCTTTTGTAACAAAATTTATAAACTCCAAATCACAATTTGACAACTTAACATTTCCAGTTGGCTCTCTTTGCATTATATCACAATGATTAATTTGGGCTTGCAATTTTTGGAAGATGTTGAGTTTTTTCATTAAACCAGTAACATAATTTTTATGGTTGTTGGAGCTTCAGAGAATGATATTCATCTTGTTGAAGAATACATTATCTATCATGTTTACATTGTGTTTGTCAGTTCAGTGAGTTTCTTTCTCGAAACCAATAAATTGATGATTAACTACCTTATGAAATACTTGAAGAATGATTTTTGATGGTCTACATATTTAATATGTTGGTTTGCATAATGTTATTGGTTTATCTCTAGTGATAAGAAGACAAACAATTGACAATTTTGGCAATAGTGTTGATATCTGAGCTAAGTAGGTATGTTCCTTCAATTGCAATTGATCCTAACCTATTTCATTTTCTTGAAAGGATGCAGTGTGGCATGTTTGGAGATTTAGAGTATGTCTTGCTTGATCTGCAACTCATTTTTACATTTTTCAAGGTAGATAAGACCAACCTATGTTATGTTGCACATTTTATTGATTAGGTCCTATTTGTGCCTACCTAATCAATATTTTTTGACATTGCAGAGGATATGTAAGGGAGAATATATCTTTTGTAGAGATGTGAGATTTTTTGAGAATGTTAGAAATGTGCAAAATTGATTGGTAGTCGGATGATGAAGTGTGCAGAGTCTGTGTAATAGAACAATAGGGATTTATATTGGATTGCATTATCAATGTTAGTCAGATGCTTCTTTTACGACAACACATATCATATATTTCATTTGTAATTTAATTGTATCTTTCTTTGAAAAAATGATCTTTAGTTTGCATGTCTATTATATCTTTCTCGAAGATAGAATGTCTTGGGAGCAAATCCAACAGTGAGCATCTTGTAAAACTTGTTTTATATATTGTGAGTTGATCCTCACTATGGTTTTTCCTTCCTTAGGCTTTCCGCATAAAAATATTGGTGTTCTTGTGTGGTGCATGTTATGTGTTCACTATTTACATCTACTCATTTTATTTAATGTTCTCTAAAGTTAATGAATAGTTGAATTTTGGTTTATGTTGATTCACNTTTATGTTGATTCCCCCCCCCCCCCCCAACATCAGTGTGTGTTTAACAAGCCTGTGTCTGACATATATTAAAATCATAATATGTCGTCTCAGCGAAGTAATTTTGTATAGTGAGTAGTTATTGCCTACCACACACAATATAAAAAAATATGTGGAAAATAACACTTTGCACTTGACATTATAAAAAGCTTCATTGTTTTAGATAAGAAATCTCAAAATCAAAAATTTAGTTTTGCATGAGATTCTTTTGGAAAAAAATAAATACTCTTCCACGAAGAAATCAATGATAACTTGGAAGTGGAAATTTTAAGCTCTTAAAAAGGCTAAATGTGAATAATCATCATTGACCAAAATGATTGCAAGGGAGGAGAAAATTCGCATGAATAAAATGTGAAAGAGACAAAATGAAAAAAAAATTAAGTGATTATGATGTAGGAGCATCCTTGGGTCGTTGGAAATCTTGCATCACCCAAAGACATTTCCTTTCAGTTTTGTTCTTGTTTCCTAGTTTTTGAGTTTTTAGTGGCATTCCTTGGTTTTGGATCATCTATTATTGTGAACCTACAAGTTGGTTTTTGACATCATGTTGTACTTATCTCTGGGTTCATACCTCATTTGGATACTTTGTTGTGAAGATATTAAAGATTCTTGGTCAGTTCTGTGAGTTCTTCATTTCCAACGGTCAGATGGAGTTTTCTGGTCTTGTAAAGCATTTTTCCGATCAACAAAGCTTTGTGGATCATATCACAATGTTCATGGATCTTTGAATGATGTCTCTCTTGGATCATGCGTTATTTTAACATCTTGGCATTGAGATCTTATGATTTGGGTCTTGACCTATATTTGCACACATTACATTTTCTTTGTCTTGGAAAATGTAATTGATCAGGTCGACATAGTTGTGAAGGCTCTATATATTGAGGCATTTGATCTTTTTTAGGCAGTAGTGATATCTCGAAGTAGGATAGCCTTTGGAAGGTTAGAATTAGGGTTTAGCTTGAGATTTCTATTGTAATCAGGCATGTATGTTGAAATTTTGTAATCTGCATGTTGCAGGCCAATGTCATGTAAATATTTGATTTTGTGATAATACGAAGATCTGTTATAGCATGTTGAATGTCTATTCATGTTCCTAAGTTGGTTTTTTCCACTGTGTTGACTCTTACTTCATGGTTTGGGCCAGCTTCATGGGGGAAACTCCTGTCATGACTGCGTCAGATGGTATCAGAGCAAAGATGACGTTCCTCTGTTAGCAGATCAAGTTCCCAAGCTTGCAAAGCCCTAGATGTATTTGTTCTGGGATGACAGAGTGTTTACCTGGCCTATAATTGCAGAGGACTTATGCAAGGGGATCACATAAGAGTGTTGCTAGTTGAGAACTATGTTTGGGTTGTTGAAGGAATACCAAGGGTGAACCGATTGCCAATTGGGAGGAAGGCTACAAGTGTGTCTGATAGATCACCAAGTTAGAGGCAATTAGCACCTTGTAATTAGGTCGCCAAAGCTAAGGTAGTTGTACTTGAGGATTGGAAAGATGTCATGTAGAAAGATGAACCCTAGGAGGTTATAAAAAAACATGTAGGACTTCAAGAATGAGATAAGGACTGAGATCTAAAATACTTTGATTGGATTGTGAAGGAATCCTGAGACTGAAGATGAATATGAAGAAGTTGTTGAAGATCTTGAGATTGTAGATGTTGAGATCCCTACATATGAGGAAATATTATTTAGAGTTATGGAACAAGTAAGTACAAGTCATAGGATGGAGGTTTCTACTGTCTCTAGTTCATTGGATCCTGAAGATTTGATAGATTGGATTGGTGAACTAGAAGATTACTTTGAGCTTGAAGATATTAGAGATCCACATAGGGTTAGGTTAGCAAAGACTAAGTTGAAGGGTCATGTTACCTTATGGTGGAAAGAACTGGAAAAAGATAGAGAAGAGAATGGTGAAATGGAAATCACTAAATGGAGGGTAATGGTTTATAGATTGAAAGCTAAGTTCATTCCTAAGGATTATGAATTAGAATTGTTCAAGAAATTATAGAACTTGAAGAATGACATGAGTGTGAAGGATTACACCGAGGAGTTTTATAGGATGAAAATTAGATTTGGACACTGAGAGATATCTAAGGAAAAGGTGGCTAGATATATTAATGGTCTGAGATTTAATATTCAAGATGAGATAAGAATGTTGAGGATTTCTACAGTGGAGGATGCTTATTAGTATGCGTTGAAGGTAGAAGATAAGTTAAAGAGGAGACAAAGTAATTGTTGTCAATCAGGATTGCACCTATGATGCAAAGTTTGAAACCTCACAATCATGTTGGAATATGGAAACGTTCTCACTGGTGGGAATTGTTGAGCGTTGTTTTAACACAAGCCAACTTGATAGGATCTTGAGATTTGATTTCCTCTCTTGAAAGAATAACCGAGTTATTCCCAAGGTTCTCCGGGGTCGGGTCACAACCTACTTGGTTACTTAGTTGAAGATAAATGTGATTGTTCACGAGGAGGCCTTTGCTGGTACGTTCAAGATAGCAAACTGCAAAATATTGTTAGTTCTCTCTTTTTGGTATTTTCCGTTTTAACAAATATGGGTGTTGTAAATAAAATGCAATTTTGTATTTTTCAGGATGGTAATTTCAGAATTAATGACAGCGTTTTAAAGAGGGAAGGGTAACGAGAAATAAAGAAAATTGCGAGAAATGTGAAATCCTAAGGACATAAACCGCCGTAAACCCTTCCTTGCGAATTAAATGCTGGAGAGATTTGGAACAACCCACGAAGCATAAATCAGACCAAGTCACAATTCACTACTCCACGGATGCAAGCGTTTGGAGAGAAGACGTATTCACTCGTGCAAGATATTCAAAATCTATCGAATCGCGAAGCCACTAAGATGTGCGCACCCACGAGACGGATTTATCATTAAGCCCAAAGATGATCTCCTCCATGCATTCGTCATAGCAAGGTAGATATACAGCAGCAAACTCCAACTAAAAGTAGCACAAATTTGAAACACAATAACATAAAGGGCTCTCTGAAAATAAAGAATAATGCAAGCATACATTCAATAAATTTGCATAGATAGCAGTAATTCACACACCACGAATGAAGCACCCAATGTAGATCTTTATTGTATTAAAAAGTCAGCCCTTTACATTGTTTTTTTATTACAATATATAGAGTTTTGATCCACAACTCTGATTTTTGGAGTTAGGGCATCAGAGAGTCTAAACTAGAGAAATAGAACTAAAACTAGAACTTTGCTGAAGGTAAACTACTGCTAACTGATACTATGTAACTTTCATGGATTCTTAAACCTATTTACAATCCATTTTCTCATGCAAAGAGGGAAAAATCCTCCAGAGAAGAGAGAGAGAAAGGAGGAGAATTCCTTCTGTGAACTGGGAGTCTTCTTCTTGATCTTGGTGGATGCTTCTTGGATTCTTCACCTGGAACTATTTCTGGCTATGGGAACTGATAGGAAACCTTTAGTCCTCCCAAAATGAACTCAAGTTGCCCATGGATATGATCTGGAGTCTAATTGGTGTCTGAAAAAGTGACCTCACTGAAACCCCCAGTTTTTCGGACCCCGACCTCTACCCCAAAACTTTAATGCCTTTAATATTTTCTCAGGTGTTCTTCAAAATATTCAAACTCAGAGGTCCTAGAAGTTCATACTTGTCGTGGGCCAAAAGGCCAAAAAAATTTGAAGAGGCCGAAAGGCCAAAATCTTCAAAGGCTGAAAGGCCAAAAAAATGTACTTGCTTTCAAGGCTGAAAAATTGGAGGCCGAAAGGCCGAAAATTCTTCCTTGGCAGAATTTAGCCAAGTGTTGAAAATCTTGCCCTGTCTACCTAGTATTTGAACCCTGGAGCTTTATCTAGTGAAGACTTCTGGGTGAGCTGCCCGGAGCCTCTGCACTATCTCCTGGACTTCCTCAAAATTGATCTCTTTTCTTTTTATCTTTGTGACCCTTCGTTCTTGCTTCTCTCTAAAGATAGTCAATTTAGAAGCGAAGAATGTGATCTATTCTCTGTGCTGTGACATTCTGTGTATTTCGTCTTTCATGTAGAACAGTTGCTGCAAGGCCTCCTTGGTATTGACTCTGGCCAGAACGTCTCTAAACTGTTGGACCACTTCCTTGGAGGGACGTAGAGCATGTTGGCTTTCATCTCGGTAGATGTTGAGGCCAACAC
Source organism: Thuja plicata (assembly GCA_018584345.1). NCBI lineage: Eukaryota > Viridiplantae > Streptophyta > Pinopsida > Cupressales > Cupressaceae > Thuja > Thuja plicata. The sequence continues at coordinate 2,251,432 of MU224190.1, read as the reverse complement.
CTATGAAGAAGGTATCTATATCTTTGATCCATTTTATTACCTCCTCCCGCTTTTCATCTATAAGGGCCTAATGTTTCTTGTAGACCTTAATTATTTTGGTCATCTGTTTGATCCAAGTCTCAAATTTATCCAATTCTTCGCCCTCATAGACTTTTACCAAAATTTGGAAGCGTTGCTTTTGAATTACCTCCAAATCCTGGAGAGCTGCTTGCCACTTAGCTACCTCGGCATCCATACCCCCGTCATCTTCCACCAGGTTGATGAGTGAATTAACCTCAACCAATATGGTCCTGTATGGCCTGAATATTGATGGGATTGCCTTTTCTCTGAACTATTTGAAGTCATTTATCCAATCGGCGCTCGCCAAGATGAAAGAGGGGGTCAATCCTGCCGACAAATCTAGTGTAGCCCTTTTATAAAGCATGGCTTGTAACAAAGCCTCTAAACAATTTGGGTCAATGGGACCCACCATCTTTTGGTGAATCCTTTTAATGCTTCATTTTGGTCTATTAAAGCTTTGATGGTTTCTTCATCTTTGTTCATGAACCCCCGAGCATGCTTCAGCCCTAAAGCTACTAGTGTCTTGCTCCCTTCTCTTGTGGGTTTGCCCAAATCTACCTCCTTGAATGTATAACCTTTTGATGAAACTGTCGTCTGAGAAGTGCTCGGGGGAGGGATAGCTATCTGGGCTTTCCAATGACCCCCAGTATCTTGAGTTACATATGACATGATCTTTGTAGGCGCGTTGATTTCTGCCTGGTGGAAAGCTTGTCTCACCGATGTCATACTTGTGTCCTCTCCATCCAATTCAATGGTGTAGGATCTTCTCCTAGGTTGTATCTCCTTGGTAAACCAAGTAGGTTTACCGGATGTAGTTACAGGTTCATATGGTGCAACCTGGAGGATCGAAGTGAGGTTCTGTATTTCTGGCTCTGTTTCTTTTTTTGATTCTTTTTCTTGCCCTTTTCCTTGTTCATTCCCTCCTTCCTTCATTCCTTCCTTTTCAGCATCTACATCCATTTTCCCTTATTCTCTCTCTCCTTCTATCTCTCCTTGTTCAGTTACCACGTTATCTCCTTCTTTGTTTTGGGCTTCTTCTTCTGAAGTATCAGTTGATACCTTTGACCTCAGGCTAGTTATGGCCTCCAGTGTGGACTGGAAAGGTGATGTGTCTTTAATAATTACTGCTCCTTCAGTTGCCTGAGTGGCACATGTTGAAGGGATTGATGTTGAGGGAATAAGTGTTGGCATGATTGGAGTGGGAGATGAGGAGATGGTGGTAGTAGACGGGGGCAGAGTTGGTGCAAGAGTAGGTGTTGGAGTTGGTAGGGAAACTGGTGGGGTAAGTATATGAGGTGGTGGAGTGAAAACATAACTCCCTCTAGCTACACTTTCTGTTGCTAAACTTTGAGTTACCCCATTGTCTTGGGTTTTAGGCCCTAGAGCAGAATCGGAGCGTACTAGTGGAGCAGAAGTATTCATCGAAGGATTGGTGAACTGGACCGGTGGAGGAGTGAGGGCTACCTGGGGTTGTATGAGTGGTGGTCCCCCAATGTATGTATCTTGGCCCTGATCTGAAAATCCTTCAAGTCCTTCAAAATCATAGAGCATAAATTCATCCGGTCCTAATGGACCCAAAGGATTACCCTGTTCTTTGCGATCATCTATATGTTTCTTAGTAGTCTCCTTTTCTCTCCTCTTCTGTAACCTGGTCTTTCGGACTAAGGGCTCACTTGCATCCTCTTCCTTAGGCTCTTCTTGTACAGTTTCTAACTGCGGAGATTCGTAACTCTTCTTTCTCTTATAGGTTTTCTTCTCCTCGGCGGGGGAAGATTGGCCAGAAGTAGATGGGCCTTCTCCTGATTGAGGTTGTGATAGTCTTGCTGGTGGTTCAATCTGGCCCGTCATTCTAGTTTTCTTAGGCCTAGGATTGGAGCCATATTCAACTGGTCGTTCATGACCATACACCGTTCTTGGCTTCTGAGGGGCAGCCTTCTTATATTTAGGATCTATTGACTTCTCTCCTCGTTGTTTCTCTACTTTCTTGGAGGGCTCCATTAATTTTTTCACCAGAATCAGACTCATCCGGTGTGGCTTCTTGATCCAAGATATAGTGGTCTTTATCATGTGCCTTGCCCTGAAGTCTATGTCATCATTTTCATCTTTGTCGACCTCGACGTTCATGATTGGCCAGTCATACACCTTATCTTTTGTGTAAATGTCTTCTAGGACCTCTTCAGAATCACATTCCCAGACCTTTGAGGAAATAGGAACTTTCAGTACCTCTTTTGCCAAAGCTAGGTTCATTCTACAATAATCCTAGATTCTGACCTCATGGTCATCTATGCATTTTATCCAGTGATCCTCCAGATGCGGCTCATGTATGTAGAATTTGCCAATGATGTGGCTGTAGGTACCTATGGGGTCAAAATGAGCTCGCACTATCTTGTAAAATTGCAAGGGGCAATCATCCCATTCAAAAGCCAAGGACTTGCAAAACTTCATGTCCTACAGTGTATATGGCCCCAAAGAGATGGGAAAGTCCCAACAGTGCTTCTTCTTATGCTTGATGTGCTCGTATGCATCCGTGAGCTGCCTGGCCATCTCCAGTTTGATTATCCAGTTAGATGGATACTTGGGAAACTTCTTTGGTTTTATGGTTGACCCAGCTATCTGAATGTATGTGAATGTCCTGAACTGGATAAAATAGGCCCCAGTGGCCTTTACCTTAGTAGCAGCTTCTTCTGACATTCTTTTAGCAAAGTTACCCTCAATAGATTAGATGACTGCGAATATGAATGCGTCGTTGACTATTCTGTAATCAGGGGAATCCTCTGACATGTTTTCTCTTTTTACCAACTGTGGGTATACAAGATGGGGCCATGCATTTGGATCATTCAGACTTCCCCTCTTGGTGAGGCCAGGATAATCTGCCCGTGCAGCTAATAGATACACTATGTAAGTGTTCATGTAGAACTTGGGGTTATGCTTCACTGCTGTCAACTGCTCATCCAGATTGTCACTAATAAAAGTGCCCCAATCGAATCTTGCCTTTCATTCCCCGATCCTCTCTATCAGCAGGATCATCCAGTGCTCGAGTTGGGTGGACTGTGGTAACCCATACACCCTGCTTATCATTGTTATAGCTACCTAGATATCATCCTTCATATAACCTCTCTGGAGGTCTATCTTGTCCAGTTTGTTCTTGGGAAGTGGTTGCTTGAGGTATTCCTTATTCATCATCTCGTTTGCGGCTTGCTCCCTGTTACCAAACCATTTGTTTCCCTTTTCAATATAAAAGTCATAGAACTAGTCTACGCCTTTGTGGAGGTGGAAGACATCCTCGATGACATCCGGCCTAATGTCTAGGACTACTTGATCTTTGGAGTTTACTACCACCCTCTTATCTGAATCATAGTGATGAGATAGGGTCATGATCAATTATGAAGACGAAACAACCATGGGGTGTGCGGTTGCATTTACTAGCCTGGATAGGACTAATGATGTACAATCCTTGAATCTGTTCACCGGTTGGGAGCACTAGGTCAGGAATTCATTCAAATCCACGTTCCCGATGTTGGTGTCAGTTACCTCGCTGTGTTTGTTCCCCAACTTTGAGCTAGGGGGATTCCCCTTGTATTGATACTTCATTGGGGATGTTATCTTGGGTTCAGTCATTCCTGCAAGAAAAGATAAATATCAGTACCTTATTTCAATAGGAAGAACAATTAAAACTACAGAAGCAAGTAAAGAGAGCTGAAAAAATAGTTAAAGTGCAAGTTTTTGCACTTTCAGACCTTTCGGGGTTTCGGACACCGAAGACTATTTCAGAGACCGAAAAGTCTGAAAGTGCGAATAGGTATATGGTAGGGCCAAGTCCATCGGGGGTTTCAAAGTTTTGGACACCGGATTGGGAGGGGCTTGCTCGAGGATGCTGAATTGTCTGAACATGGTGAGGAAACCGGATGGACTTATCAGAGGTTTTGCTTTCAACTTTTTAGACTTTCAGACCTTTCAGATATCCGAAAGGCCAAAATGTCCGAAATGACACTTGGCAAAAATGAAGATCCATTTTTTGGCCCTTCAAAGGCTGAAAAATTGCGGTAAGCGCCGCGAATGAAAAAAATGCAAAACCCTAAGCCTAGACCTGATGACACCAAAAAACCCTAAGGCCGACAGGGAAGGACATCCCTATCGACGCACGAAGATAGAAGCCCAAACAAAGGCGACGAAACAAAGTGCCCTAGGCTGGACAGGCACTAGGGGCACCGAAAAGACCCTAAACCTTAGCAACTCATAAGCACCAAGTGAGGAAGAGCGAAGAGAGCCTACCTCGAATGATCGAGAAAAGGGAGGGAAACCAGACGGCGCATAAGAGGAGGTGATCGGCGAGGAGAAGCAGACGGAACACGAGCGAGAGCAAAAAACACACAAAAATGCAAGGTGAAATGAAAAAGGGAGGTTACCCCTTTTATAACTCGTGGGCTGACATCAGCAGTTTTGGGGTTTCGGACCCCGAAAGGCCGAAAAGACCTGAAAGAGAACCAAGCCTTTGGCCTTTCGGTGTTTTCGGAGTCTGAAAACACCGAAAGGTCGGGTCTTCGGCCTTTCGGCCATTTTGGCATTTCAGAGCATCTAAGTCCTCCAAAAGTCTGAAAGAGTCGAAAGGTTGGGTCTTCAGCCTTTCAGCCATTTCGGCATTTCAGAGGACCTAAGTCCTCTGAAAGGCCGAAAGGGCCGAAAGGCCGAAAAGGGTTCTTCCTTTATCTACTTTGGTTTTAGTAATCTTTCCCAGTGGCTGACTGGACATCTCTACGAGGGGTAGACATGACGAAAGGAAAAAGACAAAAAGAAGGGGGGTCCCCATGGTCAGAGGACCTAAAATGGGGTGTGTGTTGTGGACCCACAACAGGAATGAGAACAAATCTCTAGATCATAGGCCAGCGTCCTCTTTGTGATCACCTAAAACTAATTCTAAAACAGGGAAAGAGATAGGAGGATATATCTTTGTAAATAAAACCTATACTAAAAGGTGATGCACCAATGTTAAAATTGCAACAAAACTCAAGAGATTCCTCAAAGACAAATGAAACACAAATAACTAGACCAACTCTGCAAAAATACCTCTATGACAGGTTTCTTAATCAATACTAAAGAGGAAAAGATACATGCTTTCATAATTTAACACTGAAGTCCAAAACTCAATCACAAATCTGCACTATGAGCCATCATATTCTGCATTGTAACTTGAAGTAAAATTGATCCAATAAAGGTAACCAACACAATAACTAAAATCAATAGTTCACAATCAAATCATCAACTCAGAAAAATAACAGGGAGGAATCAAACTCTGAATATAATCTCTCAAATCTACTACCAACTGCTCCACTACATTGATGCCTACTTTTTGCAATATGCAAAAATGAGGAAAGAAGAAAGAAGTCCCCAAAAATGAGGTGAAAGATACAAGATAAAAGCCTCCAAACCCAAAAAGGGTCGGATGCCAGAGAAAACCCTAACAAACAGGATAGAAACTGTCATAAAATTAGGTCTATCTGATCCAAGAACTCCACTAAGTCATGCATAACTAATGTGCCACTCAAAACTGCCTCAAAATCCTCCAAAACTGCATGCAATATCAAGGGTCAGATATGAAGAAAAAACCCATCAAAATAGGGATAGAGTTGGAAAAAGTTACAGTCCAACTGTTGTAAAAGTGTCCCAGACTAAATGTGGAACTGAAACTGGCTCCTAACTTCCCTTCAAACGGAAAGAGAACTAAAAAATCCATAAGCTTAAAAACCAATGCAAAAACAAGGCACAACTCTTGAAAACTGCATAAAAATAGCCTCAAACTGCTCTTGATGCATACACACATGAGGTGGGGTGTCTAACTATAGTTGAACTATTATAAACTGCTCCAAACCTAGCCACAACTGCCTCACCACTGATGAAGAGCATAAAACTCCTCCTTTCCACCTATGCATGAGCAATCACATGATGAACTCCAAGTAAAGGACCTCCTATTTTGCATTTAAGATAATTAATAATTATTTCCTTATAATAATGACAATAAATTATTATTATTGACAATAAAAGACATGCAAAACACAACTTCCTCTAGATAATTATTTATCTATTCATTATTAATTACTTGTATTTCAATATATTTAACTTTTAATGAATAGTAGAGCTATTTATTAAAAGCTAGATACATTAAAACAAAAAATTATTAATAATAGATAAATGAAACTCAAAAAAATTACGTTTTATAAAAAATAATACTTATAAAGTCCAAAATTTGTAACTCGGTGAATATTACCATTAAATAATATTTATTAAGTATTATTTTGAAATAAACTGTAAATTTTAATAAAAAAATTTATATAATCAATAATAATATTTTTATTAAATCTAAGCTTATAACTTAATGAATACCATTAATAAATAATATTCAATAATTTATAAGTTCAAAATTTAATGAAACATTATTTTTGATTAAATTACATTCAACTTCACTAAGGATAAAAAAACTAACTTCTCTAGGGCTCGAACTCAACCCCTAACTGGTGGGTGCTAAGCAATGAAAATATTAAAACTATGGCAAAAGCCTTTCCCCTAACCCACAGGTTACATAGGCGAATAAACCCTAAAAACAACTCATTTTTACTTGGCTTCTTCTCCTCTCGTGCTGCTCTTTGGTCGTCGCTCCCTAGGGTTTGAAGATGTTGCTACGTTGAAGCTCCATTAATGAAGATTATGACAGCCTACAATGACTCCTCATCTCACGCATCGTGATAGGTATGCTTTGTAAGACATTCAACATTCTCTATTTGAATCTTGCATAAAAGGCTTACGACTTCTTTTGCATTCTGGAACCCTGAACTCTTGCTCATATATATATATATATATATATATATATATATGCTTGAAATTTGGTGGATTTAAGTATATGCATGAATTTTCATGTGCTTCCTGTCCCTAAGCATTGATATCTGTGCATGTTCAGGGGTTAATGAACTAGTGTTTTACCCCATTTCTTTTGGTGTATATAACTGCTTATGTTAATTGTCATATAGATGTAACCACGAGCATCATTTTATTTGGTAATGACGGTTTGAAACTGCTACTGTTTACACTTGACACGACATAGGTTACTGACAATATGAAATTCTTTTGTCTCTAAATAATATGTTGCATGGTTGTAGCAACACTCTGATTCGATAACTTCATTCTAAACAAAAATTTGGGTACCCTCGACTACGACCATGAGCTTAAACGGGGTCTTACTGCTCGCAAAAATGAAATTTTTGTTCACAACTCTCTGACTCGAATTCATCTCTAGCATTCTGAACTATTTTCTCTCTTTCATATCGAGGCATTTGAAAAAGATAACAAAACAAAATGATATTAATAAAATGTTGTCCTTTCCTCTATGATAAACAATGACTTGATGTGTTACATGTTGGTGTCTTTCTTTTGATCACATCTTTAAAATGAGAAAGAGGGTTTCATATTTTCTAAAATTGGCTTTTACTTCCTCCATTTCATGTGATAGTGAAAGCTTTAAAATAAAGGAAAACTCCTTACTATATTATGGAACCCTTTGCATACCTATTCACTGTCCTATGAAATATTTTTTTATCTTTCTGGAGACTGCCAATTCATCCCTGATGTTTTCTTTGATATAGTGTATCTACTAATGGTTGCTCTCATAAGTGTACACAATGCTTCGTTTGTTCATTTTGCAACATGATATAACATGATCATGGCTCTCAAACACAATGATTGCCTTACTATATTAAATAACTCCTCTATATGTATTGAACAAAAGTTTAGCATAAAAACATGATGCTTCATTTTATGTTCATGATGCTGAAAGTAAATTGTAGCATTCTGAATTCGGGAATGTATATTAAGACTTAACATAGAGGAAGCTTACAGTTATATGCACATTTTTTTGATGCGTATGTATTACCATGTTATCTTGAAACCATTTGTCACTATGGCTGACTATGGATTGCATTTCCTGCTTGTCATGTAACTTGTATATCTTCTCAATAAAGCATTGTTTTGACACTGTCCTTGACTAATTTTCAACATTTATTTTGTCACTGTTTCCAGTATAAATTCCAATATATGTTGTTAATAATAATAAGGGTTTAACACTTTCCCAAAAGTCTACTTTTTTTGTCTCCTCATGACATCATCTCTTTTCTTGTTCATTATGACGATGTATTTTCTCTTCTTTTCATTACAACATCTTGGCTTGAAACCTGAAAACTTGTTGTGACTGCTCCTCCAAACATATATCTAGATGTGTTTGTTGTTCTTGAACTAACCTTCCCACCTTTTCTATACATGACAATGGTCTTTTATAGTATTAGCGTGACTATTTTTCAAGTTTGTTTCTTTTCCTGGATAGTTGTCATCATTGGCTCTTTGTTGATTGCACCTCAATGTACTTTGATTTTGTACACATGTAATTTAAGGTTGCTACTCCTTTGTATATCTGAACTAATAAATGTCGAAAGGCTTTATATTTTCAAGACACATCCCTTCAACAACATAGGTCTTCAAATAGCTCCATGATTCAGCCAGGAGGTCCCATGCTTGAAACTTATACATACCCCATCAACATCCTCCTCAAATCTTTGATCTTCGTCTCTTCCTTTCTCAGTTGGAAGGTTTCACACATGTAACATATGTGTGTCCCTTCAACAACATACAATGTCTTCATACCTACTCCAACACATTGAACAACTTATTAGCAAAAACATGTGTTCCTTTTTGTAATCTTATGAACATGTATTTGTATTTTGATTTACTTCTTTGTAAATACATGAAGGTTAACCCATTAGAATAACAGATTTAGCTCTTCCATTTCTCAATTGACATGAACTGAATCCTCTCTTTTATTTTCTTTGTAGGAACACGTCGGATGCGGGTCAAGGACTGAAACAACTTCGAGCTTAGCAACCCATTACCAGGAAATGGGAGCTCTAAACCTTATCTTATCATGTCTTGACTTCTGTTTATTTGTAAATATGTATTCCAGCTTTAGCTTTTCTACATTTTAAATCTTAAATGCATTCTTGCATTAGCCTAAACCACGGGTTGTGTGGTTGCATGATGAATGCATTTTATGTTTTTGCCTCTCTTTATTGTTAAAAAAGCTTGTATTGTATTCAAATCACATGATAAACTTCATTTTTGTAATGTACTTGTAATGTATTACGGAAAAAAAATATATTTCCAGCACCAATACACTTCATCACCTTCATACACTGTGGTTCTTTTCATACTCGTGCAAGCATTTGTGCTTGATTATGCTTGCATATTTTTTTGCACGAGTATCTAAGACCTACAATGTATGAAGAGGGTCAGCAAAAAGTTGAAAAGTCATACCTTATTCCATGCATCATTATTAGAAAAAAGATGTTCTCTTTTAGTTGTGATGTATCATTGTTGCTTTCCTCTTTTCTTTGCACTTCTATTCATTATGTAATGTAGTTCAGCTTATAGTTTCCAGAGTAACCACTTCTTGTGTGGACCATCTTTATATGTTGTACTCTTTCACTGAATGAGAAAAGTATATTTTTCCAAAAAGTGTAATAAAAATGAAATTTGGATTGTACCTTTTGCTTTTGCTCTTAAAGAACATGAACTTTTGAAACATATGTACTTTGCATCTGTGATTTTGATAACTTAGGATAGCAAACTGCAATTTTTATAAGCTTATCACTGTAACTTGAAAATGCATTAGCAATTTGAAAATAAAAATGTATCCTGATATCTTTATGTAATCTAATAAATTAGATAACCTTCGATAACAAAATGAACCTCCTTCACTAAAATAATTAGGGTTGATAGCAACCCTACCAATTAGAATGAATGTAGTGAAAATTGGTAACATTTTTGGTGACCTCTCAGGGGTATTAGGAGTGTTTTCCTACAAAACAAAAATGGACCAGTAGCCTTGCACAATTCATTGGGTATATGATTCAAAATCTCTTCGAAACTCTAGTACTGAACCTCCTCCTACACTGAAACAAAACTCAAACCAAACAACTAAATTGGAAAAATGGAAACATGTGTCCAAGACACTTGGAGAAAACAAACTACAACTGAACAGAGCTTTTGCACTTCACCATGGATGTATGAATTTATGTTTATAATACGAGACATCAGAATTTATCCATGTCTCATGTGATGATCATTGATTCATATGATGATGATGTTGTTCAGGATCAAGAACTGAAAAGAAAAAACTATAGGCAGAATGAACTTGAACAACAATCTTGATTGCATGATACATATATGAGCATGATGCTTATGACATGAGGCAAAAGAATTTATCCATGTCTCATGTGATGGCTATGATGTTCATGCTTCTATTGTGTAGTTGATCTTGTTGTTTTTGTTCATTCTAATCTTTTTAAAAACAATTCATTTCAAAACTAACCAACTGGAACTAACTTATATTTTCACCATGATCACATTGATGAGCCGCACATTATTTATAACAGTGAACCTTGAGGGATTCTCAGTTATGCATGGTGTATGCCTCTTTGATTTAATCATTATGAGAATAAAAGTGCAAACTGCAGCTAACTAAAAGCAAACTATCTATGTGCAAAAGCACTTATTTTCTAGAAAATGCACAATACCTCAAAAGCAATGCTTGAGGTGTAATGTATTGACTGGGATAGGAAATTCTTCTCCTTCCATAGTAGATAGCTAAAAAGCGTTATGTTCTTTACATCCTAAAATCACAAATGGGCCACTCCAAATGGTATCAAATTTGGTGTGCTTCCCAGGCCTACTCTTCAGGTCATCCCATTTGAGCACTAAATCACCTTCGCTAAAGACTCTTGGGACAACTTTCCTATCAAAATGTCTTCTTCATCTGATCATGATGTTTCTCTAAATCAAAAAAATCTTGTTTTCTGATTTCTTCCAACTCAGCCAACTCTGCCAATCTAACCAGCATTGGCTCCTCTTCTAGCAAATGCAATTCCTTAATAAAACTTAGAGTTGGAAATACAACTAAGATCAAAATTCTAGCTTCCAGGCCATAAGAAAGAGTAAATGGTGACTTACCTTTTGAACACTTTGGGGTAACTCTATCAACCCACAAGGCTAACTTAAGCTTGTCATTCCAAGCTCTCTGATTGTCTTCAATAGTCCTCTTAATGATGTGAACCATATTTTTGTTGGTTGATTCAAATTTTCCATTACCTTGTGGGTAATAATTGGACGAGGTACTAAGAAAAATATTATGCTTGAAAACCTAATCTGTTACTTTTGCGCCTACAAAGGCCAAAGCATTATCTGAAATAATGGAATCAGGTACACCAAAATGTACAAACTAGATCTTCATAAAATTTCAACATTGCATTCTCATTTGCTTCCTTTAATGCCACAACTTTAGTCTATTCTGTAAAATAGTCAGTGGCTGTAAGTATAAACTTATGTCCTGAACTGGAAGGTGTTGGGGATTTGTCTTTGTGCAAATAAGTTGACTGTATGTTTGTCATTGATGACAACATATAGTATACAACAGTGAACTATATTCACTTTTTAGTATGGATATATGGAAGCCTTGCACAGTTGTTTTTATGTTTCAGATATAGTTACTATACCATGTTCATACACGCAAATTCAGATGTTCAATAATAGTTGAGTTATGTTACTCTGTTTACTAGCCATAGTTTCAGAGGTTTGTTTTCAGAAAGCCAATAGTAATTTTATTGATTATTCAAATGCATCTGTCCATGGGATATGCGTGTTCATATTAATGTTTAATTATGAGTCTAAGTTAATTAACAAAAGGTGATAATCATGTTTCAATCGAAGCATGACGTTTGGGTAATTTTGGTGGAGCCGACTCTGTGAAACGATGCGTCTATTTGTTTTGATTTGCGCGGTTCTAATTATGTTGTGTGCTTTGTTTAGCTGACAAGAGAAGCATTGGAGGGATTCCTACAACTAACAAAGATCATATCTTTTGGAGAAGATACTTATAGTAGTTCATTTGAAGATCACCAAGTGTGAATGATAATAAAAGAGACAGAAAAAGAACAAAACAAAATGCTGATTGTTTTGGGACAGTAAAGTCATTTCTTTCATCAGTTAAAGATCTATGTGAAGAAGAAGAGAGTGTATACAATTCATTGGAATTGATCAAGACATCAGGTCTACTCAAACAGTTCATTATTAGATATAGTGTATATCTATTTTACTGAAGGTTGCAGCCTTCATTTTAGCAATGTGCTTTTGGACAGTGAGTCCTCACCCCTAACAGGGTTATTTGTAAAAGATTCCTAATAGGGTATGACACTTAACCAGGTCACTATACTTATTACATTATAAAGATCAACTCCTAATAGGGTTGTAAGATCTTCTAACATGGATTATTATACTCAAGTATAGTTCTTTGTGGGTGCTAATTCCCACCGGGGTTTTTACCTAATTTGGTTTCCCCGTAACCAAAATTATGGTGTTCTATTTTGTGTTATCTTACTGTGTATATGCTTAATGATACTCTACACTTAATAAGATGAAAAGAATTTAAACTAGATGATAACTGATTCACACCCCCCACTCTCAGTTATCCCTTTAGACTATTCCAACAATTGGTATCAGAGCCAAGTGCCTTGGAGAGAAAGCCTAACAACTGAAGGTAGATCAAATGGTGTACTTCAGGAAAGAGAGTCCTAAGTTTGATGGAGATAATTATCTTGACTGGAAGAACAAAATGATAATACATCTTCAGTGTGTTGGTTTTGAGATTTATGAGGTTGCTACTCACGCAATTGATGTTCCTACCTTGAAGGACCTTGCAGAAGAAAATTCTACTAATAAACAAAAGGAAGTATTCACTCAAAATGCAATTGCCAAAGAAGCCCTTATCAGTGCCCTATATGACAGTGAATTTTCTGAGATCAAGAAGGCAGACAAAGCATATTCAATTTTGAAATACTTAGAAGACATGTTTGAAGGATACATCCAAGGAAAAAATGCGCGCAGAAAGACATGAAAGAAAAGATACAACAATTTAGAGATGCTACCTAAAGAAAACATCAAAGCTTACAATCAGAGAATTAATGAAGCAGTCTCAGGAATTGAGAACAATGGTGGAGAAATCTCAAAGGAAGATATAATGGACAAATTGATGACTACACTGACAACAAATTATGAAAGCAAGATAAACATCTAGGATGAAACCATGCAATTCTCAAAGGACTTCAAAAGAGAAACCTTAATCAGCAAAATATCTACATTTGAGATATCAAGATTGAAGACATAACCTAAAATGGAAACAACTTTCAAAGCCTCAGTCCATGGTAAGAAATCCTTGAGCATCTCTAGTAATATTGAGAAAGAAGAAGTTGATACAGAACTAGAAGAAATCATTGCTATGATTGCTAAGAAGGAAAGGAAAGGTAAAGGTAAATATGAAGGACGGTTACCATTCAAATGTTTTTCATGTAACAAAGTTGGCCACTTTGCATCCAAGTGTCCTACAAGAGTCAAGAAGTTCAGATCAAACTACAAACCCAAATATAGTAAGGAATGCTATCATGCTGAAGATGGTGTGATTGATGATGATTCAGGAGAAGATGAAATTGGATTTGTTGCAATAAAAGATAGTGAAAAAATGATTGAAAAAATAGAAAATGGAGATGAAAGGAAAACACAAGAATTGGCTTTAGTTTCACAAGCAGACATCAGAACAGACTGGATCATAGACAACGGGTGCTCACATCACATGACAAGAGACAAAGATAGATTTGTACATCTAGATAAGTACAAAGGTGGCATGGTTAGATTTGGAGATAACACTCCTAAACCTATCATAGGCAGAGGATCTATCACCTTAAATGGGAAGAACCAGACAGATGATGTTCTATATGTTGATGGTCTACATCATAACCCATTGAGTGTTGAACAATTTCTTGATAAAGGATATCAGTTAGAATTCAAAAACAACATGTGCATTATTAACAACACAGAAGGAGACATGATTGCATCAGGTTCAAAGACCAAAGGTAATGTTTTTCAACTTAACTCCGAAGTAAGTTGTTTTGTTGCAAAAGTGGATGACAGTTGGTTACGGCACAAAAGACTTTGTCATATCAATTTTGACAACATAGTAAAGATAAGAAACGTAAAGGCAGTAAGAGATCTTCCTAGTATTGCAAGACCACTTGATACTATATGCAGGGAATGTGTGATGGGAAAGCATGTGAGGACCTCATTTAGAAGCAAACAGAACTCTGCAGAGAACAAATTAGTTCTAGTGCATATAGACTTATGTGGACCTACTCAAACAAGATCATACTATGGTGAAAGTTATTTCGTTTTGTTTTTTGATGATTTCTCTAGAATGATGTGGGTTACATTCTTGAAAGATAAATTTGAAGCATTTGAGAAGTTCAAAATATTCAAAGCTAAAGTTGAAAATGAGTCTGGATTAAAGATAAAATGTCTGAGATCTGATAGAGGAAGAGAATTCACCTCTGACAAGTTTCTTGAGTATTGCAAAGAACGTGGGATCAAAAGACAACTAAGTGCACCCAGAACCCCTCAACAAAATGGAATTGTAGAAAGGAGGAACAAGATAATACTTGAAACAACGCGCACTATCATGATTGAAGGGAAAGTTGCACACACCAATTGGAGAGATGCATTCAATACAACAATCTATACTATCAACAGAATTCAACAAGGACTAGGCACAGACAAAACACCTTATGAACTTTGGTTTGGTAATGTACCTACAGTAAAATTCTTTAGAATCTTTGGAAGCAAGTGCTACATCAAGAGAGATGATAGTGTTGGAATATTTGATGCTAGAAGCGATGAAGGTATTTTTCTTGGTTACTCTACTAAGAGCAAAGCTTATAGATGTTTTAATTTAAGGTTGAAGAAAATCATTGAAAGTGCACATGTGAAGATTGATGAGAAGTTCATGATTCAAGAAAGATATTATGAATATGCACCTATGATTGAAGATGAACCTAGACCTATCAATAAAGAAATAGTTATAGAAGAAATGTTTGATTGTATTGATGTATCATGCAATAACCCTGAATCAAGTCAAGAAGAATCACAGATCACAGATGAGAGTTTCACACCTAAAATATCAAAATATACATTCAGATACCATTCAAAGGAAGATATCATTGGAGATCAGAGCAGTAAAGTTTTGACAAGATCTAGAGCAAAAGGTTCAGCCATTGATGAAGAGGTATGTTTAATTTTACAAATTGAACCCTTAAGTGTTGAAGATGCATGCAATGATTCAGATTGGCAAACTGCAATGCAAGAAGAATTAGATCAAATAATTAAGAATGACACATGGGAGTTGGTCCCTAGACCTTATGACAAGAACGTGATTGGAACTAAGTGGATATTCATAAACAAAATGATTGAAGATGGTACAATAATAAGAAATAAAGAAAGATTGGTATGTAAAGGATATGCGCAAAGAGAAGGAATTGACTATTCTGATACATTTGCCCCTGTGAGCAGACTGGAAGCTATAAAATTATTTTTAGCTTATGCAACATTCAAAAACTTCAAAGTATATCAGATGGATTTCAAGTCAGCTTTCCTGAACAGTGAATTGAAGGAAGAAGTCTACATAGAGCAGCCTGAAGGATTCAAACTTTCAGATAATCCAGACATGGTATGCAGACTAAAGAAATCCCTCTATGGACTTAAACAGGCCCCAAGAGCATGGTATGAGAAACTAGATGGCTACTTAATAGAGATTGGATTCAAAAAGGGAGCAGAAGATTGCAACTTATTCATTAGAGAGACACCTAAAGGATTACTACTTGTTGCTATCTTTGTTGATGACATTATCTTTGGAGGCAATGACAAGCTTAGTGCAAAATTTTCCAAAGAGATGCAGAGTGAATTTGAAATGAGCATGATTGGACCTATAAAATATTTTTTGGGATTAAATGTAAAGTAGACAGACAGAGGTATATTCATAAATCAATCTAAATATGTGAAGGAGATATTGAAGACATTCAAAATGGAAGATTGCAATCCAATAAGCACCCCCATGATAACAGGAAGCAAGCTTTCTAAAAAAGTTGACTCCACAACAGTTGACAAAAAACTTTATAAATCCATGATAGGAAAACTCATATATCTCACTCAATCTAGACCAAATATATCTAATGCAGTTGGCATTGTTGGGAGATTTGCAGCTGAACCTAAACAAAATCACCTAATGCCAATCAAAAGAATATTCAGATATCTAAAGGGAACTATAGACTATGGTTTATGGTATCCTAATTCATAAAATGTAGAACTTCATGTATACACAGATGCAGATTGGGCAGGTTGCATTGATGACTGAAAGAGTACCTCGGGAGGAGCAGTATTTCTTGGAGACAAGTTGGTTACTTGGACAAGCAAGAAGCAAAACTATATTTCTCAGTCAACAGCAAAATCTGAGTATGTAGCAGCCACATTAAATTGTTCAACAATGGTTTGGATCAAACAAATGATTAAAGACTTTGGAATTTAGATTGATTATCCCATTGTCATCCATTGTGACAACACCAACACCATTAACATGTCAAAGAACCCCGTGATGCACGCAAAGAAAAAACACATAGAAATAAAATATCATTTTCTAAGAGAAAAAGTTACAGAAAGAGAAGTAAAGCTGGATTATGTAAGCACCAAAGATCAGTTGGCAGACATATTCATGAAACCATTATCAAAAGATACTTTTGAGTATCACAGGGAGAAGCTGGGAGTAATTCCCTTTCCTGAGTCTAATTAGAACTCATAGAAAATGCAGCAGTCCTTTGTGACTGATGAGTGGTTGACTACTCTACTTCTAGAGTAGTACTTGTGCTTATCTATATTTGGCATCCTTTTCCATTGATGTCAAAGGGGGAGTATATAGAAAGGGGGAGCATATACTCTGGGGGAGTATATAGTCATGAAAATAAAAACACAGTCAAAGAAGATGCAGCAGTGAAGAGGAACCTTTGATGAGGATATTGAGAAGATTGTAAAAAGAAAGAAGACATTGTTGGATTGATGGTTTTTTTAATCATATGTTGTCATCAATGTCAAAGGGGGAGATTGTTGGGGATTTGCCTTTGTGCAAATAAGTTGACTGTATGTTTTTCATTGATGACAACATATAGTATATAGCAGTGAACTATATTCACTTTTCAGTATGGATATATGGAAGCCTTGCACGGTTGTTTTTATGTTTCATACATAGTTACTATACCATGTTCATACACGCAGATTCAAATGTTCAGTAACAGTTGAGTTATGTTACTATGTTTACCAGCCACAGTTTCAAAGGATTGTTTTCAGAAAGCCGACAGTAATTTTATTGATTATTCAGTTGCGTTTATCCATGGGATATGCATGTTTAGATTCATGTTTAGTTATGAGTCTAAGTTAATTAACCAAAGGTGCTAATCATGTTTCAACCAAAGTATGACGTTTGGGTAATTTTGGTGGAGCCGACTTTGTGAAGCGATGCGTCTATTTGTTTTGAGTTGCATGGTTCTAATTATGTTGCATGCTTTGTTTAGCTGAAAAGAGAAAAATTTGATGGATTCCTATAGCCGACAAAGATCATATCTTTTGGAGAAGATACTTATAGTAGTTCATTTGAAGATCACCAAGTGTGAATGATAATAAAAGAGGCAGAAAAAGAACATAATAGAATGCTGATTTTTTTGGGACAGTAAAGTCATTTCATTCATTAGTTAAAGATCTATGTGAAGAAGCAGAGAGTGTATACAATTCATTCGAACTGATCAAGATAGCAAGTCTACTCAAACAGTTCATTATCAGATATAGTGTATATCTATTTTACTGAAGGTTGCAGCCTTCATCATTTTAGCAGTGTGCTTTTGGATAGTGAGTCCTCACCCCTAACAGGGTTATTTGTAAAAGACTCCTAATAGGGTCTGACCCTTAACCAAGTCACTGTACATATTTCATTAAAAAGATCAACTCCTAACAGGGTTGTAAGATCTTCTAATAGGGATTATTATACTCAAGTACAATTCTTTGTGGGTGCTAATTCCCACCAGGGTTTTTACCTAATTTGGTTTCCCCGTAACTAAAATTGTGGTGTTCTATTTTGTGTTATCTTACTGTGTATATGCTTAATGATACTCTGCACTTAATAAGAGGAAAATAATTTAAACTAGCTGATAACTGATTCACCCCCCCCCCCCTCTCAGTTATCCCTTTGGACTATTCCAACAGAAGGTGGGTTAATTGTACTAATAAAATCAAGTCCCCACTTCATAAATGGTTGTTCAATCTGAACAAGCTGCAAAGGTAAAGCTGCTAAACGGTGCTTATCAGCGAAAATTGAACACTTCTTACAAATTCTAACCCATGAAAAAGAATCTTTATAAATGTTGGGCCAATAGTAACCAGCTCTCAAAGATTTTAGTGTTGTTGTTCTAGGAGCAAAATGACCACCAGTTGGTCCGTCATGGAACTCTCTTAGAATCTTATCAACTTGAATCATTTCAATACATCTCAAGTGTACGCCATTGTAATATTTCTTATACAGAACATCATTCATAATGACAAAAGGAATGGCTTGAAGTCTGAAATACCTTCTTTTAGCATTGTTTAAGCTGGGGGACAGTCACCAGTATGCAAATAATGCTTGATTTGTTGAGTCCAAGATGTTTTATTTAATGATGCAACATTATGATTAGTGAGTGCAGTGTTATCTTATCCTGATGAATTTCTTCTTTGTTGTCAACAATCTTCTCACACATACCTTTACCTCTTACAAGTTTGGTTGTCTTAATATGGACATCATACTCCATCACTTTTGTCACCCAACTAGCTCTCTTATCATTCAGATCTTTATTCAATAAGAACTCTTTAACACTTGGGGTGAGAAACCATCAGATGAATTATGTTGCTTGAAATCAATGGTTTGAAATTCTTAGGCTTCTTATGACATCAAGAACATGTTTTTCAACAAAAGTATATTGTTGTTCATAGCCTTATAATCCTTGACTGAAAAATGAAACATGGTGATCTTGGCCTTCTAAATGTTTATGTACCAGCATTGTTGAAATTGAATCATCAGCCCCAAATGCATATAAAACAAAATCTTTATTAAAATTGGCGTTGACTAAAGTAGGAGCACTTGCAATTGCCTCCTTTATCTCTTCAAACTGTGTTTACCTTCTCGAGTCCAAGTAAAAATTGCATTCTTTTTCAACATTTTTGTCATAGGTTTTAACATAGCTACAACATTTGTAATAAATCTTCTCAGGAAGTTAATCCTTCTAAAAAAGCTTTGTAAACCCTTCTTATGGGCAGGCAATGGTAATGCCAGTATGACACTTACTCTTTTAGGGTCTATGGTAGTACCCTATTTTGACACAATGTGACCCAAAATTTTGTCTTCATGAACAATAAAAATGCACTTTTGGGAGTTTAATGACACATTAAACTCTCTTCACCTTTCAAATATTTGTCTCAAGTGTTTAAAATGTTGTTAAGAATCCTTTGAAAATATGGTAATATCATCTAAATAAACAAGTACAAACCTTTTAATCAGACCATGGAAATCCATCTCCATCGCTTTCTAAAAAGTTGCTCCCACATTCGACAATCCAAATGTCATTTTCTTGTAAGTCATGGTTCCCCACTTTGTTGTAAATGTTCTTTTGAATTAGTCTTCTTCTTTACTAGAATCTGATTATAACTATTAAAATAATCTAGCAAAGAAAAGCAATCAGAACCTAATACAAATTTCAAAATATGCTCCATGGAGGACAATAAATGGTGATCCTTCAATGAAGCACGATTTAAGTCCCTAAAATCAACACATAACCTAATTTCACGATTTTTCTTTCTCATATGCACAAGATTTGATGCACAAGATGTGTGTTTGATTGGGAAGATGATGTTACCTTCCAGCAACCTGATTAACTCAAATCTCATAAGATTTTTCAACTTTGTATTTAATGGTATTTGCTTCTATCTGACTGGTTTTGCACCCGGTTCCAACTCTATGGTGTGCTGGGCTAATTGAGGGTCAAAACCCTTTAGATCATGGTATTGCCAAGAAAATGCATCGCTAAATTCTTGGCATAATATAACAAACTGTTACTATTCTTCTTTAGTACAGATTTGCCAATCTTTAAAAGCTTGTCTTTCATAATTTCAACAGATTCATAGGGATCTTCTTTTACTACTAAGCTAGATTTGTACATTATTACCTAATCATCAACATTGAAAAAAGATTCAAGGGTTACAAGACCCTTTGGTATCTTCTTACTTTTCAGCTGCACAATTTGATTTTCATATAATTATTGATACTTCCTTTGATTTCCATTGGAAAACTCTGCTTCTTCAATCAAAAAATTCACTATTTGTTCATCATTATTAAAAACCTGCCAACTTACATAGTTATCAGGTACAGATGGCCTGACTGTCACCTTTACATATTGCTGGGAATGTATATTTTTAGTCTCTTTTGGTATGTCAAACTTAGCCCCATGGTTGCCAACCTATCAACTTGTTTGTTTTGACCTCTAAATACTAAAACAATATTAAAAGCAAGAAATTATTCAATTAGATCTAAAACTTTGTGTTTATACAACTTTAGCAAATCATTCTTGGCAGAATTTACATTCTAGATCTGATTAAAAACTAGCTCACTGCCACCAAATACCTGTAAACTATCAATTTTCCTCTTTTTGGCCCATTCTAGGCCATGTACAAGTGCTTCATATTCAGTTGTATTATTAGTATAACTAAATGAAAAATGGAAAGCACAATAATACCTTTCACCTATAGATGAAATGAGCGCTGCACCACCTCCTGAACCATTTCGGTTCCTAGAACCGTCAAAATAGAGCTGCCATAACTGATTAGAATGCTCTTCAGGTTGTTGTTCTTCACTTCTTACAAGATTGGGAATGATATTTTGTTCATGAATGATATAATTGCCAAGACCAATTGCATCCACATGATTGAATAGTTGTTCATTACTGTCTTTAGCAGCCCATTCATCCAAAATGATGTTTGGTATGCCTTCTAACGATGTATTAGGATCTAAATCAGCAAGTTGGTCACCCTCATGAAATACCAAATTTGTATTGATTAGTCTTGGTGTGTAAGGTTCTAGGTGACCCTTGGCCAATGGTTCTGATTTCACTATAACTCTTGTACAATAATGTGTTCTAAAGAACAAATGTGACCAACGAGAAGATAAATAACCTCCCAACTTGGTTGTAAAGTCTCTACTCAAATAGATAACAAAATAAAGTCGTAAATCAATCACATATATGTCTTTAGGAATGGAGAAATTTGGGCATGAATGAAAAGTTAGATCAAAATTTATGATCACACCTACTATGTTGATGGCTGATCCATCCAACTGAACCACACCCTTTTCTAATGGTTCATATTTCAAACCCAATTTATCAATTAATTTTTAGGCATCACAGAACTCGTGGCCCTGCATCATTCATACAATTATAGACCAAAAAATATCCTAGAACTAGGGTAACATAAAATGGTGTTGGCTTGTTGGGGAAATATTTTGGGGTAATGACATTAGCTAATAGGACCTTAGACTTGCCTTGAGGTGGTTGATCCGTAAGTGAAATTTTGGCCAATACCTCTCTCATACTTTCTTTTTGACCTGATAATTTTAATGCATCTAATAATGAAATGCTAACAGTAGCCTTCTTCATATAATCAACAATATTAAAATTTGGGAAACCAACCTTTTGTTGTATTTTATCAGTGGAAGCATCCTTTTGACCTTGTAATGCTTAATTTTGAGCTTTATGTTGTTCACCAGCAGACAATGGTTGTCCTCTTGGCAGGATTTTCACACCTTGGGTTTGTGAAACAGCTGACTGCCACTTTTGACTGGTACCAACTTGATTTGGATCAAAATTTGATAGTATTTTGTCCTTTCCATATTTTTGGTCTAAATATGCAACTTTGCTTTTGGATCCTATAGTCGCTAAAACAAGAGCATAATGTTGATTTTGTACAAAATTTGCACCACAGAACTCCTCACCTTGAAAATTTATTAGAGCAACATCTGGTCCATTTAGATCTGATTGAGAACCTTGTTGTTATGTTCCTTCTTGAGCTGTATTTTGTTGTCCCAACATGCTATTTTGTACCATCAAGGCCCAATATAGATTCCATTTGGGCAGGTGGCCTAATTATGAGGTTGGTTACATGGGTAACACCATTCTTAATCTTGTATCATGTTGTTTTTTACAAGAAAAATTTCTCTTGAAGTGTTGGGTATGTTTGGATTGTATGGCTGCTCAACCCTTTGATTGTAGCCAAAATTCCTACTTGGACCTTGATAATCGGCCTGATAAGCATGCCTACTTGCCTAAAACGGAGCTTGATAAGGCCTACTCACAGTTTCATTTTTCTTCTTTAGATTAACCACTTCATTACCCAAATTATGTAAAGTCTTCATAAGTCTTTCATTATACTCTTTTATGTCCTTATACTCCTGAGAAGATGTTGTGCTTGCCTTCTTTTGAGCTACAACATGACTATTAAAAGGTGGAAAAGATGGTACAATAGCTATAACAGGTGGTATTATTATTGTACTTGATTGAATCTCAAAAAAATATGGAATGGGGGGTCTTGGGGCTATCTTTCCCGCTTGAATTAAATTGTTTTCAGCCCGGATTGTTATCTCATAAGCCCCTGGTAATTTAACCCCACCCGTAGACTGAATATGAACTGAAATATCGCTATTAAATAACCTTAAATAATACAAAAATGCATAATCATTTGAAGGCTTTACTGAAGGTGGGATTCTATCCCATGTTCTTTGAAAATGGTGGTTAAAATTAGTCATATGCTCATGAGGTGCCCTCTTAATTGTAGTTAATTGCTCAACTAAAGACAAATGCTCAAATTTATCCTCAAAATGTGTGCACAAAATTATACCTAATTGATCCCAAGCTCCAATTGCATTGACTGGTAACCTTCTAAACCATGCAAGAGCATTACCTTTGAATGATGCTCCAAGAAAATTGATTGCTACATCTTATTTTGTGATATGATATAAGCCACATAGAGAGGCCAAATCTTTGATATGTTCAATTGGTGTGGTATGATCATCTCCTATGAATTAAGGCAAAATTCTCAGCGTTGCAGCTGGTATTTCACGATGTTTTGAAATATTCAATAGATTTCCTTAATCAAAAGCCATTAATGGTTGGTTTCTTGGTGGTGCTTGATGAGCCATTGTAGGTGCAACAGGTATAAATTAAAGTACTGTTATACACCAAATTTGCACCCTATTAAACTTTCAAGTCTAATGATTTGTTATAACAAAGGAATCACTTTCAGGTTGTGGGACCTTTGCTAATTGAAGTGAGACCTCCGGGTTCTAGGTTGGTTCCTCTTAGATAATCACCTATTTTTCTCTTGAAACTGAAAAGTATACCTGGGAGGAAAGGGATAGAAGGAGAACTGAAGGGAAATACTGAAAAGCAAACTTAACCTACTAGGTGATACACTGAAAAGACATGAATCACAATATAATGGCCAAGAACTAGCATGGAATTCCTCAATTAAGACAAGTACAACTTCCTAGATAGGCTTGCAAAAAATGTTTCATAGAGAGGTCTGAGATGAAACTATTGGAGGAAAGAAAAGATTTCACAGAAATAGCTTCAAGAAAGTAGACATATGCTATAAAATAAAAACAAACATCCACTCCAACAAATAGGCACATGAATCAGACAAAATAGAAAGGAATGAACAAAATTCACAAGGCTACTTTTATCAATCATCCATAATAGTACACAGAGATGCAGAAAAGAAAGAAAACTTAGAATAACCAATGACTCTATTCAATACTCAGTCAATATATTATGCTTCAGAAAGAATCCCAACCATATGAAAACCTGAGGGCAGAAAAAAAAATGTCATAGAAAGTCTTGCATAAGCTTGGAAAACTAAGAATTACAGACACATGAAAAGTTTGAGGACAAAGAAAATGTCACAGAAAAACTCTTACATAATCTGAACATAACTCTAAAAGAACAAAAAAAAAATTATATGGAAGCTCCCCCAGCACACAGGCTTGGGAATCAATCCATCCGATCAGATTGGACAAGTTAGGGTTAAAATAGATATTCTTTAAACAATTCAAAAACCCTAAAAAAGTCTTGTCCACCATTAATACATTTGAAAATACATCCCATAATATCAGATATAGTCTTTAAAACACTCCCATCGCCATTAATTCAATCAAAATAAGCGATGAACTCATCTACCTTGTCTGAGACTTGAAAGACTATGCCACCACCATGAAACCTTGAGATCAGATTTTGAATATTTGAATATTTAAATTGCAACGGTCACAGGTGGCGCGGAGAGTCTACATTGACAGCTCAAAAAAATACTTGCTCAAACTTTAAAATGTAACCGTTGATCCTCTCTAAGTTACCCAAGAATCACAAACTGATCTATACATGTGTCAAGCAGGCGTGATGCCTTGAACATTATCTTTCTATCATCTTTGCTTTGATTCATCATGCCGATCGTTAGATCTTTTCTAACTTGTCTGCAAATTAACCTATTCTTTCTGACTTATCCTGGACCTACCACGTACATGTGGCACAATGGTACAATGGCTCAAACATTAACTTCCTTCATCTTAGCCATCGAGGAAAAGTACTGACCGTCGGATGTGTTTCTTTCGTATGATCTTTACCTTTATCTTTTCCTTTGGTGCTGATCTGAGCTCGAAACCGATTTAGACACGTGGCGCCTTGGTGCAATGCCTTAAAGGTTAAAAATCTTTATCTCTATCTTTAAGCCTTCACACCTATCATTCGATCCTTCTTTACTTACGACGTCTTTACCATCTTTTTAAAAACTCAGACCCACGACGTTAGCAGTGTCAGGATCTATCTTATCTCTAATCTTTGCCTCTTAACGTGTCTTTTAATCCTGAACTTTGAATCCCTTTATATCTCTAAGTCACTAAATCCTGGCGTTAACTCTAGTTTCATTGTGAGATTAAGAGATAAAGTTATCTCTGAATCTCCAGATGCATTCTTTAACTCTGATTTTATCACGAGACTTGGCGAGAATCGTAAGATCAAGATTGTATCAACGGCTTGCGCTGAGTCTCTGAATGGAAAGCTTTGACAGAAATTTATCTAGAGATCCAATGACAACCATAAGATCATCTTCCAAGCAATGACCATGATATTTTTCCAGTAAACTTGACTTAACCCTGAGCTACCCATGCCTGACTATGGTCAAATCTAGAGATTGAGAGACAAAGGCTTTCTCCAGATCTCACAATGTTTGATCTAACCCTGAGTTTATAATGAGATCTAACAAGAGCCGAGAGATTAGAACATGATCAATGATCCAGAACATGAACCTTATAAACTTCAATTTAACTTTAATTCATTCTGAGATAACACAACTAAGAATATCTCATAACCTCCAAGTCTTTGGCCTAATCGTGATTTAATTCAGAGATCTAGCGCACACCCACCAATTAGAACATGAACAAAACTTGATCAACAACTTGTGCTTGATCTCCAGATCAAAAGGGCATATTCTCTTTCATTTCAAGATTAAGAGATAGACAAGGAGGTTAAAGCGCACATGAAAAAAGAGACACTTAAGTCATTTGAAAAAGTAACATGAAATTAGAACAAGTCGCGTAAGAGCTAGGGTTTTAACATGAATTGCTCAAAGACTTAGGGTTTCTAGACCTAGAAAGAACAAGGACTCTAGACCAGGCCTAAAAAATATGAAGAACAATGACAAAGACTAGGAACATGAACATAAATTGTACAAAATGGGCTCTACCCTTGTGGGAGCCACATTTACTCCACTTGTAGCCAAATTTTGGCAGAATGGGAAATTTGGGTAACATTTTTGGCAATTTCTGCTGGATGTTAGCCTGCTAGACACATAAAACCAGTGACCTTATGACATTCCATTGGGGAATGAGACTACATAAGCACAAAAATAAACATCTAGGAAGCGGGGGGACTGAAATCGGGAGGAAGAAACAACAAACAAAAAAAGAAAAAGAGGTATATACAAGCAGAAAGAACTAACTATGCACAAGCACTTTGAGGAAAGTAGGAAAACTAAAAGTAAGAAAAAAAACTGAAAGTAACAAAAATTAATTACAAGGTAGGACAAACCTCAAAACAAGGCTTGAGGTGAAAGTCATTGACAAAAATTGGCAAGATTTCTCCTTCAAGAGTTGAGAATTGAAAAGCATTATGCTCTTTGCATTTTGTGATCACAAATGAGCCTTCCCAAAATGAGTCAAACTTTGTGTGCCTGCCAGGCCTAGATTTGAATTCATCCCACTTGAGGACTATATCCCCAATATTGAAGCTTCTTGATCTGGCTCTCTTTTCAAAGCTCTTCTTGGTTTGCATTTGCTGAAATCCATGGTCTACATAGCTTTATCTCTACCTTCTTCCAACTCCATAAGCTGAGTATAGCGTACCTCCAAGGGGTCTCCTTCTTCAAAGAGGACAAGTTGAGTAGCAAGGTTTAGAGCTGGTAACTCAGTTGAGATGGACAACTTAGCCTCTTTTCCATAGACTATCATATAAGGAGAGTTCCCAATGATCTTTTTTGGAGTGATCTTTTCGAACCATAAGGCAGACTTTAGCTTGGAATGCTAATCTCTTTGATTTTCTTGCAAAGTCTTTTCAATTATCCTGAGCAGATTCTTATTAGTAAAATCTACTAAACCATTACCCTAGGAGTAATAATTAGAACTAGTATTGAGGAAAATACCATGCCTAGTTGCCCATTCCATGACTCTCAAACCTGTGAAGGCAAGTGCATTATCTGATATAATAGAGTCTGGAGTCCCAAACCTGTGGATTATGTCATAAAATTTCAGGACAACACTCTAGTTAGCTTCCTTCAATGCAATGGCCTTAGTCCAATGAGTGAAATAATCAGTTGTAGTGATTATCCACTTGTGGCCTGCACTAGATGGGGGGTTAATTAGACCTATGAAGTCAATGCCCCATTTCAAAAAAGGTTGGTCTATCGTGATTGGTTGGAGGAGTAGAGTTGAAAGCCTCTCCTTGCCTGCAAACAAAGCACATTTCATGCATTTCCTTACATGATCATGACTGTCCTTAAAGATGGATGGCCAATAATATCCAACCCTCATGATCTTGAAAGTAGTAGTCCTAGGAGAAAAATGAGCTCGAGAAGGTCCATCATGGAATTCATGTAGGACATCTACTATTTTCTCTAAATGAATGCATCTAAGGAGAACCTCATTGTGATATTTTCTAAGAAGAACCTCATTAATCAGCACAAAAGGGATAGATTGCAATCTGTAATACCTTCTCTTTGTTGAATCTAAGTTTGTAGGGCACTCACCTGTCTTCAAAAAATGGACCATGCTTGACAACCAACCTGCTTCCTTGACATGATCTTCTATTGAATGCACAACTAAGGATGCATTCACTTGTTCTTGTTCCTTTGGAGCCTCATCTTCTATCAATTGCTCACAAAGACCCCTTCCTTTGACTAGATTGGTCACTTGAATGTCTATATCATACTCCATAACTCTGGTTATCCAACCATCTCTCTTTTCATTCAAGTCCTTGGAAAGTAGGAACCCTTTGACACTCGGATGAGTGACCCTTAAATGTATCTTACTATGGGTTAATAAATGTCTAAACTTTTTAAGGCTCTTTACCACATCAAGTGCATGTTTTTTTACAAAAGAGTATCTTTGTTCATACTCTTCCAAACCTTTGTTTAAGAAAGCAATAAGTTGCTCCAATCCTTCTAGGTTTTGTTGAGTCAACATTGCAGAGATAACATCAAAGCCTCCATAGGCATAAAGAATAAATTATTTGCAAAAATTAAGATTTAGTAAGGCATGAGCCTCTATCAAAGCCTCTTTAATGGCTTGAAACTATCTTTTCCTTCATTGCTCCAACTGAAAACTGTGTTCTTCTTCAACATGGCTATCAAAGGCTTCAATAGATCTGCAATATTGGGCAATAAACGCCTGAAAAAATTAATCCTACCAATGCTGGATTAAAGACTCTTCTTGTGAGGTGGTAGAGGGAGTTCTAGAATGGTTGTAATCCTCTCAGGGTCTACTATGATACCTTGCTTGGACACAATATGTCCCAATAGCTTCCCTTCATGGACTGCAAATACTCATTTTTTTGGATATAGGGAGATCCCAAACACCCTACATCTTTCAAATATTTTCCTTAGATGTTTGATGTGGTCTGCTGCATGCTTTGAATAGATGGTGATGTCATCAAGGTAGACCAACACAAACTTGTACATGTTGAAAAGTGGCACCTGCATTTGACAAACCAATAGACATCTTTTGATAGGACATGGTTCCCCATTTGGTTGTAAATACAGTCTTGAATTGATCTTTTTTATTAACCAGGATCTTATTGTACCCTGAATAGCCATCTAGCAATGAGAAGCGTTCAGAGCCAGAGACACACTGTAGAATCTCTTCCATGGAAGGTAATGGGTGGTGATCTTTTAGGGATGCCCTATTCGGGTCCCTAAAGTCAACACATAACCTCAGTTCCCCATTCTTTTTTCTAATAGGAACCAGATTGGATACCCAACTAGTATGTTTGATGGGATAGATGATACCACTCTCTATTAGCTTAAGGGCCTCCTTATGCATGAGTGGCTCTAGTCTGGGATTGACATGCCTCTTCTTTTTCCTGACTAGTTTGGCATTAGGTTCTAGCTCTATGGTATGTTGAGCAAGTGTTGGATCAAAGCCTTTGAGGTCTTCATACTACCAAGAAAAGACATTACTGAATTCCTATAATAATTGAGTGTAAGCTTGTTTTTCTGAATCAATTACCTTTCCAAAATTTAAGCTCTTGCTTGGCTCAAGCTCTAAGTCAGTGTAATGTTCTTGTTGGACTACCAAGCTACTCTTATTCCTTTTGGCTTGGTCATCTTTATTGAAGATGGACTCTAAGGTTACAAGGTCCTTGGGAAGCTTATTAGATTTGAGTTGTACCACTTGGTCATTATAATTATGCATCAACCTACCCTGGTTGTGCTCTGAAAAAACATCTTCTTTGAACAAGAATTGTAGAATTTGTTCATCATTTTCAAACACCTGCCAATCAACATCATAATCAGGGATAGAACGCTTGACAATAATCTTGACATGTCGTTGATCCTTTCCCACTGAGATGTTATTGGGAATGTCAAATTGGGATCCAACAACGGCTAACCTGTCTGCATTCTGATTTAGTTTTCTAGGGATAGAAATGATATTGAAAGCATGGAAATCCTCTATTGCATCCCAAACTCTATGCTTGTAGGATTTCAAAGTATCATTCTTGGTAGCACTTATCCCTCTTACTTGGCTGACAACCAATTCACTATCACCATATACCTTTAAGGCTCTGATACCTCTCTTTCTGGCCTAGTCCAGTCCATTCACTAAACTTTCATATTCAACAGTATTTCTTGTACAAGTAAAGCTGAATCTAAAAGCTATATAATATCTCTCACCTTTTGGAGAGACTAGCATTACACCACCACCAAAATCATGTCTGCTTCTACCACCATCAAAGAATAATTCCCAAACTTCATTGCTTTGTTCTTATGATGCTTCAATGTTTTCCTTGAAAAGATTTGGCACTATGAGACCATCTTCTTGTATCATGTAATTTCCCAAACAAGCATCCCACACGGCATTAGCCCGAGCCTCTGAAGTCTTTTATGATCCTCATTCATCTAGATAGATATATGGAATACTCTCTATCTTGGTATTTGTTTCTTTGGTGATTGGAAAGTCATTACAATCAAGTGCAAGACAACTTGCATTAAAGGCATTAGACACATAAGGCTCTATATGATGAGATGGTAATGACTCAGACTTGATAGTGACCTTGGTTTTGTATCTGGTATGGAAAAGCATAAGAGACTAGTTAGAAGAAAGATAGCCTCCTATCTTAGCTATGAACTCTCTTGACAAACATATGGAAAAAAGAGTAGGGAGGTCTATGATGTAGATGTCAAGTAGGATAGAGAAATTGGGGCTTTCATGAAAGATCAAGCTTGTATCCTTGTCCACACCTACTATGGTCATTGATGAACCATCAAGTTTTGTTACCTTCTTTTAGAATGGTTCATATTTGAGTCCTAATTGGTCAGCTATCTTCTTGTGCATGGATGAACTAGTAGCCCCACTATATACCATACAATTATGTAATATATAATCTCCAATAATTAATTATACATAAAAGGGAGGTGGTTTTAAGTTCCTACCTTGAATGACATCTGCTTTGGTGTTCTTGCTTGCAATTTTCTTCTCTTGATCAATGTTGACCAACACTAGCTTAGCTACATCATTCATGGGCTATTGAGGGATTGTCTCTTCATACATTGCCTTCTTCAAGATTTTAGGTTACCCTGGAAGGGCTAAGGAGTCCCACATGGAGATAGTCACATTCATCCTCTTCATATTGTCCACAATCTTGAAAGGCACTATTGTGTGTGCTCTTTGATGTGCTTTCACCATTGTGGGCTCAACCTCCTTGGGAGATTGACTCTCTTTGACTGGCATGGTGGGAGGATTTTTTAGTGTGGTAGGAAAAGATGGATGCGATGACTCTGTAGATGTAGTAGCTTTCCTTCCATCCTTTGCTTTCTCCATATCTTGGGCTCTTCTCTTGGACCGAGTATTGACTGCAATTGAAGATTCACCATTTACTCCATTAAAATCTTCCTCTTGACAATTAAAGAGAGCAGTTTCATCAGACGGTGCATCTTGTTGTGGTACTGACCCACTAGGAGATGCCTCTCATTTGGTGTATGAGGCATTTTGTGCCATGAGTGCTTGATTTCTCAACCCATGCGAACATGTAATATGATTATGTTGTTGGTTACAAGGATAGCACCATTCAACCTCTAAGGCAAGATTGTTTTGACTTGGAACCATATCTTTGACTAGATTTGAAGAGTTGAGAGGTGAGGGTTGTGAGGCTGAAATGGATTTTGATTGTAGTTTTTCCTTTTCCCTTGATAATTCCCCTGATATGGTGGTCTATTTTGTTGATAAAATTGTCCTTGAGCATGGTATTCTTGATTAGGATTTAGATTTGGTTGTTGAAAGGGTGGCCTAACCTCTTGATTCTACTTTTTTTATATTGGTCAGCTCTTTGCTCATGGTTTTGAACAAGATTTTTATTTATTGTTGACTATTTTGTAATAATTTATTTGTTACTTGTTGATCGCTTATCATTTCTTGCAGTTCTTGGGAAAAACCTGCTCATGATTCCTCATTGTTAGAACTAGCTTGAGGTGTTATGATAGTAGGTATAGGGGTGAATGGAGGAATATTCATAGGCATATTGGGTTGAATATTAGGGTAGAGAGGCATGGGTAGCCTTGGGCCTATCTTGTCATCTTGAATTAGACAATTTTCTGCCTTAACAACTAAATCAAAAGCTTGGGGCAGTGAGGTACCTCCCAAAGACTGGATCATGACAGATATATCACTATTTAGACTTTTCAAATAATATAGAAAAGTATAATCCATTGAGGGCCTTGGAAAAATAGGAATCCTATTCCATATGTTAAGGAATCTGTTGTTGAAATCTGTCATCTGTTCCTAAGGGGCTCTTTTGATAGTAGTGAGTTTCTTAACCGGGGACAAATGATCTGACTTATCTTCAAAATATATGTTAAGGGAGTCTCCAAGTCTTTCCCATGAATATATAGAGCTCAGTGCTAAATTTGTAAACCACTCCAAGGCATTACCTTTGAAGGAGGTTGCAAACAACTTGGTGGCTACATCTTCCTTAGTGACATGGTGTATATTATAGATGGTAGCCACATCTCTGATGTGCTCACAAGCTATTGTCTAGCTTTCACCTGTGAAATTCGGAAAACTCTTGAGTGTTGCTAGTGGCACATCATGATGTTGAGAAGAATTTAATGGACTCCCCTGATTGAAGGGTACAAATGCAAACTGTATTGTCATTGTAAGGACTGTGATTTATTGAACAATAACTGTGTGGGTTGTATTTGAACCAGGGAGTGGAGTTGAATCCTCTAGTAACTCTCTGCTTAAAGACCTTCCTCTCCTTCTAAATGGAAAAGAAAGGGTCTCTCCTCTGAAACAGGTGGTGTAGACTATATTATCCTTGTAGGGGATGTCCTTTGAGATGATATCCCTTTTCTTCTTGTTTGAGGCAGTTGAAAAAACTCAGAAGGCTTTGAACTCCTTGTTTCTATCCTTCTCATAAAATTGAATAAGACTAGATATTTTTGTTCTTAATACCAATGGAGTCACCAGCTATGCCTTAAATAGAAACCTCTTCTATGTTAGTACTATGTAATCAACATATCAGAGATAACATAGTTAAAAAAATGAAAAACTTCTTTTTGTCGTCCCACCCGGGCATGCAGAATTGTTATACACCAAATTTTCACCCTATTAAATTTGCAAGTCTAATGATTTGGTATAACATAGGAATCACCTCCAGGTTGTGGGACCTTTGCTAACTGAAGTGAGACCTCCAGGTTCTAGGCTGGTTCCTCTTGGATAATCACTTATTTTGCTCTTGAAAATGAAAAGAAAACTTAACCTACTAGGTGATACATCGAAAAGACATAAATCACAATATAATGGCGAAGAACTAGCATGCAATTCTTGAATTAGGACAAGTACAACTTCCTAGATAGGTTTGCGAAAAATGTTTCATAGAGAGGTCCAAGATGAAACTATTGGAGGAAAGAAAAGATTTCACAGAAATAGCTTCAAGGAAGTAGACACAGACTATAACCTGCAAACAAACATCCACTCCAATAAATAGGCACAAAAATGAGACAAAATAGAAAGGAATGAACAAAATTCACAAGACTACTTTTATCAATCATCCATAATAGTACACAGAGATGCAGAAAAGAAATAAAACTTAGAATAACCCATGAATCTCTTCAATACTCAGTCAATATGTTATGCTTTAGAAAGAATCCCGACCATATGAAAACCTGAGGGCAGAAAAATGCCACAGAAAGTCTTGCATAAGCTTGGAAAACTGAGAATTACGGACACATGAAAAGTTTGAGGACAAAGAAAATGTCACAGAAAAACTCTTGCATAATTTGAACCTAACTCTAAAAGAACAAAAAAAATTTATATAGAAGCTCCCTCAGCACACAGGCTTGGGAGTCAATCCATCCGATCAGATTGGACAAGTTAGGGTTACAATAGATATTCTTTAAACAATTCAAAAACCCTAAAAAGATATTGTTCACCATTAATGCATTTGAAAATATATCCTAGAAGATCATATATAGTATTTAAAACACTCTCATCGCCATTAATTCAAGCAGAATAAGCGACAGACTCATCTACCCTGTCCAAGACTTGAAAGACTACGCCATCACCATGAAACCCTGAGATCACATTTTAAATATTTGAATATTTAAATTTCAATAGTCACAGGTGGCACAGAGAGTCTGCATTGATAGCTTAGAAAAATACTTGATCAAACTTTAAAATGTAACCAATGATCATCTATAAGTTACCCAGGCATCACAAACTGATCTAGACGCACATCAAGAAAGCGTGATTCCTTGAACATTATCTTTCTATCATCTTTGCTTTGAGTCATCACACCGACCGTCAGATCTTTTCTAACTTGTCTACAAATTAACCTATTCTTTCTGACTTAGCCCGGCCTTGCCACGGACACGTGGAACAATGACATAATGGATCAAACATTAACTTCCTTCATCTTGGCCATTGAGGAAAAGTGTTCACCATCAGATGCATTTCTTTTGTCTGATCTTTACCTTTATCTTTCCCTTTCGCGTTGATCTGAGCTCGGATCTGATTTAGACATGTGGCACCTTGGCGCAATGCCTTAATAGTTAAAAATATTTATCTTTATTTTTAAGCCTTCACGCATGCCATTCGGTCCTTCTTTACTTACGACGTCTTTACCACTTTTTTAAAAATTGAGACCCGTGATGTCAGCAGTGCCAGATTTCACCTTGGCGCAATGCTTCAAACATTAGAAACCTTCTTCTTTTCAATCAAGGCTTAGCGCCCACCATGGGTTCTATCTTATCTCAGATCTTTGCCTCTTAACTTGTCTTTTAACCCTGAGCTCTGAATCCCTTTATATCTCTAAGTCATTGAATCTTTGCGTTAACTATGGTTTTGTTGCGAGATTCATAGATAGAGCTATCTTTGAATCTCTAGATGCATTCTTTAACTCTGAGTTTATCACGAGACTTGGCGACAATCGTAAGATCAATATTGCATCGACGGCTTGCGCCGAGTCTTTGAATGGAAAGCTCTGACAAAAATTTATCTAGCGATCCAACGATAATCATAAGATCATCTTCAGAGCAATGACCAAAATCTTTTCCAGCAAACTTGACTTAACCCTGAGCTACCCGTGCCTAACTATGGTCAAATCTAGAGATTGGGAGACAAAGGACTTCTCCAGATCTCGCAATGTTTGATCTAACCCTGAGTTATCATGAGATCTAACGAGAGTCATGAGATTAGAACACAATAAACGATCCAGAACATGAACTGGATAGACTTCACTTAAACTCGTATTCATTCTGAGATCACACAACTGAGCATATCTCACAACCTCCAAGTCTGTGGTTTAATTCAGAGATCTAGCACACACCCACCGATTAGAACTTGAAAAGAACCTGATCAACGACCTAAGCTTGATCTCTAGATCAAAAGGGCATATTCTCATTCATTTCAAGATTAAGAGATAGACAAGGAGGTTAAAGTGCACATGAAAAAGAGACACTTAAGTCATTTGAAAAAGTAACATGAAATTACAACAAGTCACCTAAGAGCCAGGGTTTTAACATGAATTGCTCAAAGACTCAGGGTTTCTAGACCTAGAAAGAACAAGGACTCTGGACTAGGCCTAAAAAATATGAAGAACAATGACAAAGACCAGGAACGTGAACAAAAACCATACATGTTGGGCTCTACCCTTGTGGGAGCCACATTTGCTCCACTTGTAGCCAAATTTTGATAGAATGAGAAATTTGGGTAACAAGTAAAACAACTGGAACTACTTGTATTGTTGGTTGTAAGACTGCTGATATGAAAGTTACAGCTCCTGGAAAATGATTGTATCGTTAGGTAGTTCTGAATTAGATGCACTAGGAACCCCTGAACTGCTTGGAAATGAAAAACCCTCAGCTTCTTGATTAGACTAGTCCTCAAAACTATCAAAAGTTGGATTCCCAAAAGCCCTTACAATAGATTTTGTGACAATTTCAAGTATTATTCCACCTAATTTTGGTAATACAACTCCTCTTCTTGTTGTTCTTCCTCTTGATCTTGCAGAAGGAAGCTCCTGATAGTCAAATCTATCCTTTTTTTGATGAGTTCAAACTTTTCTCATAAGCTACAGTATTGTATCCGCAAAAACCAGACCTTTAGAGTTGCCAGGTGCTAAAAGATAATACCTTATTTAAGGATGAAATTTTTTTTTGCACCCAAACAACAATAATTAAAATGTATTGAACCAAC
The DNA here is from genome assembly GCA_018584345.1 of Thuja plicata. Classification (NCBI taxonomy): domain Eukaryota; kingdom Viridiplantae; phylum Streptophyta; class Pinopsida; order Cupressales; family Cupressaceae; genus Thuja; species Thuja plicata. The sequence continues at coordinate 2,215,836 of MU224190.1, read as the reverse complement.
TTGTGGAACAAGACGTGTCCCATCGGGCGTGCCAAAAACTGTTGTCAATCAAGATTCCACCCATGATGCAAAGTTTGAAAGCTTGCAATCTATTGGAACATGGAAACTTTCTCACTGGTGGGAATGAGAATGAATCTCGGGATCATAGGCCAACCTCCTCTTTGTGATCACCTAAAACTAATTCTAAAACAAGGAAATAGATAGGAGGATATGTCTTTGTAAATAAAACCTATACTAAAAGGTGTTGTGCCAATGTTAAACTTGCAAAAAATCTCAGGAGATTCCTAAAAGATAAATGAAACACAAACAAGCTAGACTAACTCCGCAAAAAAACTCTATGAAAGGTTTCTTAATCAATACTATAGAGGAAAACATACATGCTTTCACAGTTTAACACTTAAGTCAAAAACTCAATCACAAATATGCACTATGAGCTATCATATTCTGCATTGTAACTTGAAGGAAAATTGATCCAATAAAGGTAAACAACACAATAACTGAAACCAATAATTTACAATCAAATTATTAACTCAAAAAAATAACTGGGAGGAATCAAACTCTGAATATAATCTCTCAAATATGCTACCAACTGCTCTAATACAATGATGCCTACTTTTTGCAATATGTAAAAATGAGGCAAGAAGAAAGAAGTCCCCAAAAGTGAGGTGAAAGATACAAGATAAAGACCTCCAAACCCAAAAAGGATCGGATGCAAGAGAAAACCCTAACAAATAGGAGAGAAACTATTAGAAAACCAGGTCTAGCTAATCCAATAACTCCACTAAGTCATGCATAACTGATGTGCCACTCAAATCTGTCTAAAAACTGCCTCAAAATCCTCCAAAATTGCATGCAATATCAAGGGTCAGATATGAAGAAAAAACCCATCAAAATAGGGATAGAATTGGAAAAGATGCAGTCCAACTGCTGAAAAAGAGTCCCAAACTGAATGTGGAACTGCAATTGGCTCCTAACTGCTTTTCAAACTAAAAGAGAACTCAAAAATCCGTAAGCCTTAAAAACCCATGCAAAAACAAGGCACTACTCCTGAAAACTGCATCAAAATAGCCTCAAACTGCTCCTGATGCATACACACACGAGGTGGGGTGTCTAACTATAGTCAAACTGCTATAAACTGCTCCAAAATTGGCCACGACTGCCCCACCACTGATGAAGAACATAAAACTCCTCCTTTCCACCTATGCATGAGCAATCACATGATGAACTCCAAGTAAAGGACCTCCTATTTTGTATTTAAGATAATTAATTATTGCCTTATAATGATGATAATCAATTATTATTATTGACAATAAAAGACATGCAAAACACTACTCCCTCTAGATAATTATTTATCTATTAATTATTAATTACTTGTCTTTTAATGTATTTAACTTTTAAAAGAATAGTAGAGCTATTTATTAAAAGCTAAATACATTAAAACAAAAAATTACTAATAATAGATAAATAAAATCAAAAAATTTACATTTTATAAAAAATAATACTTATAAAATCCAAAATTTGTAACTCAATGAATATTACCATTAAATAATATTCATTATATTACAATTTTTGTAAATTAAATCAGTATTATTTTGAAATAAACTGTAAATTTTAATAAAAAAAATTTATTTAATCAAGAATATTATTTTTATTTAATCTAAGCTTATAACTTAATGAATATCGTTAATAAATAATATTCATTAATTTATAAGTTTAAAATTTAATGAAATATTATTTTTGATTAAATTAAATTCAACTTCACTAAGGATAAAAAAACCAACTTCTCTAGGGCTCGAACTCAACCCCTAACTGGTGGGTGCAAAGAAATGAAAATATTAAAACTAAGGCAAAAGCCTTTCCCCTAACCCATGGGTTACATAGGCGAATAAACCCTAAAAACAACTCATTTTTACTTGGTTTCTTTTCCTCTCGCGCTGCTCTTTGACCGTCGCTCCCTAGGGCTTGAAGATGTTGCGTTGAAGCTCCACTAATAAAGATTCTGACAGCCTACAATGACTCCTCATCTCACACATTGTGATAGATATGCCTCTGTTAGACATTCAACTTTCTCTGTTTGAATATTTCATAAAAGGCTTAAGACTTCTTTTGCATTTTGGATCCCTCCACTCTTGCTCATGTATATATGCTTGAAATTTGATGGATTTAAGTATATTCATGACTTTTCCTGTGCTTCCTAGCCCTAAACATTGACATCTCTACATGTTTTGGGGTTAATGAACTATTTTTTAACCCCATTTCTTCTAGTGTATATAACTGCTTCTATTATTGGGCATATAGATGTAACCACAAGCATGATTTTATTTGGTAACGAGGGTTCAAAACTCCTACTATTTAGACTTGACATGACCTAGGTTACTAACAACATGAAATGCTTTTATTTCTAACTAATATATTGTGTGGCAGAAACAACACTCTAATTTGATAACTTCATTCTAAACAAAAATCTTGGTACCCTCGACTATGGCCATGAGCTTAAACTGGGTCTTACTACTCGTAAAAATGAACTTTTTCTTTCACAACTCTCTGACTTGAATTCATCTCAACCATTCTGAACTGTTATCTCTCTTTCATATCGAGGCCTTTGAAAAAGATAACAAAAAAAATGATATTTATAAAATGTTGTCCTTTCCTCTATGATAACAATGACTTGATGTGTTCTATGTAAGTGTCAAGCTGAATCTGTGGACCATCTTTTTCTTTATTGCTCCTATTTCAGTTCTGTCTGGCAATACATCCTGTCGGTTTTTTTGATGCAATGGTGCTTTCCTTCCTCTGTTCAGGACCTCTTCTCCCACTGGACCCTGCCTTTCAAGCAAATTGCTTTTCACAAAATTTGGACTTGGGCTCTCCCTCACCTTTGCTAGGGAATTTGGATAGAGCATAACAATCATATCTTCAGGGACTCTAGTGATTCTCCCAAAATCATTTTTGAGAAGATACATCATGCTTTATTGGAAAATTATGTTTCCTATGGAAACGCTAATCCTTTTGGAGGAAAAGACAACTTTGCTGATCCTAAGAAGACCAAAGATAAAAGATAGAACTGCACCTGGAGCTATCCCCTAGAAGGTTCGTTTAAAGCCAACTTTGATGGTGCGGCCAAGGGTAACCCTGGAAAGGCGAGAAGTGGTGGTGTGAATTGAAATTGCTTTGGTATGGGCACTGCTGATGTCATCCTTCCACTTGGCACCCAAACCAATCACTACGTGGAAGCAAATGCGACCCTCCAAGTTACCAAATTAGCCCATGATTTGGGGATAAAAAAGGTATGGTTAGAAGGTGACTCTAGCAACATTATTAACTGCCTCAACAAGTTACACCCACCGTTGTGGACTATTGCCAATATGATAGATGAAACCCGCAACCTTTTGAACACCTTTGATAAGGTACACATATCTCACGTGTACAGGGAAGCCAACCAGGTTGCTGACTAGTTTGCCAACTTGGTGGTGAAAAGTGCCAAGCAGATTCGTTGGCTTCATGGAGGAGACCTCCCACATGAAGTGAAGGATTTGGTCAATTACGACAGAATACAGGGTAAGGAGGGATTTATTAGCATTAATCATGAGATTTAATGTTGCACTTTGCAATGACTTTCCCATCAATGGAAAGTACGAGATCGGTAGGAAAGGTAATAATTACAAGTCACACCCGCACACTTATTGGGTGCCCATTTGCAAAGGCAAAACTTATCTTTCAAGGAACATTAGAAGATCAATCTGGAATAACTCAGTGAGAAAGTGTATGTTAAGTGGTAATTCGAGTCAATGAAACAGATCTTTTTTCTAGCTATGGGTGGTGAAAGACATAGAAGGGAGCCCTCTAAAGACTGTGAAAAATAGAGCAGACGGACTAAGGTCTAGAATTACCTTCAACAAGGAGGAATTTCCACTTTCATCGAAAGGCTTCGTGGTGGGAAGCCGTCGGTGACTAAAATGTTTGTGAAAAGATGGGATGAGGGTAGTGTGGTGATTGAGGGAAGAAAATTACGGTTACTGAGGAGGTTATCTCCACTGTTACTAGAATCCCCATTGTGAGCAAGAAATTTTACAGAGACCGTAAAATCTTGGTTCCTGTGATTAGTGACTTTGTGAGGAATGAGGAAGAGAAGAAAGCTCTTATCAAAGTCAAGATTTACTATCTTCCCAAAGGGTTCAAAACATTGTGAAGATTTGTCTTGAGGGCCATCATCTCATATATCACGCTGGACACCAGGTTTGATAGGATCGGAACCTACCACCTTTTCCTCATGAACCATTTTTGGCATGGTATGAAAGTTTCTATCCCTTTCTACTTATATGCTTCTATTAATGAAAATATCAATGGGTTTAGAGATAAAGCTATTGCAAATCTTGGTTTGCATGAAGGGCTTTTACTTCTTATTTATGAGTTTTTTAAAGCCCAAATTCTGGGGAAGGAGGTCGCTGAGAAAGAGGACATGGATGCCTCTGGATCTGACTATATTCCTTTGGAGACTGAAGATAGTGAGGGTATGCACTCTGATGGTCAAGAAGATTATGACACTAAAAAGAAGAATCTGGGTTCCTCCTCTAAGAAGTGTATTTCCAGTATTCATACCATTAAAAAAGAAAAAATGGTGACCCCATCCAAAAAGTAGACTACCACGATTATATCCTCTGACGAGGAGTATAATGAAAATGAGGAAGGGATGAATATAGAAGGTGAGGAAGAGATTTCCTGCGGAAAAGGAAGAAAGAGAAGGAAAACTGTCATTGTGAAGTACCAAAACAAAAAGAGCAAGAACAGGGATGATGAGAGTGCTAGTTGGAAGACTCCCGAGGATCAGACTCGAAGAAATTCCATTGGCTCTTTCCACAAGGAGAAGGAGATGTTCCAAGATGAGAAATATGGTACTAACCAGGAAATTCCCTCTCCCTAGTTCTCTGAACCCCAAAACCTGATGAATGAGAAAGGGCAGGAAAATGATTACTGCTGCTACATGTCTGAGCAGGGGAGGAAAATGGTTTGGCGTAACTTCAATGTTAAATCTACCAAAATGGGGATAAACAGGGTTTTCATTAATCCCAAAGTTATTGAAGGTGAGGATGGTTGGATTAAGCTAGAGGAGCTGATTAACCCGGCTATGGTGGTTCTCAGTGACAACTCGAGGGAATTTGAGCTGGATCTTCTCAATAATACTAGGAATAGCATGTTGGACAACTACAAGTCAATTAAATGGTTATTCCATGAAGTGGAGGAGCTCAAGAACAGAGCAAAAGGGATAGACAATGCCAATGTGGATAGCATTGTTGTTGATCATATGAATCTTAGTACAAAGGTTAGAAAAATGGAGGATAAGATGATAAGGTTTGAGGCTACCCTTAAAAGCATTACTAAACAAAGCTTCAATATCCTCAAATCTTCCAATGAACACACCAAGACTCTCATTGATAAACTGGAAGAAAAACTCAAAGGGACAGAAGCGGTCAATACGGGTGTGGAAAAAGAGTAGAAGACAAAGCAGGGTCTTAGTAAGAGGACTAGGGCCAGTGCTAAGAAGAAGAAGGAAAATGATATGCCAACTGATCTCTAGAAGATCAAGGATTCTGCTGCTAAGATGGAGCTCCTCGAGGCCAAGGAGACCAGCCTGATGGTGGACATATCTTGAATGTGGCCCCTTGTTCTTTTCGTTGTACCTGTGCTATTTGTTTTTTAGAAGCTTAGTTTGTTTTTGTTGTGGCCCTGTGGCGGCTTGTTCTGTGTTTTGGCTCTGTTACTTTTAGTTTGGGCATACTTTTTATTAGCTTACTCTCTTTCGGGTTTCAGGAACCTTGTAAAACCTGTTTTACTTAATCAAACACAATGACTTGATGTGTTACATGCCGGTGTCTTTCTTTTGATCACAACTTTAAAATGAGAAAGAGGGTTTCATATTTTCTAAAACTGGCTTTTACTTCCTCCATTCTGTGTGATAGTGAAAGCTTTAAAATAAAGGAAAACTCCTTACTGTATTATGGAACCCTTTGCGTACCCATTCACTGACCTATGAAATATTTTTTCTATCTTTCTAGAGACTGCCAATTCATCCTTGATGTTTTCTTTGATATAGTGTATCTACTGATGACTGCTCTCATATGTGTACACAATGCTTCATGTGCTCATTCTGCAACATGATATAGCATGATCATGGCTCTCAACCACGATGATTGCCTTACTAGATTAAAGAACTCCTCTATCTGTACTGAATGAAAGCTTAGCATAAAAACATGATGCTTCCTTTTATGTTCATGATGTTGAAAGTAAATTGTAGCAGTATGAATTTAGGAATGTATATTAAGACTTCACATAGAGGAAGCTTACATTTAAATGTACCTGTGGTTGATGCTTATGTATTCTCATGTTATCTTGAAACCCTTTGTCACTACGGTTGACTACAGACCACATTTTGTGCTTGTCATGTAACTTGTATATCTTATCAACAAATCATTGTTTTGACAATGTCCTTGACTATTTTTCAACATTGATTTTGTCATTATTTTCAGTATCGGTGCTAATATCCACTATTAATAATAATAATAATAATAATAAGGATTTAACACTTTCCCAAAAATCTTATTTTTTGTCTCCTCATGACATCCTCTCTTTTGTTGTTCATTATGACAATGTATTGTCTCTTCTTTACATGACAACATCTTGGCTTGAAACCTGAAAAACTTGTTGTGACTGCTCCTCAAAACATATATCTAGATCAGTTTGTTGTTCTTGAACTAACCTGCCCACCTTTTCTATACATTAAAATGGTCTTTTATAGTATTAGCATGATTGTTTTTCAAGTTTTCTGCTTTTCCTAGATAGTTGTCATCATTGGCTCTTTGTTGATTGCACCTCAATGTACTTTGATTTTGTACACCTATACTTTAAGATTGCTACCTCTTTGTAAATTTGAACTAATAAATGTCGGAAGGTTTCATATTTTCAAGACACGTTCCTTCAACAACATAGGTCTTCAAATAGCCCCATGATTTAGCCAGAAGGTCCCATGCTTGAAACTTATACATGCCCCCTCAACAACCTCCTCAAATCTTTAATCTTCGCCTCTTCCTTTCTCGGTTGGAAGGTTTCACACATGTAACATTTGTGTCCCTTCAACAACCTAAAATGTCTTCATACCTGCTTTTGCACATTGAACAACTTATTAGCAAAAACATTTGTTCCTTTCTGTAATCTTTTGAACATGTCTCTGTATTCTGATTTACATCTTTGTAAATACTATGTGTGTGTATTTGGGTACCTGATGAAAACAACACAAACACTCAATAGGTCATTGCATTAGTTCAAATGGTTAGATAAAACGTTCAAAACCACTAATATCGGCCTATTGCCTTCTAACTAGAAAGAGTGTAATTAGTTTCATATTAGCCCTCAGAATATGCTACAAATCAGTAACCAATACTATTCTAGCATGAAGGATTTAATTCAAAATTAAGCTAAAAAGATGAAAAAGCATGTATTCTAGCTCTAGGAGATGAAACTAAAACAATGCAAAAGCATGGAATAAAGAGTGAAATATAAATCTAAGATGAATTCAACAGCATAACAATGTGTTTTTGATCTTATGTGAAGGCTTATTTGCTCTCAAAACAGGCTTCTATTTATAGAAGAATGGGAGAGAGAGAGAGGGGGGACAAGGTTCATTTATGAATTAGAAGACTCATAAATGAAGGTGTGAGAGTCATTAATGCGCAAGACATTAATAAGGCATGGGAGAGACATAGGCTTAAGTAATCTTCATTAATAAGACATTAATGAAAGCTTTAAAGAGGCAACGGAGGATGTAAGAGGATGGCTTGAGAAAGTGGACCTTAAGGAGGTCAAGCTTGAGAAAGTGGACTTTCTCAAGTGGGTTGAGTTGTTAATCATTCCTTAATGGAATGTGACAACATTAGGAGGTGGGTTAGAGTAGAATTTTGGATTAGGATTAGATTAGCATGGGTGAATGGTTTGAGAAGTGTTAGAACCCAGGGTAGAAGTGGTTGAGATAGGTTAGGTTGGGGTTTGAGGGAATATTACTAAATGAAATAAACTTATTTAACTCATTTAGAAATATAAGAATTAATTATTTAAACAATGAAATTGCTTTTTAATAATTAGGGGACTATAGCCATTAAATTAAATTAAATAGGCTAGGGGAATGGGTTATTTTGCAAGTGGGTATTTGATTTAGGGATTTATTTAATTCCTTTATAATTAAATACTATAGCCATGCTTGATTTTAATTTGATTTGATTGGTCGAAATTGATTTGAATTGTATGGCTATAATAGTTAATATAAATCAGTTATAAAAATCACCTAGGATATTAAATTGATTTGAAGAATTATGCCAAGAAGTAACAGGGTCGTTTGGACGTAATCGAGGGTATGATCACACTTAGGGCAAATAGGGTCCATAGTTGGAACAAACCAAATTTAGGTGGTTACAAATACATGGAGGTTAACACATTAGAATAACAAATTCAGCTCGTCCATTGCTCAGTTGACATGAACTGACTCCTCTCTTTACTTTTCTTTGTAGGAACACTTCAGATATGGGCCGAGGACTGAAACAACTTCAAGCTCAGCAACCCATTACCAGGCAATGGGAACTCTAAACCTTATCTTCTCATGTCTTGACTTCTATTTATTTGTAAAGATGTATTCCAGCCCTATATTCTTTGCGTTTTAAATTTTAAATGCATGTTTGTGTTAGCCTAAACTACGGGTTGTGTGGATACATGATGAACACTTTTTATATTTTGTGCAACAAGTTGAAAAACCATACCTTACTCCATGCATCCTTATTAGAAACAATATGTTCTCTTTCAGTTGTGATGTATCACTGTTTCTTTCCTCTTTTACCTGCACTTGTATTCATTTTGTAATGTACTTCAACTTATAGTTTTTAGAGTAACCACTGCTTGTGTGGACCATCTTTATATGTTGTACTCTTTCATTGAATGAGAAAAGTCTCTTTTTCCAAAAAGTGTAATAAAAAATAAATTTGGATTGTACCTTTTGCTTTTCCTCTTAAAGAACATGAACTTTTAACACATTTGTCCTTTGCATCTCTGATTTTGATAACTTAGGACAACAAACTACAATTTTTATAAGTTTTTCACTGTAACTTGAAAATGCATCAGCAACTTGAAAACAAAAATGTATCATGATATATAGATGTGATCTGATAAATTAGATAACCTTCGATAACAAAATGAACCTCCTTCACTAAAACAATCAGGGCTGATAGCAACCCTACCAATTAGAATGAATGTAGAGAAGTAAAACATTGAGGTAGAACCTAGTTAGAAGACACTTAAGAGAAGGAATGGTAACAAGGAATTCAAAGGTACTTGTTTCAAATGTGGTGGCATAGGACATAGAGCTTTTCAATGTTCTAAAGGATCTAGTATGAGCTTTATCAGACATAAATTTGTGGCACATGAAGAGCAGGCTACTAATCAACTTGTGGAGAATATAGCAGAACTTGAGATAGGAGAATTGTTAGAATAACTGAGAGGGGGGGGGGGGGGGGAATTAGTGGCCTAAAAAATATNGGGGGGGGGGTGAATTAGTGGCCTAAAAAATATTCTGATAAATTAACCCAAAAACTTATTACTACAATTATAAGCCTCTAGTTATCTTCAGTCCTACAACATGAAATGCCTTCAAATAATCTCAACAAATAACTACAGCTCGGAGTTCACTATTAAACCTTATTCTTACTATTTACCAATTAACAGTCTTTCATTTACCAAAATGTAGTAAATAACTTAGTGTATACCGATCAATCTAGATTAGTTATGTGTAATGCAAAACGCTAAAGTAATGACTCATAAACACATTGGCACATAGATTTTTAATGTGAAAACCCTGTTAAGGGAAAAACCACTTGGGACCGGTAACCCAAAATTTTCACTCTTCTAAAGTGAGCTCAATGAAGAGACAACCCTGTTAAAGGTTACAAACACACTATTAGGTGTGACCTTGTTAGACGATTTAAATAGAATAGTTTGTCACTTGATATCTGGCATCTTTATGCTACCTTTTATGATCAAACCCAATGTCGTTTGTCACGTGGTATCTGGCATCTCATGCTATCTTCATGACCAAACCTTTTGATACTCCTTGGGATGTATCTCAATATAGAAAGGATTGTTAAGTCCTGCTCGGTTAAGAAACTTTCTGATCCAATGGTTAAATTGAAACAATAAATAATCTGTTCACATATACAACTATACTTTGCAGATTTTTAGATCTATTGTAAGCTCATAATACCTTTTTGATAAATGTATCTTTTCAATACCTTTTATCCACTTCTTTCTGCTCGGTGATGTTGTGCTTCTCTGTTGCTCGGTGTCCGCAGAAATCTTTAGCTCTTTCCTCAGCTTGATTGATCAGGACTGTATGAAGTTTTTCTTCACCAATTTCTCTCTAGCATCCTTCTTCTTTATTCACCCCTAATTCACAATGAACTATCTTGTCTCTTTATAGATATGATTTCACCGTTTCTCAGTTCTTGACTTTCTTTTTCTTGGCGTGATCCGTAATTCTAGCCAATCTTGCTTCAAAGATTTACTTCAGTTTTATCCCATAGATTTCTCTTTGACAACTGGAATAAAACAAATTTAAATCTTTCTCTTATCCTTGGCTTTAACTTGTCGATGAAAACAATATTAACAACCAGTTAACTTCTTCTTTAGCTCTCGCCAGCTAAGTCTTTTGCCATTTTTGAACTTTAGTTCCTTTCAGTGTTTAACTCCTTGTTAGCTTCGGTCAACACTTCAGTTCTCCTCGGGTATCTCCATCGGGGTTGTATGTCCGTCGGGATTGTCTGTCCGTCGGGCATCACTGTGAAGTTCTGCTCGTCAGTAATGCTTGTGATTATGCTCGTCGATAATTCTTGTTAGGTTTCTTTCTCAGGCATCACTATGACTTTCCTCTCGGGTTTCTCTGTCCGTCAGGGTGCACTTCCCGTCGGTGTTTGTAGTCACTTAGTGGATACTGATCTTTTATGCATTACTAAAAGCATAGCCTTAATATTTTTGATTCTCTGAAGTCTTTGACATTTTGTACATAACCAATCAGATTATATCAAGTTGACATCAATGACAATACAATACATTAACTGATTCAATGTCTTGCATTAACTTTCGGTAGCTTGGTGATAATCAACTTAACATCTTCAAACATTCAATCCGTTATAGTTCATCAATTTGTTTATGCTTAGGAGAATCATGTTGAGTAAGAAGGAAATTGAACCTATACAAATGGGGAATTTGTTTAGGACCATTTTCAAATCAAGAGGTAAATGTTGCAAGGTTATTGTGGATGGTGGTAGTACTGATAATTTGGTATCAGTAGAGATGTTGAAGAAGCTTTGTTTAAAGAGGTTTAAACATTGTTGTCCTTGTGGGATAATTTGGTTTCAAGATGAACACATGGTGGAGATGAAAGAACAATGTCTAGTGAATTTCAACATTAGACTGTACAAAGATTAGGTATTGTGTGATGTGGCATCTCTAAGTGCTTGTCATATTTTATTGGGCAGACCTTGGCAATATGATAAGGGAGTTATCCATGATTGGAGAAATAACTTGGTCACAATAGAGAAGGATGAACAAAATTTTACTTTGGTTCCCTTGAAGGAGGTAGAAGGGAGGAGTGCAAGGAATCTAATCATTGTGAAGAGTTACTATTCAGAGAAGAAGAATACAAAGGATGATATAGATCTAAAGAATAATCTTGGAGGAAGGTCTGAGAATCAGTTGGTATCAGATAAGGCATTGCAACAAAATACTTTGGTCGTTGATCAGATGAAGTCTTGGGGCAGAGGTAAATCAAGTATACAAAATAAATGAGGTGGTGGTACAAGTTATTTACTACCTTATGCATATGTTAGACACAACAGAGAAAGTGCAGAGTGGAATAAGTGGATGAATTTGACAAAAGAAAGAGTAGATGTACAGAGAAATAAAGTTGCAAATAAAGAGAATATTTGGATTAAGAATGAGCATGGGATTTATGTCTTGAATCCTATACTATGTTTATAAGTTCCTCTTATGGAACATATTCTCCTCACTAGGGGTGTCTGATGTAGGGGCATCCTTGGGTCGTTGGCAATCTTGCATAACCCAAAAATATTTCCTTTCAATTTTGTTCATGTTTCCTAGTTTTTGAGTTTTTAGTGACGTTCCTTGGTTTTGGATCATTTGTTGTTGCAAACCTGATAGTTGGTTTTGGACATCATGTTGTACTTACATCTAGGTTTGCACCTCATTTGGATACTTCGCTATGAAGATATTATAGATTCTTGGTCAGTCATGTTTGTTCTTCATGTTCCAACACTCAGATGGAGTTTTCTGGTCTTTCGAAGCATTTTACTGACTGATGAAGATTTATGGCTCATATCACGATGTTCATGCATCTTTGGCAGGTGTCTCTCTTGGATCGCACTTCATTTCTACATCTTGGCTTTGAGATCTCATGATTTGGGTCCTAACCTATATTTGCACACGTTACATTTTCTTTGGCTTGGAAAATGTAATTGATCCGACCAACATATGTGTTGCAAAGGCTCTATATATTGAGACATTTGATCTTTGTTTAGGCAACAGTGGTAGCTCGAAGTAGGATAGCCTTTGGAAGGTTAGCATTAGTTTTTGGCTTGAGATTTCTGTTGTAATCATGCATGTATGGTGAAAGTTTCTAGTCTGCATGTTGCAGGCCAATGTGATGTAAATATTTGATTGTATGATAATGCGAAGATTTGTTATAGCATGTTGAATGTCAATTCTTGTTCCTAAGTTGGTTTTTTCCACTGTGTTGACTCTTGCCGCATGGTTTGGACCATCTCCATTTGGGAAACTCCTGCCATGATTGCATCAGATTAGGACACAATAATCATTGGAGTGTCCAAACACAAAGAGAAAATTAAAAGTCTGTGATGAAAAAAATGGTATTTCCATGTGAAGAAAACAAATTGGTTGAAAGAAAAAATTCTATGTTAAAGAATTTAACTTCACGTAGGGGCGTGCCAAAAGGCCATTCATGAGAGATGCATTTTAGGGGAATGTGAATTTGTCAATTGCTCAATTGAGGATTGAAGCATATCATCTCAGGTGTAACATCACAAGATGGATTGCCTAAGGAATAATGTAAAATAAGATTTTTCCTGTTCTACATAATAGGGTAGTGGAAACAAAACAATAGTTCATCATGGACTACACAGCCAACAAGAATATTCATATCTAATATAAAGATAACTTGAAAGTGTACAATCTACAAAATGATTCTTTTAAAAAAAATTGAATCAAAGAAAGAAACTTACATAGAATAAGGCAACCAAAAGAATGTCAAGAAATAAATGAAATTATACTAGCCTTGTACAATCCAAATAAAGCTTAGGGTAAGAGGAAAGAATCTCAAAGCCAACTTTTCTTTTTTGATTCACAAGAGAGGTTTGTATTAATTAAAATAAAAGATTACATTAGTTTTGTTTAGATTTGCAATTCCACCCATCTTCGTACTGACCTAGTGCAATGCAGCATTGCAGAAAATCAAGTCACACAAGACCTTTATCCCACAAAGAAGGTTGATTCCATTGTTGAGTTCAACACACAAGACAATAAAAAAAACCTGTAGACACCTAAAATTGACCAGTGTATCTCAAGCATTCTAAACTATAAATCTCAGCCAAATGCTTCAAAATATCAATGCAAAACAAATGGACATTTATCAAATCAAATGGACAAAAATCAAATCAAATTAAAAGATCAAATAATCATGAAATCAAATAATTAAATTCAAGCCTAAAGGGATTAATCAAATTATGCAATT
>MU224190.1:2166923-2185076 GCA_018584345.1 Thuja plicata | reverse complement strand
AATAATAATAAAGTATTATTATTATTATAATATCGCCTTATTATTAATTAATAACATATTGTTATTAATTAATACAATTAATTATCAAATATAATTTTGATGATAATTCCTGCAACACCTGCCATACCGACTGACCAACATGCTCATCACTGCACTGCCAAAAATGGCAACTGCCAAAAATAGACTTACTATAAATAGTAAGTCCCAGCCTAAGAAACTGCACAACTGAATATCGTCTGGAGAATTGACCACTGCCGATACTGCCCTGTCAGAAATAGAAACTGACCAACTGACTTACTAAAAATAGTAAGTCCAGACTTACTAAAAATAGCAAGTCTACCAACTGGGACCCTCAAAACCCTGCATCAGCTCACGAGGGTCGTGATGATGAGCTGACCAAGTCACTGCCACAACCTGCTAAAAAAATAGGGTTATCACAATCATACCACTAAAACCAGTTGGAAAGAGAGCTCATGACAGGGGATCAAGCCCAGAAGTGGTTACAGAGCCCCAATCAGAGGATAAAACTATTCATTCTCCTATCTCTCCTAGACTTCAAGCAGTTTATGAACTCTTTGATTATTCAGAAAACAGAATCACGGTTAATGAGGATAAGTCAACTTCATTTGTTGAAAGACTTTTGGATGCAGATTATATCGAGGAAGAAGAAAGATGGAATGACATTGAAAGACTTGTTTACTATAACAACAATGTGGTAGAGGATCTTCAGAACTCCTCTGTTGTTGGGTTGCCAGAGGACCCCCACCCAACACTCATTCCTCCCTCTCTGGCCCCCATTTTAGGCATTCAAAAATCAATAGCTAACAATTTTACTCCTGATTGTGGGGGGGTTAAAAAGAAAGGTAAGGGCAGAAAATCTCTTGCTACACTAAGATTGGAGGATGGGGAAGAATATGATCAATCAAAAATCACAACATATTTAAATGTTGGGAAGGGGAAGGTCCTTCCCAAGTCACAATGAAGGTCTTATCATGGAATGTTAGGGGTCTAAATGCCCCTAACAATTAGCATATAGTGAAACGCTGCATATTATCCGCCAAAGCAGACATAGTGCTCTTACAGGAAACAAAAATGAGTCTGGATCAAATATCCATCTTCTCTAAAACCCTTGGTGATTGGTCTGCAGACAGATATGATGCAATTGGATCTTCGGGAGGAATTGCTATTCTTTGGAACCCGAGACATCTTGTATGCTCAAGTCTGGAAAAGAATTCTAACTGGTAGGTGCTGAAATCAGCATTCTAGTCTCCAATTTAAAATGCTACATTATAAATGTGTATGGCCCAATTCTTAGCAGAAGGAAATTGGAAGTTTGGGCAGAGATTAGTAGATGTTTTCTTGCTCATGCAAACGAAAACATTTTGTTAGGGGGAGATTTTAATGTCATTGTTCACTCCTCAGAGAAACTTGGGGGTTCGCAAAAAGAATCACAATCACAAACAAATTTCAAAGACTAGTTACAAACTGAAAATTTGTTGGAAATAAAACATGACAATGGAAAGTTCACATGGACAAACAGAAGATTAGGGGTGAACAACATTGCAGAAAAACTAGGCAGATTCTTTTTCAAAGGGGATCTAACTCTTTTTCCATTTGATTTCAAAGCTTCCATCTCCCCAACCTCAGGATCAAATCATTTTCCCATTCAATTAGAAATCATTGGTGAGGATAAACCACAACAATGCCCATTCAAATTTGAAAATATGTGGCTTAAGGATGCAAATTTCTTGCATTTAGTATCAGGTTGGTGGACGAAATGCAAGCTAAAAGGATCAAAACTATTTTGTTTTGTGTCCAAACTCAAGTACATTAAACAAAACTTGCTTATCTGGAACAAAACACATTTCAATAACATCTTCTCCTCGAAGGCTGAGGTGGAGCAGAAACTCATGGATTTGAATGAAGTCATTATGCAACAAGGTATGAATAAGGATAGATTTGATTTGGAAAAAGAACTATTAAGAGATCAAGTGGATATTTTGGCTAAGGAAGAAACATTCTGGAAGCAAAAATCCAGAGAGAGTTGGTTGGAGGCAGGAGACAAAAATACAAAATTCTTCCATAACAATACCAAACAACGCAAAAGTGTCAATAGGATTCATCAAATCCACAATGAGGCTAAGGTTCTTCTTCAAGATCAGAAGGAGATACAAAAAGAAATTGTCAACTTCTATACTAAGTTGTTAAACCACTTCGAGATTTCTCATCTCAAGGCTCAGGATGATTTACTGATGGACATCCCAAAGATTATCTCTAATGAGGACAACTCACTGCTTCTTTCTAAATTCTCAGAAAATGAAATTCTGGAAACTCTCTCACACATGGCTCCGGACAAAGCTCCAGGCCCAGATGGATTCCCACCTAGCTTCTTCCTGCATTGCTAGCATATATTCGACAAGGAACTCACAGATACTTTGGAGGCAGCGCGCTCATCAGGTTGATTTCTGACCGAAATCAATAATACTTTTATTGCTCTAATTCCCAAGAAAGACCAAGCTAAATGTATGGATGAATTTAAACCAATAGCTCTTTGTAACACTATTTATAAAATTCTTTCTAAAGCTTTAGCCAATAGATTAAAATTGGTCTTGGACAAAATTATTAGGGAGGAACAGACTGGTTTTGTACCAGGGAGATCAATCCTCGATGGCATCATTATAGCTCAAGAAGCTATTCATTCAATTCAATGTAATAAGCATCCTAGTATGATAATTAAACTGGACATCAAAAAGGCCTATGACAAGGTGGACTGGAGGTTCCTAGCTAAGTGCATGGAGAAATTTGGCTTTTCTAAAGCATGGATTAATCTTATATATTATTGCATATCAACCCTGAAATTTTCAATCCTTGTAAATGGGTCTCCTTTCGGCTTCTTTGAAGGTTCTAATGGCATTAGACAAGGAGATCCTCTATCTCCCTTTTTATTCATCATCATGGTAGAAGCCTCTTGGGGCGTAGGTTCATTAGCCTCCAAAATCAGGGGTTTATTAAAGGTGTGGAAATTACTTCTTTAGTGAAGGCAGTCACTCACCAACAATTTCCAGATGATATACTTCTTTTTGGGAAAGGCATCATCAGGGAGGCTTTATCCATTAAAAAAGTTCTTGATTCTTATGCTTCAGCCTCGGGGCAAATGGAAAACAAAGATAAATCTTTAATCTTTTTCTTTCATACCAAAAAGAAAACACAGCAGAACATAGAAAAGTTACTGAAATTCAAGATTGGTTCCCTCCCATGCTCTTATCTTGGTATCCCTATTGACAAAGCTCTAAGATCAGATTCGGCCTGGAAACCAATTAGTGAAAGGATGGACAGAAAAATGGACTCTTGGAAATCTAAATGGCTATCATGGGCTGGTAGGGTGGTGCTGATTAAAGCAACTTTGGCAGCAATCCCCATATATTTATTATCTTGCCTCTCACTTCCCACGGGGTGTTATATGGATATGGTTAAAAAACTCAGAAAATTCTTTTGGCAAGGAATTGACACCAAAAGGAAATTTGCCCTTATCTCATGGGACGAGATCTACAAACCAGTCGAGGCTGGTAGCACAGGAATCAAAAACCAGCGTTGGCAAAATCAAGCTCTCGGAGCAAAATTTTACTGGAAAATTCTTAAGGAAAAGAATCTCAAATGGGTGAGAATTATCAGAGGCAAATACTTTCATCACACAGAGGATGAAAAGGTGGTAAGAATTGAACACCTTCCCAGGGGATCCAAAATTTGGAATTTCATCTCCAAATCAAGAGAAATCATAGAGGCCAACATCTCCTGGAACATAAAGGATGACTCCATAGCAAGATTTTGGGAAGATTCATGGGGCGGATTTCCTAGCATTAATCACATGTTGGGTGAAAATAACATTAGCAATATTTGTACTGATAATTGGGGCCCTTTGGTAAGAGACTACATTATTCCTGGCCCCCAGAATCAGGCAGATGGATCTTGGCAGTGGCGGCAGCTTGAACAGCTTCAAATTGACCTCGTGGAACTTCAGCGTCTAAGAAACATACTTAAAGACAGGTTCTTCTTGATCAAACAAAGTTCAGATGAATGCATATGGAATGGCTCCAATACAGGGGATTACAAGGTAAAAGATGGTTACAAAATTCTTTCAGGAACTCCTTAGAATCAATCCTAATTTTTCAATCAGCTATGTTGGAATAAAGTTTGTCTTCCCAAGGCAGGCCTATTCTCTTGGGCTGCAATCCAAGGCAGAATCCTAACTGCTAATTGGTTTATGAGAATGAGTTATTGTGGTCCTTCCAGATGCTCTATTTGCTACAATAGCGAAGAAGACACCAATCATCTGCTGCTTAGTTGTCCATTTGCATTTGAATGCTGGCAATGGCTTTGTGCAAAATTAGGATGGTCCTCAGCTCTTCCAAATGACATTCTCTTCCTTTTTACCTCTTGGCCGCAGCTCGTCAAAGACAACTTATGTGGTAATCTATGGGTCATAGCTCCCTCCATATTAATTTGGAAATTATGGAAAGAAAGAAACAAAAGAATCTTCCAAGATAGATTACTTGATAAACCTTCGATTTTGAATCGAATTGAGGCTTCTATAGTGGAGGTTATGAATGCCCGCATCCAAATTCAGAGTGCACAACATAAGTACTATACCAGCTGGGATGATAAAATGATAAAAAATTGGTTTGGTCTAAAAGCACCCCCCTATTATAGGCAGAGGTGTGAAAGCAAATGCCAATCTCAGAGCAAATTGCACTTGGTCGCCTCCCTCCCAGGGATGGTTTAAATTGAACTTCGATGGAGCCTCAAAAGGCAATCCTGGTTCTTTAGGGGCGGCTTGTATTATTCATTCCAGTGAGGGCTCACTTGTCGCCAAATTAGCAAGACCTCTGGAAACTGACACAAGCAATATGGCCGAGTTCAAAGCATTGTTGTTCGGTTTGTCTCTGGCAATTGAATTGGGTTTGAAGAATTTGGAAATTGAAGGGGATTCCTTGATAACTATCAATGCTGCTAGAACTGGACACACACCAAACTAGAAATTGTAAGCGACCCTGGAAGTCATTTTAAACTTAATGAAGAAGTTTGAATCTATAACGACTAACCACATATACCAGGAATGGAACTACTTGGCGGATGAATTGGCCAACAAAGCAGCCTTGGGTAAATATTTAAAGTATATGGGACAGGTATGACACGTCAACAAGGATCACTTCCAAACGGTCACTTGTTAGCATAATTTGATAGGGAAGATTTGGTAACCTCATGTCTTGTCGACATAAATACAGATTGCCTCCTTTGAGGAATATGGTTGTTGGTGGGATGAAGAAGTACTTTGATGTGACTACTGGGCTGCACAAGCTGTGGCTTGTGTGATTGCTTGTTTACTTCGGAGGCCTTTCATTCTCTCCCTTTGTCACATCACATTCAATATGTGTAAGTTGGGCAAAATTTCTTCAGCAATTCCTTTATTACTTCTGTTAGAAGGACTATTGTACTTAGGCTTTTGTACATGGCTATCTTTTATCTCCCTTTATAGGGATATAGTTAATGCTTTTCACGGAATGAATGAGGCATCTCCAAAATTGGAAATTGCCAAACTAGCGAGATTTCTCAAGACATGCCATAAGATCAGTGTGGTACGCAAGCAACTAGCAAAGGACGGTGATGTGATGGATTACTCCAAGTGGGCTGCTCATGCATGCAGGTTGGCGCACAAATTTAAGACAGATTTGCGACTCTTTTTTACTTGATTTTGCTTGGTGTTCAACAAAAAAGCTTCTTTTCCAAAGCAGAGATATTCTTTGGCCTTTGAAACTACAGATGGATACTCCGATCAAACTCAGTTCGGAGATAGAGCAGGTAGCCTTCGACACTCCCATTACCACTAATCAGCTCATGGAAGTTTGTAACTTCTAGCATCGTTTGGTAATTCATGCGGTAAGGAAAGTACTCGGTTTTAACTTTCTGAGTACTAACCATAGATTCAGAGTATACTCAGATATCTGTGTTGGATTTCTGGCTAGCATCTTGGTAGCAGGTTCTTCTAAAATTCTGGCTGAGGAGATCTGCAGCCGTTTGTTTTCAGAGAAATACATGGTGGGTCTACACAATGCCATCATTAACATCGATGCTAACCTCACCACCCCGCTGCCCTTGGATCTCACCACGGTCATGAGCGCTGGACAACTGTTCTCTGGTTTTGGGGCTGGCCCAAGAAGAAATATATACGGTGGGCCTCCCAGACGTCTCTTCATTCTGTGGGGATGGGAGTGGGAAGACCACCAATTACGCAGAAGCATGATGAGAAGAGGATTGCAATTCCTCACCAAATTCCTCGGAATAGAGGATGGTTTGAATGTGCCTTACGGGGATGATTTAGATGAAACCATTACCTGGGTTCACCGCTACAAATATGAAGAGAAATTGGATGGTTTGGGCAGCCCAGAGTCCTCAGACAATGAGGAAGAAGATGATGGAATGGAGGTGGAGGAAGAGGCAGAGGATGAGGAAGAGGAAGATGAGGAAGTGGACGAGGCGAGGGATGCTGAAGAAGAAGAGGAGGATGATGAGGACCCAGCGGAGGATTCTGATGATGAAGGGAAAGAGGATGATAGTGCATCTCCTATGCTGGGTGGAAGCCCAAAATCAGACTCTGCCGAAAGCTCAGAGAATGATTCTACCTCGATATCAGATTGATACCAATAGATAAGATTTTTTGGGTCTTTCTCGTGTATATTTTGGTATTTACTATCTAGTTTTTCTTGGATTATGCTTTGTTCAAAACTAGTTTTTTCTTGCCAGTTGAGCCTTCGGTGCTCTTTTTGCTGTTCACAATCCTTGGTTGGATTGGGTTTTGAACTTGCAATTTCTGCTACTCTGTGATGTTTCTTAATATTTTATTTATATAATTATCTCGGCCTCGGCCCTTTATGGATAAAAAAAACAAAACAATGTAAATACTAAATATATTAAGAAAGAAGGCAGCAACAGTATTCATGGCATGATTTGTTTTAATTTTTTTTCTTCAAACTTCATATTCAAACATGTAAAGCTGCTATAGAAATTGTCAAGTTAGTTAATGAATGGTGAGATCTGAAGTTTGAAGACATTAGGGAGATATAAGTAGCTTATATTGAAATTCTGTGAGGGTTTGATTTTTGACTTTGTTGGGTTGCTTTTTGGTGTGGGTCAGTATTATTTATGAGGTGCTTTTCTAAAATTGAGATTTTATTAGACAAATAGTCTGGCCTCAACTTTCACATTTGCAAAGAAAAAATTTACATACAATTGATGAATGGGGAATAGTGAGTGAAATGGGAAACCACCAACAGATGCAAATAGGTTATTGGATTGACACAATATATCTTTTTCTGATTTTGAATTACATCATGTAGATCTAGAGAAATTATGCAAGAAAATTTAGGATAATTTGAATAAGTTGTTTCAAGCAAAAACAGTGAATGCAATGTTTTGCTTAAAGCTTCAGCTATTTAGATTCAAGATGGATAATGGAAGTGCTATGACAAGCCACATTAGCAATTTGACATCTTTCATAGGACAACAGATGTCAAAGCTTCAGTAAATGATTAGGAATCAGGATATTAAAACCATTTTGTTTAACAATCGGGCTTCTAAATACAACAATGTCATTTTTTTCCTTAGATACATTCTTAAACTCAAAGATATGATTTCAGCTCTCATAGCTAAAGAAAAGAGAACAACTGTAGACAATACAAAAGGTGATTCTCGATATGCAAGTGCAATATATTCATAAAATAATTATAGAAGATCAAATGAAGAGAAATGGGAGGTTGTATGTTATTACTGCAAGAAAAGAGGTTGCACAACTTGAAATTGTAGAATTTAGGTCAGTGATGTTCTCAAAAGAAAGCCCAAAGACAAATAAAATGAAGTTGATTAGCCTTTGTTGAGGATTCACCGAATGCTATTATTGAAAATCCAAAGCATGTTAATAGTTGTGATTGACTACTTATTTTAAGGAGCCCTCTTTTTGAAGATAGGATTACATGTAGTATAGATGAAACTTAACATGGCTGCCTAGATAGATTAGGAGTTAATGGATCTTGGGAATTATACCCTTACAAGAGTCATACAACAACTTGATGGAGCTCTTTGGTTGTAACTTGAGGTAGATGGTTGTCCAATAATTTGGAAGATTTGTGATATGGGAATTTGGGGAGGTTGAATTTTCTTTTCTTAGCTGAAGAAATAAGAACAATTGCAGGAGATTCAAAAGGTGATTCTCAACATGTGAGTACATTATACTCATGATATAAGAATAGAAGATCAGATAAAGACAAAACAGATTTTGAATGCTGTTATTGCAAGAAAAGAGGTCACACAACCTAGAATTGTAGAATTACGCCAATGATGTTCTCAAAGGAAAGCTCAAAGATAAATTAATATAGCCTTTGTTTAGGATTTGTGAAATGCTATTATTGAAATTCCAACGAATGTTGATAGTGGAGATGACTCCTTTATCTAAAAGCCCCTCTTGTTGAAGGTAACAGAGATTTAGTTAGACGAAACTCAGCATGGATGGCTGCCTAAATACTTTGGGAGTTTGTGGATCTTGGGAGTTACCATTACAAGGGTCATGAGACAACTTAGTGGAGCATTGAGGATATAGCTCAGAATTGATGGTTGTCCAATAAGTCAGAAGATCTGTGATTTGTGAGTTTGGGGAGTTGGCATCTGATAACTTGAGAATTTAGCTTGGAAGCTACACTTTTATGAGGGTCGCAAGGCAACTTGATAGAATTCTACCTGTTCCAAAAATTATTTTCAAAGAGAAACTTCTAAAGAATATGCGGTTATGATTGGTCAGCATGTTTTTTTTTTTGTATTGCAAACCTTAGGAGGGGATGTTGGAAAATAAGGCTTACATTTTGTAATGAAGTCATCTTAATGGTGTTTAATTTTGTTAGCTATTAAGCCATTAATATTATTGTTTTGTTACTTGCAAGGATGGGATGTTTGGTGAATGGTAATGCAATGCTTTATAAGTGTTTGCATAGTACATTGTAAAGGACCCCAGTTAAGTATGAATATTATTTACACACTGCAGTGTTATCTGTGAGAGGAATATTGTTCAGTGTTTTACAATATTTGTGTTTGCAAATTTCAACACTTATACAATTATGTTTTTTGAGTTTGCTGAATGTATGTTCCTGACAGAATAAATGATGCTGCATTTTGAATCCCTTAGACCTAATTCCCATGGCCACATCCACTGGTCGTGTAACTTTGTTTGATGGATGATTTTTGGGACAAGGTGAGTGTGGGGGTGTACATTCTATTAAAGGGTTATGTACATTCATAGCAAAAATATTGATTCTCCCAGGTAGTCATCTTGCTGCAACTGCCTAAATAGACTCTAGTTGGGTTACCAGAGAGCAGCCAGCATCCATCTTGACAAAAGAAGTTTCATGTACCATAATATTCTGATGGTGGATGGGAAAAGGCTATTCAAGTCTAACCATACATGTTAAACTAACTACTTACTAGGGCTGTTACATTTCAATGAAGGACCAAAATGATCTTATGGCATTGATACAAATAGCTATCTGTCTTTAGCTTCTGAGTACAACAAAACAAAGGCATTATACCTTCCAGTTATAGACCAATCGTATTCCTATGTGACCAATTCTACCCCGGCATCTTTGTGAGATGTTCTTATTCATTCTTAGAATGAATCCCTTTTGCTTCTTATTTATCTTTTTTAAACTGAAGACAATTGAATATGAGAGTTAGACATGATAGTCCATATTTTCATGATTCCCTGATCTAGGCTGTTCAAGATCTTCCTCAAAACAGATCTGAATGCTGATTCAAAATATGTGATCCACTTTGTTATCGAGCATTCATTCAGACAGTAAGTGTGCACATAAAAAAAGTGACAATAGGATAGCACTCTGTCTAGCATGTGAGAAAAAACTCAGAAAACAGAACAGCACAAGAGAAAACATATGCAATTGGAAACACCAAATTTATGTGGTTTAGACCCCTACTGAGAGACATTACTACAAAGCAACATCAAGAATGATTCCCCTTTGTTTAGGAACACAACATGCCCTCCCCTTTGGAAAGCTCACCCACAAATCTTAGAGCCAAATGGAAACACTTCATTCCATCTCCTTCTTCCTCTTCATTGTCCTTACCTGGAAATGAAGTTACAAGGCCAGTTAAATAGGTAGAAATCTGGATATGTTGGTGTTGAAGATTCAGACCAGAAATGTAGATAAGCAGCAAAGAAAATAAATGAACGATAAGACACAGCAAATTATCCTGGGAAAACCCTCCAACTTGAGGGAGAAAAACCCAGCCACAAAATATCACTTATATTAATGAAAGATCAAAACATCTGACTTACAATGTTGCCAATCACTAGACTGAACTGAAAACAATAATAACTGCACTTCTCTAGATGAATGTATATACCCTCAATCTTCTTCAAGTAGAAATAATCATTAGAATCGCATGCAAATACCATCAAGACATATTTTTATACTTTTCTTGACCCCTTCATCATTTTGATAATGAAGGGTCAGGCAGTTACAACAAAGAATGACCTTTCAGATTTACAATTGAAGATGAAGAGACACCCACGAAAGATAACTCTTGACGCCAAAACATCAACACTCCTTAGCTAGTGAGGTATCTTTTCAGATATCCATGTCACGAAATCTCTCAATGTGATAACATCATGGAATCACTCAACACGACGTCCACCATGGCTACTCCCATGTGCGGAAACAAACATATACACAAGCTCTCATCACGGAATCAGTCAACATGATGTCATCATGGACTCTCTCAACATGATGTCCACCATGGCTACTCCCATGAGTGGAAAGAGCAACAACTCTCAAGGGCTTTCACCTCATATTTCTCCGTCTCAGAGAAATATACACTACAAGGGCTTTCACCTCATATTTCTCTGTCACAGAGAAATATACATTACGAGGGTTTTCACCTCATATTTCTCTGTCACAGAGAAATATACATTACAACAAATCTTCATGATGACGTGACTCCCTCTAAAGCTCCAAGCACTTGCATCAACCTCCTGACCTCCTCGTCCAAGATTGCCTGCAATGTTTTCCTTAGAGGAACGGTTTCCAACGCACACCTCCGGAACTTTTGACATGCTAGAGTCCAGGACTGTCCTCGACCGTATCCTAGATCACCCCATTCTGAATAAGTTTGCGGAGCTACCAATATCAAATTCAGATTGACTGTGCAATTATGTTCTCTGCAATTGAAGAGTTTTTCCAAGGACTTTGGCACTTGGCCTTGCAACACTGCACCCCACTTAGCTGACATCTTCACTTCTTCACAAAACTCCCTCTTGATCCCTGCCTCAGAGATTGCAAAGAAATTCTTTGGAAGTGAACTCCCCTCTATTGACTTATCTTAGAACCTTAATGCTCTCAACTCGTGCCTTGAATACTTGGAATTTAACTCCCTCTGAATGTCATTTCCTCCTCTTAGAAGTAGCTGATCGCAATGATAGGTTCTCCGCTGTTTAGTGTCTTCATCTTTCTCAATTTCCTTGCTGATGCAAACTCTCCATCCAAGGCTGACCCAACCTTGTTATGTGTCATCAACTTAGACTCATGGCTGCAAGCTATGTCTTCATGTATGTTCATTTCTCCAGCTGGCTTAACTTCCTCACTGGATGTATTAAGCTTGTCCTCCTTTGAATTCCTTGTGCAATTTCGAATAATTAATCCATCATCATTTTTCTCCTCGATCCATCTTGCATTTTAGAGAGATTAATAATAGTACATAGAATCAAACTACCTTGAAGAGAAATATACAGGCCAATGCTAAAAGCATACATAATTCACTATTCCCAATATTATTGCATGAATTATTCATGATCATTATTCAAAGGTACAAACATAAAATACTTATCTCTTAATTGTTGATCAATTTAACAATGCCCTTTCAGATTTTGATCTTCATATCTTTCCCTGCTATCAGCAACATGGTCTCTTTCACCATATCAACACTATAATAATCCCCTCCAAGATGATCTCTACGACCCGTTAGGAGTGGAACGCTATGTGTTGGTTGGTGATCATTGAGCATGCATCACAACTTTATTGCCAAAATCCAAACCGCCGTCACCCAAGCAACTTGAAGCCAAACCAACAATACCACCCAAATCACTAATGGTCTAAACTGAAGTTGTACCTTTGATACAACACCTCTCGTAAACTGACTACTATAACTGAGATCAGGTCTGCTATACACTTCTGAGCATGAAATAGGTTTGTAATAGGATTACACCCCCAATGCACCCTCCAACCTTACCAAGGACCACCACCAAAGTTGCAAATCAACCCAATATCAACTTAGCATTGTTGTATAGCCACAAAGATGGTGGCGACGACAAGTATACAAGTTTTGGTGCCTTCAAGAAATGATTTTGTTCTTCCAAATTTATATCGTCTCTGGTTTAATAAAGTCGGCGTCAACGGATATAGTATCGGCCTCTATGAGCAATAAAACGAGCTTCTACAATAATCCTTGGCCGATAATATTTCTGTCATTTCTTCCACCAAATACAAGATGATTCACAACTGACAAAAGTCTTAGAGTTTGGGGTGGCTCAAATAGACAAACACTCATTTGTCTTATTGACAAATCAGATTATCATTGACTTCAATCATACAGTAAATATTCAAGACCAACAAATTTCCTCATTTCCATTTTGTCTACTTTCCAATGGTTTGACAGGGGAAATAAACTGAAAGGTGAGCAAAGATAAATTATTCTATATTGGCTATTTTCTAACATTCCTGTCTCTACTTAGCATCGCAAATATACATGAAGCTCCAATTCTGCGTTCAAAAGAAACCATCAACTTCTATATGCACGATCTGAGTGTTATCTCCAGCATCCATACATAGCATGATTTCGATACAACCGTTACTGAGAGCATGGCGAAAAATGGATAAGGCGAAGACTGAAATAAATCTTCACAACTTGAAGGCTTTCACTGCTTAGCCAAATCTGATCAGACCTTTTCTAAACCTAGCTCTAATACCATGTTGAAGATTCAGACCAGAAATGTAGATAAGCAACAAGGAAAATAAATGAACAATAAGACAACAAATTATCCTGGGAAATCCCTCCAACTTGTGGGAGAAAAACCCAGCCACAAAATATCACTTATATTAGTGAAAGATCAGAACATCTGATTTACAATATTGTCAATTACTAGACTGAACTGAAAACAATCATAACTTCACTTCTCTAGATGAATGTATATACCCTCGATCTCCTTCAAGCAAAAATAGTCATCAGAATCGCATGCGAATACCATCAAGACGTATTTTTATACTTGTCTTGACCCTTCATTGTTTTGATCATAGTAGCAATAATCGGGAAAAAATCCCGATTATACCCGAGTAATCAGGAATCGGGACTTCCCCCAATTTTTTCCCCTAAAAATCTTTAGAAATCGGTCAAACCTGCAGTCAACGATTTCCTGAAAAAATTACGATTAGATCGGGAATAAATCAGGATTAAAAATAGCGCCAAAAAATTGCCGCCAAAAAACCTTAAAACCACACGATTATTTCTTATAAAGGCCAAGATCCATTCATCGTTTCTTCATCTTGTATTCACAGAGGATTGGTATGATATTGCAGGCAGAGGATAGGCACGGTATTCTCAGGCAGAGGATAGGCACAGACATAATAAATTCGATTTATAATAAATTCTGTTTATGTATATTTTATTATGTATATTGAAATTCTATTAAGTATATGTATTCTATATATTTATATGTATTTATATTTTGTATATTTATATTCTGTTTATATTATGTACATATGTAATAAAATGTATATATTCTGTATATTTTGTGTAATATTATATTTATATAGATTTTATACAGTATAGACAGTATATTCTGTATATTCTATATAAATATAGTGTATTTACAATATATAGTATATTTATACTGCATATATATAAATAATATAAATAATAAATTTTATACAATATAGACACTATATTTTGTATATTCTGTATAAATATACTATATTTACAGTATACAATATATCTATACTGTATAAATTTATTTACACAGAATATACATAATTTATTTATAAATTTATATTCTGTATATTTATACAGAAAATATATCAAATACAAAAAACTTGCATAGATATTAATATGAATATAAACAATGAAAATCTATAGCGACATACAATAAATTTGCATATATATATATATGAATAAACAATGAAAATCTATAGCGATATGAATATGAACAATGAAAATATATTTTCTACAATTAATGGGTTGAACTCTTATTTGCTCTCATGCTGTCGAAATGCCCTTTAATTAAAAAAATTAGTTTTTAGCTGTTTTTCTTCAATTTTTTACGTTTTTTTGTAAATCCGATTTTTTTCCCTTTTTTTGCCGATTTTTCCAAAAAAGCCTACTCTAGTTTGCTGATTTTTCCCAAAATGATTTATGCTACTATGGTTTTGATAATGAAGGGTCAGGCAGTTACAACAAAGAACGACGTTTCAGATTTACAATTGAAGATGAAGAGACACCCACGAAAAGATAACTCCTGACGCTAAAACATCAACAGTTGGACTTGGATTGGATGGATTTACCTTATTCAGTCGAAACCTTTCGATTCCTATAGAAAGTTCAAAGAATATTTTTGAAAATTTCCAATTTCCATTTTTTTGACATTCTGAACAAATCAATTATTTTAAACTTGGAAACTATGAGTATAAGACTTGACAAGACTTTGTTTGATGATTTGAATGAACCCTTTCACTGTTTTCTGGTCCACATTCTCAATGATATCATATGGATCCATGCATGCCTCATTAAAATTTCCATTCACTTATATTTCAATGAGTTATTTAAGTAATTGTCAAGGTGAATTGAAGTTTCCTAGATGTATTTTTCTTATCAGAAGATTTACTAATTAGAAAACAAAATTTGCCAATAGAAGTTGTGAGATCTTTATACTTCTTAACCATACTCATAATAAAAGAGAGGAAAATTATCAAAAATAGACTGAAAATAATTTTCTTGATCAATTATAG
Source organism: Thuja plicata (assembly GCA_018584345.1). NCBI lineage: Eukaryota > Viridiplantae > Streptophyta > Pinopsida > Cupressales > Cupressaceae > Thuja > Thuja plicata. Next base: position 2,169,969 of record MU224190.1, on the reverse strand, counting down.
AAGATTCATAAAATATAAGCCAAGATAAATTATCCTTGTACAAATGAAAGAAATCCTCATGCCATTCTGTGTATATATCCCCTAGATTTATCCACTCATCTATTTTTCTTATCCTAAGATTTGAGGCTGATATTAGGTGTCTACTTGCAGACCCTTTACCTTCCTCTATACTTTATCTAAAGTCATGAAAAGCAAATTGTTTCAAAAAAATATTGAATCTAGTTTCCAAAAAAACATATAGTACTTGAAAAGCTAGTTATGAAAAGATGTATAAGAATTACATTTCAAATGAACTTGGACAAATTAGTAAAATAGCAAAATTGCAAATACTAAACACTAAGATTTAAGATTTCCATTTTAATTTTTAATACTTGAATACTAAATAAAATTTCAATTTGACAAATGACATTGTCGAATTGGAGATTCCTATTATATTGAAAATTTTATGAAGATGATTACAATCAGTAGCATGATATCAAAACAGGTACAAAATGTCAAAATGTAGTGAAGGGTTTAATCATCCCCTAAGGCAGGCTCCTCATCATTGGAATTACTAGACTCCTTATGGTCAAGCTCCGCCAAACTAACACCAACTAGCCTTGCATCTGCAGTTGTAGCATCTTCATCAATTTGTGATGGCTCTTCTGGCTCTACATCCCATTGTGCTGCTGGACTCTCTTTTAACACGTGTCTTGTGGTCAATGAGATGCAAAACACTATATACAACCACAAGCTTCTTTGCTCTCCTAGAGGTAAGTATGTTCCTCTTAAGAGAGTGGATGAATCTATAAGTAGACCGGTTCCTCTCAACAACTAAAGAACTAGAAACTTGAGATAACAAAGTTCAAACAAATGGCTAGAGTGATAGTCTTGGATTTTTGTCCATGACAGTTTCACCACAAAATTGGGTTCTCCTGTGCCATATTTCCTATATCCATCTTAGCCGCATTAGAACAACGCCTAAGAGTTGCAAATTTTGTCCTCTCAGTGCGAATCATACCAACAATATTAGAATCATACATCTTATCAATGCACCTGAAGAACTCTTCCTTCACCTCATCATCCTGAATCGGTATAACTCTACTAAGCCTAACCATGTACCACTTAGGATTCAATGCATACGCAACAGTATGCAAGAGTGTGTTGAGCTTGTCCCATCTGGGCTGAATGATTGGCCGAATGTTCTCATTGTAGAATGCTAAAGTGGTGCCCTCTCGCACAACAACCCTCATCTGGTCCAACATAGAATTGATGCACTCATACACCTCTCCAAGGGGTAGGTGCATCCCCATTGCCATATTTGATGACCTGGAAAACTTGAGCAATAATAGAGATTATGTTTTTTGCATGACTTCAAAATACATCACTCTTCACCCTTCTCCCATGCTCTGTCTTGGTCTCGACCCATCGATTCCAATCGGTATTCATAACTATGAGTTGCAGTGCCTCTTGCAACTCAATCATTCTCTCCAATAGAATGAAATAGGATGCATATCTGGTCTCAACTGGTTTCAAGAACTCCTTCGTGAAGCTCCTGAAGAGTGCATGTGAAGTGTGGTGGTTGAAAATAAACATTTGTACATCTACCACATTGCTGACCACTTGTCTGATTCAGCCAATCTTCCCCATGTCCTTGAGTGCATTGTTCATGGCATGCACACAACATGTAGTCCACCAAATATGTCTGTAGGCTGCCTCAATTAGTTTCATGTAGCTCTGCACACATGTACTACATCTATCACTACTTGGACCACATTTTGTAGCCCAACCTCCTCAATAGCCTCCCTAAGGACCTCAAACTAAAAATCAGCATCTTTGCAATGCCCTATACAATCAACTGCCCTGAGAAAGTATGAGCCCTCTGCACATGTAACCATGATGTTGATGAGTGGACAATTGCTAATGTCCATCCATCCATCCATAACTATGTTGCATCTAGACTTGTAAGGATCCCGACTATATTTCCTTTCAATTTTCTAACAAAACAAATCGCTGAAGTTGTGGCAAAGGGTTATCTAACCAACAAGTATGAACCACTGTATTTACTGCTAAATGTGTGAAAACTAAAGAAATGTTTATGTTGTCTATTTTGCGCAAATATGCTGAGAGGATTTTCAATAAATAAAATATTCGAAATAACAGGCGTTATACAACAGAGAACTCTGGCAGACTTAGACAAATTAATTCAAATGATTTTCTTTTTCTTTCCACAAGACTTTGAGTATCATCCCAAGAAATACATCTTATACTGTTGCATAATATTAAATCTCAGACTGTAGATAAGAAATGATATGCAAATAAAGTCTAGTATCAACATACGGAAATTTGTGTCAAGGGAAACCTGTTAGTCATTTGCCGTACTGGCTGGAGAACTGCAGCCACGTTCCTGACCCATGAACACTTCCCCAGTCTGGGCCACGTCCAGTACTGCTCTCAATCCTGTTGCCGTGCTTAGCCTTATTCCCGTGCTATGCAAAGACACTGTCAGCGTCCCAACTCACGCGCTGCAAGTGTATGTGTGCTGCGTAGGAATGGACTCTCCCTCTGCTCTCGTATTCGCGCTGGAAACTGTGTATCCACTGCTGGCGTCCCACGTACTTTCTGGGCCATTGGCTTTGGCACATCACACTGCGAAATGGTGGAGTCTGCTGGAACTGTTCGCAGCTACTTGTAGTTCCTTCTTTCAATCTGTGGATGATTCTGAGAATCCCGATAGTGTAGGCCTCACGCTACTTAGGAGCTATGCATTCTTCTATTTCGTAAGGCTGGAATATCGGTTTGGTCTCTGCAATATTCACTCTTCCAATACAATGTAATCTTTGACGCTAAACTGAACTTGGTGTCCAATGGAGTGCTGGAGTAAAAAAACAACCTTGTCTCTCTGATTTTCGAAAACTCTTACTGAAGCTTTAATTCTTCAAAACTTAACTTACTTTGAAGACCACTTGTGAAATCTGTAGTAATTCCACCAAAGTGAGAAAATGCTGGGGCTACGTCCAGTTTTCTCAGAATTCTTCCCAAGGGGCTACGTCCTCAAGAATACTCA
>MU224190.1:2126274-2151659 GCA_018584345.1 Thuja plicata | reverse complement strand
ATTTAAAACTTCTTTAAAAACTTTAAAAAAACTTGTAAAAAAACTTGAAAATTTTTAAAAAATCTTGAAAAATCTTGAAAAATTCAAACAAAACTTGAAAAAAATGAAGATTTACTTACCTTTGCCCACTAAATCTGGATTCTCCAACGATTCCCAAGTCTATGATGCTGATATTAGTCCTCCAAAACGTTCGCATTCAAAGAAAAAAGCTACAGCTGAAGAACAAAACCAAAATGGTGAAAAATGCTTGAGAGATGAATGAATGAACATGAAATGCTTTTTGGCAACCATAAAAGGGTCGAATTAGGGTTTAGAATGGTCAAACTAGGTTTAGTTTTACTTTATTTATTAAAAAATTTAAAAAAAATCATTGTGGGCCCGTTTTTTTAACTTACTGATTTTTGGATTCCCCCGGATCCTTCTGGATTCCTGCGGATCCTCCCGGATTCCGCCAGGGTTCCGGAATGGAATCCGAATTCCGCTCGGATTCCTCTGTGAGGAATCCGGGCGGAATCCGGATTCCATTTCGGAACCCTGGCCGAATCCAGGCGGAATCCGGGAGGAACCGGAACCGTACCAGAATCCGAATCCGGGCCAAAACAGAGGAACCCGGTAACATAGTTTTTTAGGATAGTAAAGAAATTCCTCTTACAGTCATGAATAACCTCTCTATCATACTGCCAAGGTCTTCCAAGTAAAACATGACAAGAACTCATCTCCCCAATGTCACAATACTTCATCCTTATATGAACCAATGTGAAAACTTACCATGCACTGTTCCTTCACTTCTACTGCATGATCTTCTTGCAACCAACTTATCCTACAAGGACAAGGATGTTTCAACCTCCTCAAACTAAGCTTCCGAACCATCTGCTCAGAAACCAAGTTATCAGTACTCCCTTCATCAACAATCATCTTACAACATTTACCACTAGACTTACACACAGTCCTAAACAAGTTCTTCGTCTAATCACAATCAGCTTGTTTCGTGGGCAGCAATGTTCTCCTAAGCAAAAGACTCACACCTTCCACCTCAGGTTCATTCTCTACAACTTCTTTCACCACAGCATTTCAGTGACTACCGACCTTCTTATCTGCATGGGGACATTCAAATGACCGATGTCCTTCTCCACAGTTATAACAGGTACCTCTGAGTACACCTCTACCTGCCTTACTCCTCGGTTCAAAAGGTTTCAGTTCCTCCACAACTCTCGGTTTATCCTTTACTGACTGCTCTTGCTTCTCTTTCCCTCGGGAATTACCATATTGTCTTCACTTCAACTTAGCTTCTGCCTTCAGGGCATACTAGAAAGCATCCTCAACCGAGTCAATCTTCAACATACCAATCTCATCCTGGATATTGAATCTCAAATCATTAATATACTTCGCCACCTTTTCCTTAGAAAGTTTTGTGTGCCCAGACCGAATAGTCAACTTGTAGAACTGCTCAGTATAGTCTTCCACAGTCATCTCTTGCTGCTTTAGATTTTGTAACTTCTTAAACTACTCAAGTTCATAGCCGGCAGGAATGAACTTAGCCTTAAGTTTCGCCACCATCAACCTCCACTGATTGATCTTCATCTCACCTTCTTCTCTATCTCTCTACAATTCTTTCGACCAAAGAGCAACATGTCCCTTTAACTTAGTCCGTGCTATCCTCACTCTAAGCGGATCTCCAATGTCTTCCAGCTCAAAGTAATCTTCTAACTCACCGATCCAATCAATCAGATCCTCGGGTCTCAATGTACTTGAGAAATTGGAAACCTCAATTCGGTAGCTTGTACCCAACCGAGCACTAGATCTCTGCAACCGATCAATTCTGTCTTCACCAGATCTCTCCATCCGATCGACTTTGTCATCTCCACTAGATCCAGCAGCTTCAAAGTTTTCAGCAGCTTCCTCATAAGCATCTTCTGTTCTAGGACCTCTTTGCAATCCAGCAACAACATTTCTGATTCTCTCTATGACTTCATTCCTCAATTCAACCATCTCATTACGGATCTCATCTCGCAGATCCTCTATCATCCAATCAATCATCCTAGGGTTTAGTCTCCGAGGAGGCATCTCGAAAACCGTAAGTGCAAACTCCACAAGTAGCAATCAATCTCCTTTCTGGTCACCTTGTGCAAATCTTTCGCTGATGTAAGTCAGATCTACTCTGTGCCACCTCACAACAACGCAACAAGAACACCACAAGTCCAGAATTCAGATCTAAAACTGTCACAACAAGATCCAACCACGCTCTGATACCACTTGACATAGTCAAGGTCGGAGAGATCTCAAAAGATATGTCTAGACTTGCAGCCAACAACAAGAACAACAGTGGAAACCACAACACAACAAGATATAAAGAATATCTACTCATTGATTTGTCAGAAATTCAATTACATGCAACATGCCGAGCTGTAAGGCCTTCTCGGTTACGACCACATACATTAGCAAATACACTAAGATCTATCACAAAGATCTTCTGCAAGCTTCAGATCACCCCCTTAACTAGCCCAGACCTGTAACAGACAACAATCTGGTAGGAAAACTTAAGATAGATCTAAACTTGTGCTCGCAAGCCACCAAGCAATCCTCTTGTTTCCTAAGCCAACAAGCTACTAGCCCTCCAAGGTATCCTTCACCTAGTTCAGATCCGCAGACCTTACAACAACTCTTCCACTACTTCCTTTTCTCTTTTCAGCTGCCGCTACCTCTACTCTACCCAAACCCTCTTTTATACAACACATCCACAAGTCGGCTTTACAATTAAAATAAATCAACAAAACATAAGTCGGCATCTAAAACACGACACCCAACGTGTTCTTCATTAGTCGGCTTCCAACAACCATTAAATTTGCACAGGAGAGTGAACCAAATCAGATTTAGGTCCTCACACCTCCTACGCTTGATCCAAAACTCGAGGAACACAACCCCAAATTAAATGCACCAGTCGGCCAGCCCAAACAATAAAAAACCCGTCGGTGATCAAGAACACCAAAACCAAGCCACTCGGTGAGAGGCACAACTAAGCCGAACACCACCGAGCAAAGTATCGCCGAGCACCACCGAGCCCAGTCACTGAGACCGTCAGTGAAGAAACACATCTTCTAATCGAGAACTGCCACCAATGACCGAGAAACTCAGGTCTCCAACCGAGCTTGCTACCGAAAACCAAAGCCAAACCAAAACATGTTTTTGGTGATACAGGATTGCCAACTACCCCAGGATGCTCTTGCATCAGTATGCATAAGGCATACCATTGCAACTTGAAGTTTTGTACTTTGAACTAATGTAGTTGTGGATTTGCTCTTGATAGAGGTGTTGATACAGATTAAATTGTTAAGAAGATAAATTGTGCTATTTTGATACTAGTATACGCACTACAATGTAAAACACTTAAGTTGTTTTCAAGTGTGCAAGTAATGCTAAATGTAGTGCTTGATTGTGGAGGTTAGTCTTCTTCAATTGTCAAGGTCCACCCCCCCTCAATGTAGTCTCATAGAATGGCCTTTTCTTTTGGAGGGATGTTCTAATGCCTACTTGAATGTGGAAGTATTTATCAATGATCAGGGAATGTAGTCTCATAAGATTGACATTTCTCCATTTTGGGATGTCTAAAAATCAACAAATGGACTTGTAGTGGCTGCTTCTATGAAAAATACAAGGATGAAGATCCAAACATTGTTGAGAAACACACGACTCTTGTGCTTGCACTAGCTACATATGGTTGTGGTGTGAGATGTGTACCTTTTGTAGATTTGTTGACATGCGAAGTGAAATTGAGATGTGCACTATTCTTGTTGATGTGTGGAATGTGATTGTGATGTGCATTGTTCTCTAGTCTTTTGAGGTTCCTAATTACTTTCTTTGGGACTATTAGAAAGCCGCTAATTTGCGTGTCTAACATATTCTAATGCCGTACGCTATCGCTCAAGACATTAAAGGAAAAAAAATAGGTGAATCAAAATTTCATATTGCACTTGCAACAGCAATCGCATTGATGCACTCTAAGGTTTGCCTTGATACAACATGACAACTAACATAGAGCTCACAACCAATGCGCACACATGATTGCACCAATGAAGGAATAACTTGGTCGTGATACAAGCTCACCATGATGACTTTGTGAGGGGGTAGAGTTTACCAACTTTGATTGGATGTAGAACCACACTACCCTCATTTAAATGCAAAAAAGACGAAGCATATGGTGCATCGACACATCCCACAACCCGCAAACAATAGGACCAAACATCAATAGGGACGTAGCAACAACAACCGAGACCTTGGTTCACTCACGCCAAAGTTAGAATGTAAAGAAGGTGAGTATTTCACAAAGTATTCAGAGTACCGATGCAAAGTTAAGTACTAGGCAAGCAAGGAAGATCCCTAGGAGCAACCTCTTTCAAGAAATTTTCGCAAAAAGCTATTGGAAGTACTCATTTCCAAGGGTTGTCCCATTTCTCAGTTAAGGTCGCTTGAGAGATCCTAACTGGTAAAATAGGTGACCTAAGGTAGTGAACCAATCGTAATGGGGTCTTAAGGGTCTTGGAAGCTTTGAAATGGTTCATTGAGTTTGCTTAAGGCTCCTTACCACAACACTAATTTTGAGTTGCCCCATGTAGTAGGTATCAATTATGTAAAACATGAAATTGAGGGCAAAAAATCCAAGACAAGAAAGGACTAAGCTTGAAGAAGACTTAAGCTTCCTAGACCCTAAACAAGGCATAACTATCTTGATAAAAATGTTGCCCTAAATTGGGTTTCACCAATGAATTGACATGTTTAGAAACCACAAACACCTATAGTCATTTTAACCCTTTAAGCACCAATTTACAAGAAGTGAAACCTTCTTATCAACAAACAGTGAAAGAACGTTCATTCCATCTAAAACATATAGAGGTGAGTATAATTTTCATTTCATGATTGAAAACAGCTTAAACTAACATCCTTGGATAGCCCACCATAATCATAAAATACTTTTCAAGTATGAAAGCAAACTAGAGCTGAGCATTATAGTTTTAGGACTAAGTAAAACATGCATCATCCACACAAGATGATGTGCAAAATCTATCAAATCAAATCTATAGAATCATTACAATAAAAGGCTCTCATCCCAAATATGGATGAACCATAATTAGAGACTTCAATAATGTACAAAGACTTGCTTAATACAAATGTTGCAATATCCCATATTACAATGTTTGAAAGCAAACTAGAGCTGAGCATCATAGTTTTAGGACTAAGTACAACATGCTATCACCCACACAAGATGATGTGGAAAATCAATCAAATCAAACCTATATAATCGTTACAATAAAAGGCTCTCATCCAATATATGGATGGACCATAATCAAAGAGTTCAATAATGTTCAAAGACTTGCTTAATACAAATGTTGCAATATCCCATGTTACAATGTTTGGAAGAAATTAACAAAGAAGAGGTACAAGTATCATGATTTCACAAGAGTCCAACACACCCTCCAAATCGACATTCTCTGAATTTGTGTGGCTCCCAATGGTGGTTCAACGCCACCCAACCATGTGGAACCTTAGGTCCACCACTTTATACTAGGAGACAATTACTGGGTACCAAACACAATAAGCACAACAAGGATATATCGCAACACACATGCCAATCAAGTGCATACAATGAATGTCAAACAAACATACATACATGAGGGTTTCACAACACCATCAGTGCATAAATGGAGAATTCACATCAGTCATCAAATGCAAAATCCGACGCAATGATAGGAAGAGGGCTATATGGAAACCAAGGAGTGTCAATACTTTGACATGACGACCATGTAGATTGTGGAGTAGCATTCTTATCTACAATAAGGGTAGTCAATGACATCTTCCAAGCTCAAGGAGTTGTAAAATTGCCTATACTTCCAATTCCACGAGCCTTCTTAAGGAATTTGGTGCATGGTGTAGGTTAGTCTTGATTATGCGTATAAACTGTATGATCCTCATTCATTTTACTGTTTAAGTTGTTTAAACCCTCACTTGACTCAGTCTGCAAGTTCCTTTTAAACCTAGACAAACAATGGGAGGCTGCTATTGCTTTACTCTATAACTCAATCCTAAGTGCCTGACACACCAAAAATACAATTTGGTCTAGGCACATAAATCAATGTAGATAATCATGACACTTGTTCCCAATCATCTCTGCAAGCTAGGAGTTTTATGGAGGACAAACCAAAACTAACCAAGAGATTTGTCTACTTAAATAGTCTAAGAACTAATTTTAAACATGCAATGGAAATGGAAGAACAAATGTTCAAGTCATAGTCTAAAAACTTAGATAGGCAAAAACTTGTAAGGTCCAACTACTTAATTCCTTAAAAAAACTTTATTATGCAAAATATAGTTACAAAATTTATCAAATGAATTTGTAAAATGTTGGGGAAATGTTTACTATTAGATTTGAATTAAAAAATAGTACAATATCTCATCATCATGCAAATACAACAACTATAGTTAAAATTTGTGCTTAACTTCTTCCGCAACATTCACTAAAAATGATTGAGCTTTCTCTCTTTATTTGAGGTAATGCACCGTGGCAAACTCTGGAACTTGTCACCACCTAGTTGAAGATCAAATTTGCCACCTTTTTACACATCACTCTTTTGTCTGCAAGGAATGAGATACGCCATCTTTGAAACTCTGCCAGCAACCACAAAAGTTTAGTCATTACCTCTTTGTTTTTGTATCAATCTAAGAAGAAAGTCCATGGATAAGTTCTTGCAAGGTTTGTTTAGCATGGGAGGAGGTTTGTACAACCCAGTGTTTTGTGCCTCTCCCTTAGCAATTTGGCATGTTTTGCATCTCTCTACTTACTAACACACATTAACACAAATTAGGCTAGTGATACTTTTCTCTGATGTGGCTAGCATCTTATCAATTCCAAAGTGGCCTATGTGAAGTAATCTGCAATGGGCCATTTCCTCCAACACATGCCTCTATTGTGTGATGACCCCATTTTTAGCAGGTATTGGCAGTGGCTTGGTCAGCTCATCATCGCGACCCTCGTGAGTTGATGCCTGGTTTTGAGGATCCCAATTGGCAGACTTGCTATTTCTAGCAAGTCTGGAGTTATTATTTTTAGTAAGTCAGTTTAGGCAGTTTCTATTTCTGGTAGGGCAGTATTGGCAGTGATTAGAACTTCAGACTGTGTTCAGAGGATGTAGTTCTTTGGCTGGGGACTTACTATTTTTAGTAAGTCTATTTTTGCCAGTTGCCATTTTTGGTAGTGCGGTGGGTGGCTATGACAGTCGGTCATCACCAGCAGCGGATGCAGAATTTATCACATGAGTTCATAGTTATTAATTTTTATTAATTAATACTAGTTATTAATTAATGAAGCCACGTTATTATAATAATACTTTATTATAATAACTATTTAGAAGTTGTTAAAAAAGAGAGTTGTTAACTAATGCTCTTTTGGGAAACTGTGGCTTCAAAAGGGATTATAAATATGGGCTCATTCATGGGGATTAGTATCGATTGATTATATGATATTTTGTTTGTTTTCTTTGAGAAGTTCTGATTTGTAAATCAAATCCCTTGCTGAGGTATAAGGGTTTGATATTGAATCGATTTGGCATCTGGAAGACTGATTCTTCTGGAACCATTTCTTCAATTGGTTGTTGAAGTATAACCAATTATGCTTCCTTCGTATTGTTTGCCTGTGACTGGAGGGAGTTATTCATTTTGAGAATTGAATTTAATTTGAACTGGGGCCTGCATCAAGAGGTTGATTTTATTGGAGGAGTTGAGAATTTGATCCAGAGATTGTGATTGATTAGTGTTTCGAGTTGAGACCATACTAGACGATGAAGTGATGTACCGTATCCAATCTGTAATGGATCGGAATGGTGTTTGACAGGCAGCGTGGAAGAGTCTAAGCTACGTTTGGGGTTTGAAGACCAATCACTGCTGTGAACGTCCCATCGTGGGTCATGTAGACTGAGACCAGCACTTCCCTTGGGCGTCAAGACCATTACTGGCCGCATGTGGATGTAATCAGTCCGAAACAACAGAGATAGCCCGGGTTCTTGGCCATGTGGGACAGAATGCAAGGTCACGCAGCTGAAAATTGCTGGTTGAAAAGCATACGGGGTGTGAAGAGGATCCACCATTATCAAACGTTTTTTTTGCTAGAAGGAGTTACAGGTTCTTTAATGTTTTATTTTTATTTACTGAATAAGTTTAAATCTATTTCTAGAATTTAATCAAATAAATATTCTGAAATAATTGTCTGGAATGATAGATACAAATTGAAACTGAATACCATTCTAATTAAAATAAAGAAGTATTAGTGCATTCAATTGTTATTTGGTCAAAGATCAATTAATTTCGTAGAAGAGCCAGGTTGGGCTCATTATAGTGGTATCAGAGCGGTTTCTTGCCATCCTGTGGGGTAGGAAAATATTTATGAGTGCAGATTTGCTGTTATATTTAGAGTGATCAACACACTTGTATTTTTGGCTATGGATAGATACAGGCGGCTTAGCTCCAAGAGCCAGCGCAGCAGTGCGGAGAATAGTGACAAAATAAATACATTAATGGAGAGACCTAGGCTTCATCAGCAGAGGATGGCGGCAAGACTATCGGATCCAAAGACAGTAGATAGGGTAGCGAGGTATATGGTTTCTACTTTCAGTGGGTCGGCATCGATATCTCAGGGTAGGAGGCTTGAGTCTTCCCCGATAGGTGTCCGAGATGTAGATCCACCAGTATATAGTATGACACCTACTCATGGATCTAATGATAGACACTCCACACATAGACAGGTGGACGTGTCCATACTAGTGGTAGACTGCAGTATTGAGCTTCAGCAGGTTGCGGCTTTCCGAGTAGTTGCTGCAGTTGGTGCAGAGATAGTTGATACAGTAGCTGCCTCTAATGGTCCAGATTCTCTCGAGGAGGGAATTGTTATCGGAGATTTATATGTCAGCCGTCATAGTGTAGCTCCGGAGCAAGAGGCAGCACCCCTCTCAGGTGGGATAGGCGAGAGCATGGAGCTACCTTGTTGTGGTATTGATGATCAGGGTGTTACAGTTGAGTCGACAGATGTCGGCTCATTTTTGGGAGTTATTGATTCACATCCTGACATTGATTCAGATGTATAGAGTCAGGAGATAGCAGTTGAGCATCTGTTAGGGGATGTAGATGTAGTGAGTATGAACACTTCAGATGATTTGTTAGATGATGATATAGGCTGCATGGGGGATGACATTCCTTATCAGATATTGGGCGATGACTCTAAGGTGCTCTTGGATCAGGATTCACAGGGACTCTCTGTTATTGGCAATACTACTAGGGTTTCCGCTTCTTCTGAGGTGTTGGTTGTGGTACTGATGAGTTGTATCGCAGTTGCAGATGTGTGCGAGGACAATAGCACACATGGGATGAGCAGCTCTGGGTCAGTTTACTGTTACAGTGCAGTCAGTGGGATGGAGAGCTTGCATAGGAGGCAGGGCTTATAGAGGCATCATGTGTCTAGTCAGCTGGAGGTGAGTGACAGAGACATCTCTTCAGTTGTTGAGCATTTTGATGCGATTTGTTAGATGTTAGCCGCATCTGGTTGGGGTGCTCCTATATCAGATGAGCACGGTGTTAGTAGTCTTTCCCTAGCAGAGGTTTATGCGCTTCGAGAGGCTGTCAGGGTCTTGAAGCATAATTACACATGGTTAGTTGCTAACAGGGATTACCTTCTAGAGTGGGGCAGTACCTGTTATGAGAGATTGTTAGGGAAAGGGGAGGAGGTGGTTGAGCTTACCCAGGAGCTTGAGGTGACCGTGGACTCACTGCAATGTACCTAGTTGGCTTTACAGGAGTCAGTCACGATTGGAGGAGGTGACCGTAGAGTTGGAGCATGTTCGGTCCACACCAGCCCCAGACCCAGTTCAGTTGCACATTGAGGTGGTTGGTGGTGAGTTGGCTTCTACGGTTGGGGATGAGGCAAGTGATGCTGTGGCAGACACATCCATCCAGGATTTGGGCGCAGAGCGCATAGAGGAGGTGAGAGCATCAGGGGAGACGAGCTCTCATGGTGATTTGCTTCCTTCTACTGGAAGCAAATCTATTTCCACATTTTATACAACTGGTAGCAATAGGCAGTTGGCAGTGCCACATTTACAAGAGGATCAACTGTGGGTTGCGGGGGAGCAGGTTGACGCTTCCACGTATAATTTTTATTGCACCGAGACATTCATGGAGTATCTTCTTGAGAGTGCAGACTTGCAGGGGAGTTCGTATCGAGTATCTAAGGGTACTCTCATTCGAGGCTTTTGCGCTATACGACACTTAGTGGGAGTATTGTAGAGACCTTGGCTACAATGCTTTTCAAGAGGGATTTTGTGGTTGGGTTTGCTGAGAGGGTTGCCCAGGATCCTACCCAGCCTGCAGTTACACAGAGTCAGAGATTGGAGCCATCTCCTGATTCCCAATTTGGTAATGATGAGCCATTGACGGAGATTGGGGCTTTCTATTGACATTACCGTGAGGTGTGCTCATCATGTTTCGTTGACCCACAGGCAGAGGATTTGGTTTTACATCGATGTGGGTTGGCTCCAGTTTCGTACCATCCATTGTGGGATGGGTTAGTACCATCCTTCGCAGATAGAATTGGCAGTTGCAAGTTGGACCACTTGCAATATCGATACACCCAGGACAGTTTATCAGAGGTTGGTTTCATTAGTAGGGACTCAGGTATTGGCAGAATTGGTGTTTCAGTTGGGCTGAGTTCCGTTGAGTTGTTTCTTCCATCGGCTCCAACAGTTAGTCTTCCGATGATGTTGTCCTTCATGTCAGTTATTTGGGTGTTGGTGCTACAGGGGCCAGTTGTGCGCGACAGTGATATTACACAGTTTCATCCTTGGGATCCAGGTGGATTGTCATATACAGTTTGCTTAGGGATTGCTTGGGGAGGGCGGATTGTGATGACCCCATTTTTAGCAGGTATTGGCAATGGCTTGGTCAGCTCAACATCGCGACCCTCGTGAGTTGATGCCTGGTTTTGAGGATCCCAGTTGGCAGACTTGCTATTTTTAGTAAGTCAGTTTGGTTAGTTTCTATTTTTGGTAGGGCAGTGATCAGAACTTTAGACTGTGTTCAGAGGATGCAGTTCTTTGGCTGGGGACTTACTATTTTTAGTAAGTCTATCTTTGGCAGTGCAGTGGGTGGCTATGGCAGTTGGTCATCACCAGTAGCGGATGCGGAATTTATCGCATGAGTTCATATTTATTAATTAATTTTTATTAATTAATACTAGTTATTAATTAATGAAGCCACGCTATTATAATAATACTTTATTATTATAATAACAATTTAGAAGTTAAAAAAGAGTTGTTAACTAATGCTCTTTTGGGAAACCGTGGCTTCAAAAGGGATTATAAATATGGGCTCATTCATGGGGATTAGTATCGATTGATTATATGATATTTTGTTTGTTTTCTTTGAGGAGAAGTTTTGATTTGTAAATCAAATCCCTTGCTGAGGTATAAGGGTTTGATACTGAATCGATTTGGCATCTGGAAGATTGATTATTTTGGAACCATTTCTTCAATTGGTTGCTGAAGTATAACCAATTATGCTTCCTTCGTATTGTTTGCCTGTGACTGGAGGGAGTTATTCATTCTGAGAACTGAATTTAATTTGAATTGGGGCCTGCATCAAGAGAACAATTTTATTGGAGGAGTTGAGAATTTGATCCAGAGATTGTGATTGATTAGTGTTTTGAGCTGAGACCATACTGGACGCTGAAGTGATGTACCATATCCAATCTGGAATGGTGTTTGACAGGCAGCGTGGAAGAGTCTAAGCTGCGTTTGGGGTTTGAAGACCAATCACTGCTGTGAACGTCCCATCGCGGGTCATGTAGACTGAGACCAGCACTTCCCTTGGGCGTCAAGACCATTACTGGCCGCATGTGGATGTTACCAGTCTGAAACAGCAGAGATAGCCAGGGTTCTTGGCCACGCGGGACAGAATGCAAGGTCACGCGGCTGCAAATTGATGGTTGAAAAGCATATGGGGTGTGAAGAGGATCCACCATTATCAAACGTTTTTTTTGCTGGAAGGAGTTACAGGTTCTTTAATGTTTTATTTTTATTTACTGAATAAGTTTAAATGTATTTCCAGAATTTAATCAAATAAATATTCTGAGATAATTGTCTGGAATGAGAGATACAAATTGAAGCTGAATACCATTCTAATTAAAATAAAGAAGTATTATTGCAATCACTTGTTATTTGGGCAAAGATCAATTAATTTCGTAGAAGAGCAAGGTTGGGCTCATTACATATTGCATGCCTTCCATGCATTTGTAAAATTTGGATTTGCCACATCCAAATCCTTCATTCCTTCCTCGCCCATTGATTCAGTAATCATCGTGGACAACAAAGCATACCTCCTACTCAAAATATTTATAACTTTATTTGTCTTGTTAAAATACTATGCTTTAATACAAAGGAAGAACATTGCAAGTACTCTACACATGTCATGTCTATTTAGTTCACCTTGGTTTTGTTTTTTATATACAACAAAGTCTAATGGTCCATTTAAAGAGTGATTTCCGTGGGAAATAGATAGTGCCCCCACTTTCACAAAGCTTGAACAATGGCATGGTGCTCTTGGTCATACACTGAGTACCTATTTGCATCATTCAATTCCTCATTGAAGAACACAACTGGTTTTCCTTCCTAACTCAGAGCTGCACCTATTGTGGTTCTGCTAGTGTCGCAATCAATTTGAAATATGTTGCTAAACTCTGAGAGTGTTAACACAATCTCCTTAGTCACCTTCTTCAAGAACATAAAACTCTTGGCTGTAATAACAATTCAGTCAAACCCTCCTCAAATTCAATGAATTAGTGGTACACAAATACTACCAAAGTTTCTTATGAATTTTTAATAGAAGCTTACCAATAAATGAAAACCTTTGGATTTTGTTGCACTGCGGTACTAGTCACTCAACCTTTGCTCTCACTTTCTCTAGGTTCATCCTTTCCTTCACTTGTCTTGAGATAAGAGTAAGTCCCAAGTACTCTCTTTGGATAAAACTACATTTCTGTAGGTTTATATACAACTTTTTCAATTGCATGAAAACCTACTACAAGTGTGCAAAATGTTCTGCCTTGTCTTGCGAAATACCAAAATATGATAAATACACAATCACAAACTTATGGAGAAAAATAAATATCAACTTTTTAAAACTCATTAGCCTCATGAATGCTCTTGGGACATTTGGCGTCACCATCTACTCGTGCGTACTGTTGTTTGCAGGATAACTTCTTTGATTTGAGTACTACTCGGTAAGCCTCTTCTATGGAATGTATGTATTAAACAGATATATTTAATTTTGAATTGAAATATGCATCCCATTGATATACTTGGAGACCTTAGCGTCACCCTCTTTATGATCAACCAAAATGTTTAGTCCATAGAACTTTGTATACTCTTTAATAAATGTTCCTCTTTTGTACAAATTTTGGAGCTTTTTGAACAAATCCACTGTGTTGTTTTACAAAACGAACTTTCCCTTGAGCTTCTTGATCACGTGGTCTGAATTTGCAATCTTCCTCTTATCCTTCTTAACATGTTCATTTTCCACAATGTTGGACCACCATGAATCTTGTACCTTCACCTTTAGGTTTGTGTATCTGACTTTCATGGTGCTTGGAGACCTTCGTGTCATTTACCCGATATATTTAGATAGAAGAACCAAGATACTTAAGTTACAAGCAACATGGTTACAGTTCTGTTTCATGCATATTTTAGATAATTTTTTATTCTTAATACAAATGCAATTGTCTCAGGCAATGTGTATGCTAGGAGCATGATTATTCATTGTTTTCATAGCAAGAAGATTAATTATTGTGGTAGTTGATGTTATCTTTTTTTGAAGATTGAACTTGCTTCAGGAGAACAGGTTGAAAGCCTACAGCCTCAATTTGATGAAATTCATAAATGCAGTGGCAGAGGGGTCATTGTAACAGGACTTGCTCCTCAGCAATCTGGATTTGACTTTTACTCACGTTTTTTCTGTCCGAAATGTGGCATTAATGAGGTAGGGAAACTTTGTTTCAAGGTGAAATTGATTGTTGTTCTTAAACAAACATTTGTTTATTTGAAAATTTGTTAATTGTATTGCACTAATTAAAAAATCTTCTGAATAGAAAATTTATGTTGAATTTTAATTCGTATTGTGAGTTTTATAATAAATCCTTATTTGATGAACAACTTTAAAAGCAAATAATGATGGATACAATAAGTATCATTGGTTCCTTAGCATAGATTTTGAATTAAAAATGCTTCTTCATTAATACGATTATGAAATGCTGTGAAAAAGGAAAACAATCCCCAACAATGAATTAAAGTTTTACATAAATTTCCCGTGAGCTTCAAGAGATCTTGATTTTGCTTTAATCCTTAGAATAGGGTTAGTTTACTCTCATAACAAACTCTTGTATTTATGTGACAAATATCTCACTCGTCAGCTTTTAACTTGAGAATTTATTAAATTGATTCCTTTTCTATTCTCTTGGAATCTTATCTGTGTTACATTGTTTCACCACCTTTCAGGACCCTGTTTGTGGAAGCGCCCACTGTGCATTGGGACCTTATTGGGCCACAAAGCTTGGGAAAACCCACTTAGTTGCTCACCAGGTAAATTGTATGTTTCATGATAGGTTTAGATAGGAGTTGAACACATGGAGGATGCTTTCAGCTGGTTATAAATTATATATACCAATCACTCTAATTTCTATATGATTTATTTTTATGCATATGCATTATTGGCTATACAAGAGAGTGTATTTATGTTACCTTTTTATTGGATGCTTCAAATATCTTGTAGTTGAGATGGTTGTCTGAATTTACCCAATCCTTCTGTGAATCAGGCATCAAAGAGAGGTGGGAAGTTGGTCCTTCAAGTGGTAGAGGATGAAAAACGTATACTTTTACAGGGTGAAGCTGTTAAAGTCATGTCAGGCATTCTTACAGCTTAGCGCAAGGAAATACGAGAGTGCAAAGATGACAAATATCATTATAATATGGCTAACTTTTGGGGCGTAATTATTGTCCTGAAGTCATCAACATACGCTGATTGCTGGGGAATTACCTATCACGTCACAAATTATTTAAGATGTTTATTAAAATCTATTTTTTCTCTATTTCAAAACTGCTACCATTAACAGTCGTGATATACTTGCTGTAAACATTCCCATCCCAAGTTGGGTGGTTGAAAGTCTATTTCACTTCCAAAACATTAATTAAAGTTGACTAGCAGGACGGTAGAGAACACATACATACTAGCATGCTACCGCAAGGGCTTGAACATTCAAGTAATTTTCAGTCTTGGTTGTTACGAGTAGAGAATGATGACTTAGTTCAGCTACAATTTCTGTCCTTTCTTTTGGCTTAGCTTAAGAGCAATGACCAACCAAAAAGACATGACCATAAATGTCCTGACACAGTGACCAAAAATTTAGTTTGTAACCATGTTAAGAATATTTTGGCATGATTTCACCTACAACAAATATGATCATCCAATTCCTCTCTACCACTTCAACTGAAAGACTGCTATACCAACCTAATGACGTTTGTATTTCACAGAAAAAAATTGGTGAACCATTAGCAATCTCAAGACTCAATATTGCATGAAGCACTTGATTTCCGTTTCATTGAGCAACAATGTTATCTCCATGCTGTTGGATTAATCAACCGCCAGTGCTTGCTCAATTGTGGGGATATAGGAGGCTTGTTTTACTTAATCGTGTCTATTGTTATGTAGTTACCTAAATCCTTCTTGTTGCTCCACTTCAAGTTTCTCTAGCAAGGGTCCAATAGAAGATAGATTTCATTGATTATTTTGAATAGCTTGTAATGGGTTTGTTTGACTACCCTCATAGCATTTGTGATTGATTTAGATTGCATGAAATGCATCTTTTATGCAGCGTTTAATCCAAAGATTTCCTCAACAAATGAACGTTTCCTGCCAATGTTTATAGCTACTTAACAAAGGTAATTCTTGAGGAGAATATGCTTTTCTACATTTTGAAAATGAATGTGTAACTGAAAAGGGCTGGTAGGTCAGAATACCCTGGCATGCACATGGGAGACTTAAATTTCAAGTCCTAGCTTTTCCATGCAAATGACATGGTATTAAACCTATAAAGCTAGGATTTGTAATGTCCCCATTTTGAGCAAGCATTGGAGTTAGTGGATTTAGCCTATCAATGGGTCCTTGTAGGCTAACACTGGTGATTGGAGGACCTTATTGTGGGTTGTGGCCCCGTTTTGAGGGACTTACTATTTATAGTAAGTCAACAGTTGGTTCCAGGGAGCTCAAATGATTTAGAGGAGTTATATGTT
The DNA here is from genome assembly GCA_018584345.1 of Thuja plicata. Classification (NCBI taxonomy): domain Eukaryota; kingdom Viridiplantae; phylum Streptophyta; class Pinopsida; order Cupressales; family Cupressaceae; genus Thuja; species Thuja plicata. The sequence continues at coordinate 2,135,289 of MU224190.1, read as the reverse complement.
GCTCTCAAATTTTATTTCCGGCTTCCGGTTTGGGCTCCAAGATTCTTGGAGGGAGCGTTTATTTTTAGTAAGTCACCTCGTTAGGTTCATTCATCATATTTCATCGTCAAGATCACTCCTGTGCTGTCAGATTTTGATTCTAATGCTTTCGTAGTTGTTTTCGCAAGACGGGTGAATTATGATTATTATTTAATTAAATTGGCTAAGGTTGCTATTTTTATTGGGATTGTATTTTGGGCATCTTAGTGTTATAGCTTGTTGGAATCGAGTTGAGAAGTTTTAAATCCTGAGCTCATAAAATAGGGACCTTATGTGTTAGAATATGGTTATTTTATGGAAAGGGTCTCTTTTCATCATTAAAGTGGAAAGAAATATAATAGTTTATTATATTTCAAATGTGCACATAAAGCAATCTTTATGTAAGTGAAATGTGTGATTAAGAAGCTAGGGTTTGATTTCTTGTGGAGAGATTATAAAAGACATGGAGAAGAAATCAAATGCATTATTGATTATGCTATTCATTCATTCTTGGTGATTTCAAATTGGGAGCTTTGGGATAAGGGTTTGTCTGAAATCTACAGCAAGAAATTGTAAATTTCTTGATTGTCTTATGCACTTTGAATCAGCAGCAAATGCTAGTGAATTGTGAGAGTATTAAATGATGAAGAGTTTTGAATGTTTGTTGGTTGCTTCAACAAATGGAATTGGAAAGGCATGTGTAGGGCTACGGTAGCTCAGTTCAGGGTATGATTGCATTTAGAGCAGCCGCCAACTCTTTACTAAGCTTCGGCCAGTCATTGTGTGGAGTTAGAGAGGAAGCCGCGGCAAGTCAAGATCAACATGAAAACGTTCCAGGTTTTAATGCATTACTTTGGGATATGCAATGTTTAATTATCATTGTTATTTAATGTTTTGTATGGTGTTAATTTGTAATTGGAGTTTCAAATTCAAATTAAATAGAATGCATTGTAATTTATCTTTGAATGGTTAGTTGTATTTGAAAATTAAAAGTATTGTACTCCAAATTCAACATTAAATTGCAAAAGAGCTTAAAATATTTATGAGAAATCATAATTTGGTGTTAATTGAGGGTTAGAGCCAGACAAGCTCTTTACAATAGTATCAGAGCAGTTTCTTGCCATCCTGCGGGGTGAAATTTATTGGGCTTACTTGTTTGAGTTGAGTGATCAACACTCTTGCTTTAATTGCAGTCATGGACAGATATAGGGAATCTAGAAAACATGGAAACCAGTTAGATAGTTTATCTGAGTTAAGAAAACAAATAAATGTCTTAGTTAAGGATATGGAGAAACAAAGACAAACATTGGAAATATTGAATGCGCCACTTTTAAATCCGGCAACTGTCGATAGGGCAACAAATTATTTGGTTTCTTTGTTCAATAGGTCCTCTTCACAGAGAAGATGTGAGGAGAGACGTGAGTATTATACAAGTGAGACATCCAGAAATCTCCATGATGAGTTTTCAACAGCTGCTGATTTTGGTGGAGATGTTCTTGTACTTAGTGGACCAACCATTAGTCCTGTTTGCACACCTGAGGGTGGAGATTCTTTACAGGGACATGTGGATGTGCCTGACTTGTTGGCAGATAGTGGAACTGAGTTTCAGCATCTTGAGCCTACTAGAGTTAGGGACATGGATCAATCTGGTGATATGTCTACTGCCATTGATGGCCGCCTTGCATCAGTTGGTAGAAGTATCAGTGATACAGGGTCTGATTTTTCGAACTCTAGTTCTTTATGTGAGCCTTTCATTGATGCAGTGGATAGGGGGAGAGTAGAGGATGTTGTAGATACCACTTTGAATTTTGACACCATAGATGATGGTGTTATTTTTGAGGACTGCGATGAGTATTTGAGCTCTGACAACTCTGATGTTTATGACAATTGTCGCAGTGTGGAGTCAGTACAAGAGATTGTAGTATTTTCCTGTACTGAGGATGTGAGCATGGAGCTACCTAGTAATGACACTCAGGATTGGAGTGTTACAGATGAGTCAGGTGACATAGGTTCATGCCACAGTGTAGATGATTCACGTGATGACATGTGGGAGAGATAATATAGGGGTTTCAGATAGATGATGTTGATATTCGCATTGTGGATACCTTGGATGTTGAGTGTGAGGATGATGTGGGCTGCAGCGTGTTTGGTTTTTTATATCCGACATTGGGTATTGACTCAACGTTGTCATCCGGTGGTGGTGGGTTCCAGGATCCTTTTCTATAGGGACTCACAGATGAGGATGGGGAAACATATGAGTGGCAGGAGTTTGTTTGAGCCAGAGCTTCCATTCCTTCATATGAGGTTACTTTTTTAGTGACTCATGAGGATGACTCTATTTGTAGCGAGTCATGTTTGATTTATCAGACCCTGGGGGAGGACTCTGAGTTGTTAGTGAGTGAGGATGGGTCCCAGGATCTGGATTGTCATATGGCTACAGAGGACGAGGTAGCTGAGGATTGAGATGAGTCAGATTTAGCAGCAGCTTCCTCGGGGGTGATGAAGATGAGTTCGATGTCAATACTCAGTTTGTAGATGTGTGCTCAGATGATAGTACACAATTTGTTGATACAACTTCCATCCATAGTGTGGACAATGCAATTGAGATGGTACCTAGGAGACCCGTTGTGCAGAGTCATCATGTGACTAGCTGATTGAGAGTCAGTGAGAGACATTACTTCTACTCTTGAGCATTTCGATGTCGCTCGTTAGCTGTTGGTTGTTTATGGTTGGGGTGCTACTATGGCAGATGAGCATGGTGGTGGTTACCTTTCCCTGACAGAGATTCATTCCTTCTGGGAGGCTGTCAAGATTTTGAGACAGGATTATTTACTGTTGGTAGCCGATCGAGATCACTTAGTTGAGTGGGGGAGTACGACATATAAGGCACTGATGGACAGAGAGGAGGTGAGTGACCTTACTCAGGAGCTCACATCGACTTCTAAGGCTTCAGAGGGCACTCAGTTGGCTCTTCAAGAGTCGTAGTTGCAGTTGGGAGAGGTGATTTTGGAGTTGGAGCGGATTCAGTCTTTACCAGCCATAGATCCCGTTCAGTTGCAGATAGTGATGGTTGGTGGTGAGTCATCTCAGCTTCCACAGTTGATAGTGATGGATGTGTTGGGGACGCAGTTACATCCATCCTTGAGACAGATGCAGTAGATGCAGAGGAGGTTAATGCATCAGTGGAGGACAATAGAAAGTTTTGTGGTATCTGGTTCTCCAATTGTTAGCACGATGGTAGATGATATAGAGCAGGTTGTTGAGTCTTGTGGTAGCCAGTGTGGATTTGTCCGAGAGTTGTGTCAGTTGCTGACACCACTCCCTTTGATTCACATGACACAAACATGGTATCATCTGGTTTGGAGGCTAGTTCTCAAGATGATTTGTTTCCTTCTATCAGAAGCAAATCTATCCCTCCTTTTCATACAGCTGATAGTGATAAGCAGTTGGTAGTGCCGCAGGTTTAGAGGAATCAGTTGTGGATTGCAGGGGAGCAGGTTGATGCTGCTTCTTATAATTTCTACTGCACGAAGGCATTCATGGAATACTTGCTGGGGAGTCCGATTTTGCAAGAGGGACCTTTCGAGGCTTCTGAGGGTACACTCATTTGGGGTTCTCGTGGTATTCAGATGTTAGTTGGGAAGATTGTAGATACCTTGACTACAATACTTCCTCATCGAGATTTTGTGGTTGGGTTTGTTGAGAAGGTTACCCAGGATCCTGCCCAGGTTGATTTTGATGAGCCTTTGACAGGGATTGGAGCTTTTCACCATGATTACATTGTGATGAGTGCTCATCATTTCTCTTTTGACCCACTAGTTGAGGATTTGTTTGCGCGTTGGTGTGGGTTGGCTCTAGGGTTGTATCATCGTTTTTGGGATAGATTTACTCCATTTGCAGTTGATGGGGTTGGTTACTGCAAGCTACCAGGAGGTGACTTGCAGGGGCAGTACAAGCATGATGGGTTTACAGTGGATGGATATCTGGATTATGGGAGTACATAGGGCATATCGGCAGGGTGTGTAGGGAGCTCTGGTTTGTTAGATGGTTTTGGATATCCATTTTTTCTTGTTATGGATGGCTGTGAGTTTCATCTCTACTAGGATCCAGGTAGCGACAAGTTTGGCACTGTAGATTGTGTGGGTCACTATGGTTGGCATGGTGAGAGTTTTTTTTGTTGGCTCAGTGGATGGTGATTTCATCACAAGAGTTTGCAGGTGATCGCAGGTACATTACTCCATTCTATCCTTGGGATCCGGGTGGACTTATGTGTTTTGTTTCCTAGGATTGCTTGGGGACAAGCAATTTCAGGGAGGGATGGCTGTAATGTCCCCATTTTGAGCGAGCATTGGAGTTAGTGGATTTAGCCTATCATTGGGTCCTTGTAAGCTAATACTAGTGATTAGAGGACCTTATTGTGGGTTGTCCCTGTTTTGAGGGACTTACTATTTATAGTAAGTCAACAGTTGGTTCCACGAAGCTCAGATGATTTAGAGGAGTTATATGATGCTATCAGATTTTATTTTCGACTTCCGGTTTGGGCTCCAAGATTCTTGGAGGGAGCGTCTATTTTTAGTAAGTCACCTCGTCAGGTTCATTCATCATATTTCATCATCAAGATCACTCCTGTGCTGTCAAATTCTGATTTTGATGCTTCTGCAGTTGTTTTCGCAAGACGGGTGAATTATGATTATTATTTAATTAAATTGGCTAAGGTTGTTATTTTTATTGAGATTGTATTTTGGGCATCTTAGTGTTATATCTTGTTGGAACCGAGTTGAGAAGTTTTAAATCTTGAGCTCATAAAACAGGGACCTTATGTGTCAGAATATGGTTATTTAATGAAAGGGTCTTTTTTCATAATTAAAGAGGAAAGAAATATAATAGTTTATTATATTTCAAATGTGCACATAAAGCATAGTCTTTATGTAAGTGAAATGTGTGATTAAGAAGCTAGGGTTCGATCTCTTGTGGAGAGATTATAAAAGACATGGAGAAGAAATCAAATGCATTATTGATTATGTTATTCATTCATTCTTGGTGATTTTCGAATTGGGAACTTGGAGATAAGGGTTTGTCTGAATTCTACAGCAAGAAATTGTAATTTTCTTGATTGTCTTATGCACTTTGAATCAGCAACAAATGTTGGTGAATTGTGAGAATATTAAATAATGAAGAGTTTTGAATGTTTGCTGGTTGCTTCAATAAATGGAATTGGAAAGTGTGATGTCCCCGAATTAGCAGGTTCTGGGAACCTGAATATGGTTAGCTCACCAGCGTGACCCTCGTGAGCTGACAGTTTGTTTTGAGGGTTTCGGCGTTCAGATTCTATTTCTGGACTTTCTATTTTTAGACTTACTATTTGTAGTAAGTTAGTTGGTGGCCAGTTACTATTTCTGGCAGTGCAGTTGAAGACCAGGTTGTTCAGTTATTCTTACAATGGATGCAGAATTCGTCATCAGAGGCGTAATTGATATTAATTAATAACAATATGTTATTAATTAATAAATGGATTATAGTATTATAGTATTATTAACTTATTACTATAATACTTTTAGAAGTTGACATTTTCAGGACTGGATAACTGAGAATTGGTTTTAGAAACTCTTGCATCCAAAGAGCTATATATTCAGGCTTATTGGGGAGTTGTGATATCGATTATTTTTATTATTAAAACCCTTGGACTTGAGACGTATTCTCATCTTTCTGAGCCCTTGCTGTTGTAAAAGGGTCAAATCAATTCTGGAAGACTGATTCTTCTTTGAATTGATAAACAATTGGTTGCTGGTTTATAATCAATTGATTCTCCTCCTTCTGTACGAACTGTGGCTAAGAGAAAAGAAGTTCTTATTTTTCATTCTGTGGGCACACTGGGAGTGCGAAGTTCTGTGAATTACAGACTTGGTGTAGCCTTACACAATTCATTAGTGTAAGGGAAGTCGATACGTATCTGCTGGAGGTCACGTGAGAAAGTGGGGAAGCATACAGCGCAGGCAGTTAGACATTCTCTGCTGGCCGTGATTCACACTCAACGTGGGAATTAAAACGCAGGCCGCTATCTTCCAATACAGGCTGTGCATACACACATAGGGGAGTCGTGTCCCACTTATCTGCCAGCCGTGTGAAGCAGATCACTCACACGTGAGAAAGCACAGAGGCCAAAGGCAGGGATCGGGCCTTACAATAGGCTGTGGAATTGCATTAAGCCGACCACATTGAAGCAGGACAACAACCACCATTTCTCAACACTGTTGGTGGGAAAGATGTTCATGAGTGGAAGATAAGGAGTCAGCTGTAGCTCCACTCCAGCCATATCGACAATATCAGGTTCTTTAATTTTTCTATTAAAATCGAAATAAATCATGAATGATTAGCAATGTTCTTTTTCTTGAATTCTTCCAGTCTGAAATAAGGAAAGCTACATGTATGGAAACTCTATTTCTCTGAATTGAGTGAATAAATAGAAGGAATTATTTTGTGCTAGTTTATTATATTTGCGGCATATTTCCAGTTAAGTTTCAGTAGAGCCAGGTTAGGCTCTTCACAGTGGTATCAGAGCGATTTCCTGCCAGCCTGCAGGGAAATCGGGTCCAGTTACTTTTATTTTATTTTGAGGATAAAATTATGGCAGACGACAGGAGATTCATTCCTGGCAGACATTATTACAGGAGAGGCGCTTCGCCTCCGCCAAATGTGGATGATGCAGAGATCCAGTTTGGTACTGTACTAGGTGATGATAATAATGCAGGTGGATCAGCAGGTCGTGCCGGGCCCACTGAGGCAGATATAGACAGGGAGGCTAGGGAAACCTTCCGAAATTTAGCCGCAGGCCAGCATCATGTAGCTGATGTATTACATGAGTTGTCTGACACCTTGAGACGATTCAGTCTTTCCAGAGGACAGAGCAGAGAGAGATCATGTGATGCTTCTGTTGCATCACATCGGTCACGTGCTGATGACCGACACAGAGAGTATGAGCCTCGGACTCCGAGACAAGAGAGAGCTGACAGGACAGGTGATAGGAGAGATCCATTCAGCCCCAAGGGCCCAGATTTATGAGGCCAGAGACTGACACCCCCAGTATTTATGATGAGAGTGGTCCCTTTGCTGACGACATAGTTTCACACTATGTCGAATGGGACGCCCTTCCCCCAGCCTTGAAACAAAATTTGAATTTTGACCGTTACCTGACTCAGAAACGGGAACACCCTAGGGGAAGACCTGCACAGGATAGGCAGAGAATGAGGAATAACGATTTGAGACAGGTAGCTAGTAAGATGATGCTAGCACACTTTGATGGTAGCAGTAGGGTCACTGTTAGGGCTTGGATCCACAAGCTCGATACTTATCTTGCATTGCGTCCAATGACTAAAATGGATGCTATTAGATTTGCAGTTCTACATTTGGATGGATCTGCTCAGGATTGGTGGTATCACGGGCTTAGGTCATTACACCATGATCGGATCACCGTCTACTAGGAGTTCGTGGATAGATTAATTGAGCGCTTCGACAGGAAAGACCCCGAGGTCTATTTTAGGGAGTTAGCTCAATTATGACAGACAACCAACCTAGAGGCTTACATCAGTGAGTTTCAGCGTATTTCAGTGATGGTGTACGACATATCAGAGCGGAGGAGGGTGATGCTCTTCCTAGAGGGATTGGTTAAACCACTACGAGGATGGGTTAAATCCCTAGATCCCCCATCATTGCATGAAGCCATGAAGAAGGCTAGAGATCTTGAGGCTTCTGCACCTAGGAGACAGTTCACTGCCAGGCCTTCAGGACCACCCTATGATAGGACAGCCCCAAGGAGTGAAGAGAAATCAGATTCTAAACGTCCTATGGCCGCATCCTTGGATCAGGAGACACTTAACGATTTGAGGAGGAAGAGACTTTGTTTTTACTGTCGAGGGCCATATGATGTCACGCATAATTGTCCTATGAAACCCCAGGGGAAGCACAGGATGATGGAGTTGTTTTATGACGATGAGGATGTTCCCGAGTACACAGAGGAGTTGACTGATGAGGGGCAAGGCATTCAGGGGGCAGAAGAGTATACAGAGGAGGGTGATACATCACACCTCAAGGTAGCATATCTTTCCAATACGAGGAAAGGGGGACATCAGACTACATGGTCTACTGGTTGGATAGAGAGTGATTGCTCTTTTTGATACGGGAGCCACTCATAATTTCATTGACTCTCGTTTGGTGACTCGCAGAGGTATCCAGACAGAGGAGTTTGCCGAATTGAGAGTGCAGGTAGAAGATGGTTACACGCTGAAGTGTAACACGATGGTGATTGATTTACCAGTTAGACTGGGAACATATGCCTTCAAGGCAGATTTCTATGTAGTAGATATGGGTGGTACGGATTTGGTTCTAGGGATGGCTTGGTTACATACCATCAAGGACATTTACATCAGCATAGAGAAGATGGAGATAAGATTTATCTCAGAGGGGAAGCCACAGGTTCTTAACGCCATCAGGGATGAGGGACTCAAACAAATATCACTCAGGCGAATGTAGCACTTAGTACGTCATGAGGATGAGGTGGATTGGGTAGTAGAGTGTAGGTTGATGCCTTCCCTAGATGATTCATATAAATTCACATATCATCCGGAAATTCAGCATTTGAGAACTAAACACGATAAGGTGTTTAGGGACTTACCTACAGGTAGACCTCCGGATAGGGGAACAGAGCACATCATAGAGTTGGAGGAGGGCACCAAGCCCGTTATGATCACACCATACAGGCATCCGAAAAGGTTGAAGGACAAGACTGAAAGGACGATCCAGGAGTTACTTGAGATGGGGCACATCAGGCCAAGTAAATCTCCTTTTGCTTCTTTAGTGGTTCTAGTGAAGGACGACACCTTGCGCATGTGCATTGATTATCGAATGCTAAACAAGAGGACCATTAAGAACCGATACCCCATACCACGGATTGATGAGTTGATTGATGAGCTGCATGGAGCACAGTGTTTCTCGAAGATTGAT
>MU224190.1:2096903-2121542 GCA_018584345.1 Thuja plicata | reverse complement strand
GTGTCCAGTTTGTCTCCGAGGAGTTAAAGTTCAATCTGGACTAATTTAAGATTGCATAAATATTTGATCTGTTGCGTCTTGATTATTTAATTGATTGGCAGTATAAGTGCGTAGAACATTATAAAGTATGTAACCTTCATTGAAGTTGACTCTCTTGCCCAAATGAGCAGAGGCACTGGTCTTTTATTTTGAATTATTGGGTTTATATGTGAAGTCAGAAAATCTATCAATTCCTTCCTACAAACATCAAATCTATTATTTAAAATCATTACACAAAACATTTAAATTCAAACATTCAACATTCAATTTCACATTGATCGAGTTCAAGGAATTTGCTAGTTGAAGAACTCACCAAAGCTTAAATTTGCTATAGAAAAACCTTGAAGAAAGTGATCAGGTTCAAGGTGAAGGTTTACTCGCCTAGGTGTAGCGAAGCCTAAAGCGCAGGGGAATTTGGATTATTCCCGTTTGTTGGCCAGAATTGATTTGGAATTCTATTGGAGAATTGGCAGGCTCTTGGATTTCCAATCTGTAGTTTTGGGAACCAACAGGTGGGAAAGATGTTCATGCGTGGAAGATGAGGAGTCAGCTGTAGCTCCACTCCAGCCATATCGACAATATCAGGTTCTTTAATTTTGCTATTAAAATTGAAATAAATCATGAATGATTAGCAATGTTCTTTTTCTTGAATTCTTCCATTCTGAAATAAGGAAAGCTACATGTATGGAAACTCCATTTCTCTGAATTGAGTGAATAAATAGAAGAAGGAATTATTTTGTGCTAGTTTATTATATTTGCGGCATATTTCCAGTTAAGTTTCAGTAGAGCCAGGTCAGGCTCTTCACAGAAAGACGTGTAGGGCTACGGTAGCTCAGTTCGGGGTATGCTTACATTTAGAGCAGCCGCCAACTCTTTACTAAGCTTCGACCAGTCATTGTGTGGAGTTAGAGAGGAAGTACTAGCAAGTCTTCGACCAGTCATTGTGTGGAGTTAGAGAGGAAGTCGTGGCAACTCAAGATCAACATGAAAACATTCCAAGTTTTAATGCATTACTTTGGGAAGTGTAATGTTTAATTATCATTGTTATTTAATGCTTTGTATGGTGTTGATAATTTGTAATTGGAGTTTCAAATTCAAATTAAATAGAATGCATTGTAATTTATCTTTGAATGGTTACTTGTATTTGAAAATTGAAAATTGAAATTTAAAAGTATTGTACTCCAAATTCAACATTAAATTGCAAAAGAGCTTGAAATATTTATGAGAAATCAGAATTTGGTGTTAATTGAGGGTTAGAGCCAGGCAAGCTCTTTACAGGATTCCCAAGCACTAAAGTGTCTTGAGTGGGAAGCAGGAGGTGGGTGGAAAAGTAGGGGTGGGGTGTGGGGGTGTAGTGGTTTGTAGTAGAGCATATATTACAACAAAAGGCTAGTAGCTTAGTGTGCCATATTACAAACTTAATAGGAGGCGGTAATTGCAAAAGGCTAGTAGCTTAGTTGTAGAGCATCCTACCATTGATGTGATGAGTTCTAGGATGGTGTCCTACTAGACCATGCAAATTAACAAGAGGTGAAGCTATCCATGTAAGCATTGAAACATATGTATTAGCCTTAATCTGAGATCCCAAGCATCACACAAACTCTGATAGAGGCATTAAGGATGATTGCTTACCCCTTGCCAAGGAGCTAATGTTTGCTATTGTAGCTATAGTTAAAAGAAAAATACCTTGCAATACTATGTATATTGCAATACTAAAAGTATCCCTCAACTTACTAAACATATTTGAAGATTTGAAGTATATGTGAAAAATCTCTAATAATCTCCATTCACAACTCGTACCATTCACTTTCTTGCAAAAATTACCCCATAAGCTCTTATTTCAGTAGTTCCTATATCCCCTTTATCTGTTGCAAGAGTTTAAATTACACCTCCATATACTTTAGGAAATTTTCATTGCTTCTTCCTTACATCAAAGAAAGCTTATAGCAACTTCTCCAACTTTTTTACAAGTCACCTAGGAGTGAAAAAACCAAGTAACAGTAGTTCCTTGGTAGACGAATTTCATTACAATCACACTTAACTAGCTAGAGGGAGATTAATGCTACTCTGTACATTTTAGAACTTTAGGCATTATCAATTGACATGGATAGTATTAGATATATGAAATGCAAAATGGATACCCAAGTAAATGAATTTTACCTAGGTCTATAAGTTTTAATGTTTAGTTTAGGTAGAAAGGAAGATCATGTTGACCAATAAGAAAGGCCTTCATTCATTCTCCAACACTACTAAAATAATCTCTTTGAAGGCATCCAAACATAGTGCAGGGATACCTAGCTCATAAATTGCTTCAAATTCCTTGATGTGGGTCAAGGCATGAAGTGTTGCGAGGAGAAATGATACAACTTTCAATAGAGGACATGAAGATGGATGGAAGCTTGTTTTAACCAAAAAAGAAATTCAATGAAATACTAGAAGTATGAACAAGAAAATGCAGGGGTAGTTTGGGATACATTTGTTGGTAAACAGATTTGCCTTTATGAAAAATAGTTGATTTTTAACTCTATTTGCCTGATTGATAAAGACCAATGACACCGATAGTTGGAGAGATCACCACTTCGTTGCATTTGAGACAAACAACTCCCTCGTATGGCATAATTTGGTTTTTAGGGGTATGCTTCTGACTAGAAAGAAGGAAAGGCAAAGCTAACATTTGTGCATAGCCATGACACAAATGCGATCATAAATTTTAACTAGAAAGCAAGAAAGGAAAAACTAACATTTATGCATGGTCATTACACAAATGCGATTTTAAACTTAGAATAAGGGAGCAAAGACAAACGACACAGATCATTCGCTACGTACCTATGAATGATAATCAAGAGAATTAACAATGCTACCTTCTAATAAATATGTTTAGAATTCACAGATTCCATAATAGATATAATTATAGCCAAATATAACAAAATCACCAAAGAAAGATTGTGAATTCACACATAAGGAAAAGTTACAATCAAATGCACAGATTCAAAATATCTCCTTATTCTTTTGATTAAAAAGTCAGAGTTCACAAACTCTACATTCTCTTCATAAATGACCATGCTGGAAAAATTCTACTGCTGTCCTCCCTCTTTCCAGAATTGAAATCTTCCTCTTTACTTACTTAGTCCAACATATATTTACATACTAATTGTAACTGCATCTTGGAGATGTAACTGCCTCTTTTTCCCTTCACAAACATTATAATGTTTATAAAATGAAAATCTTTTTGATATCCTGTGTACTTAACTTTTAATTTAGGAAAATTAACTAAAGTATTATAATCAAACATTTTTTTTTCAAAAAAGGCCCCAACTTTAAATTGATAGGTAAGGCATTGTTGAGGTATTCAATATGGTTTGCAAATGATGATCATTCTTCTATTCACCAACATTTTTAATCCTACATTTGAGTTTTAAGCATCTCTTCATTTGATTCCCATATGTATCTTTGCCATGTTGAAGAACTTCCAATTCTGTATCTTGAATGAGCTGTATAAACCTTATGTTTTTGGGACATCGGTCATTTGCCCACTTTGCATAGATATCTTGTGTTTATCCAACATCATTTCAGTGATTTCTGGGCCAAAGATATCTTGCATTTATTCACGGGATTTCATGTGCCTTGTTCATGCTGTTGGCTCACTTGGTGGTTCTCAAAACCACCAGGGATACCACTGATGGTTTCAATACCATCCCATAATGTCGATGCTTCAGTAGACTCTACTTTTTGTAAACGGTTGTGAGAAATATTTGGGGTCACAATGAGGTTTCAAGGACCTCATTGGGATCTGTTGAGGTTTCAAAAACCTGTTAAAATTCTGCCAATTGCCTTTGCTTGAATTTTTTTAAAGCCTTTTCACCCAATTCATTCTTTGCTTTGGATGCACAATTTACTCTCTCATTGCATGAAATGAAAGGGGTGTTGGGTGTTGGAATGGTTGTGGCAACTATTGTGGTGACTAAAAATGGTTTTGAAACCATAGTAAAGACCTGACAAGTTCAATTGTATTTCAGCGTCATGAAAGAGGAAATTCTCACACAACCAGTAGAAACTATGGGGTTGTATATTACGACTTAATCTCCAGAAAGAGGAATTAAAAGATCTGAAAAGAAGCAATAACTAGAGAAGAGCCCAAAGAGTTTTTGATAGTAGATCCACCAACTCTTATGTTGCCTCATTGCTGAGAAGCATATATGAGGATGTTTGTTGAGTACACAATAACTCTTCCTTCTCAAACCAGAATAAATAAAGAGCTGAATACCAAATATCAAATGGGGTGGAGTACTTGCGCAAGATATTGGTGCTTATAAGTTGCCAGACATCAACTATCTTCATTACTGGTCCTTGAGATAGCTTCATGTTTTCCTTTAGAAATGCACATACACCAATGTCACAGCACGATGTTGAGGATGGCCTGAAATCCCATAGTCATCAAATGTGATTATAGTTTTGATATCATGATTTGCATTAGCTTGTCCAATTGTTGGACTTTGTTGTTGTGGTCATTGCTCAACATTAGAATTTTCTCTTATACTCGAATGTAATGTCCCAATGCCAATTTTGTTAGCGTTAATTTCTATTCGCATGACCAACAACTTTGTCTGTTAATTTTGGATCTGTAACGGTAGTGTTTGTTGTGACTAACAAAGAAGATTATGCTGCATGCTCCCGATTTTGTAAGCTAAATAAAGATAACTTTACATTGTTTTCTCCACCTCTTCAGAAATTACATGCATAATTTCTGCTCGTGTGGTTATTTATTCATTGTAAATCTAAGTTTCGTAACAATTGAGCACAATGTAATCAATAGAATTTTGGTTTTGTATCGCTCTGTTTTGTTCTATATTTTTTTTATTTTGCAAGTATTATTTTTCAATTCCTAGCTAGATCTGTGCAAGTACAACTGCAAAATTCTACATGGTATCAGAGCCCACGAGAGCTAAGAGTATTATTTTTCTTTCCAGGTATTGCAGATCAGAGCTATTTAGAATGATTTTTTTTTCATTATTTTATGGGTTGTCTCTAATGTGTTTTTGTAATCACGAACTGAAATAAAGTTCCAGCAGGGGGTTTAATCATGTCTTCTAGTAATTATTTTCATCCTTCTCTTGTCAAGCTAACTTTAGAGAATTATATGCCATGGAAGCAATGGATAAAGAATCACTGCCTTGAGCAAGATCTATTGCCCTATCTCCTTGGACACGTTCCCGAGCCAAGCGATTATGAACATAAAATTGCATAGTTGAATAGTAATGGCATTGTCTACGGATTAATATGCATTACTATTTCTGAGGATATTTTACATCGTATAGAATACACTGAGTGCCCTTTCATTGTTTGGACCATCATCTGACAATTGTATGGAGATATTGATTCTTCATCTGAAAGTGGCGATTCCTTGGATAGCCAGGCTTCTATGGATGATACTACAATTTTTGTTGCCCCATCTTGTTTGGACACATCCTTCTTAGATGATCAGTTTACTGATAACCCACATGCACCTGTTGTTTCTTCAGAGTTTAGAGTTGCTTCATTGAAAGCTTCCAATAATTCTTTGTAGCAGGATCATTTATGTTTTCTAAATTCAGTTTTATGGGATCAATTTCTATCAAACATCTCGAATGGAAGCTAAAGATTCTGCTTCAGCCCACAAGTAGAAGCTTGTATCAAACAATCATGGCAATATAGGTTGTAGCGAATTCTGCATCAGAGATAGGCCAAGGTCATGCTCTTTTTGCATGGGCCTTGCCTACATTTCCTCTTTAGTGGCACTCGTTTTTCAGTGGACCTATCATGCCTCTTCGTATTGAGCTTCCTTGGTTCCATAGTTGATCAGTTTTCTTTGCTTTGACAATTGGCACCTGTATTATCAACTAGCATTTTATTCTCGCATGGTTGAGTAGTGTCGTTAGGGTCACTCGTATAGATTCATGTGTCATCTGTATCCTTGACTGATAGATGTTTTTCCTTTGTTTGTCATCTATTCATTGTTCGAGGGCGCTTATGCAAATTATTGTCTTTTGTATCTTCAATTGACAGATGTTTTGCCTTTGTTTGTCATATGTTCATTGTTCGAGTAGTGTCATTGGGGGCAATCATGCAGATTAATCTTGGTATTCATCTTTGTTTCAAAGGAGTCTCTTCATTCAACACTATATCGGTTACATTCAACAAATCCACACTTTTCTTGTCACAAAAGATTTTCTTTGCATCCCTATTACTATAAATTTTGAGGGGGGGTTTGGTCCCACTAGGTTTTCCCTCTTGCCTCTTTCCTTTCATTAGTTTGTTTCCTTAGTTAGACTTAAGGGGGGTGTTAGCGTTAATTTCTATATGCATGACCATCAATTTTGTCCGTTATTTTTGGATCTGGAACGATAGTGTTTGTTGTGAGTAACATAGAAGATTATGTTGCATGCTATCGATTTTGTAATCTAAGTTTTGTAACAATTGAGCACAATGTAATCAAAAGAATTTCGGTTTTGTGTCGCTCTGTTTTGTTATGTATTTTTTATTTTGCAAGTATTTTTTTTCAATTCCTAGCTAGATCTGTGCAAATACAACTGCAAAATTCTACAAATTTGGCACCAAAGACTTCCAAAGCCTTCCCACGTACTTCAGTGGTACCAGACCAAGCCCTCCAATAGGCACTATACGGTAAGTATGTTTTCACTGTGCATCCAAGAACCCGTATGGTAATATGTTTCCCTATACGGTAAAGTGCCCGTACGGAATTGACTTCACCCATACAGTGCTAGGATCCCCCCATACGCTAGAACTTCCTTTCCATACGCGAGCAATGATATCCACCCCGTTGACCCGTGCGGTCCCTTTCTGACCCTTCGTTCATACAACCAAAATGCCCATACGGTGTCAATGCTACCTTGTCGGGACGATACACACACGAAACAAACAATTCCTCTTTCGGATTATATTTCTCAAAATAATGCAATAATGTAAATTTTACCTTGTCGGGACGGTAATGCTGCCTCGTACATGTACGAAATAGACAATTCCTCATATTATATTTCTCAAAATAACGGAATATTTTGCTTAATTAATATAGGGTAGATGCAAAGATGAACAAAGAGCATATGAATCGTAGTACACTAGATACATGTCTCCAAATATTATAAATTTGCCTTCAAATGAAAGTTCACAAGATTACATGCAGAAGGGGTGAGGAATGACTCCCACTGAAACTGCAAATGCCAGAATGCTAGAATGGGGAGGATCTTGCCCCTCCGAAATGATGAACAATATTGAATTCCAAATGGAATTGAAAATACACAAGAAAAGTTAACTTTACGACGACTTCCTGCAATGCCAAAAACAACCTTCTAAAGAGCACCAGGAAGTTTTCGAAAGAGTTAGAAATAGGCCGACATGAGTCTTATTACTTTTATTTTATAATTAAATTAATTAAAGGGTCCGTAAGATATTATTAAATTTGGGGCCACTTAATCAATTAATTTAGTTAAGTCATATTTTGGGGACATTATAGTCCTCTTGGCTCAAGAATTGCTCACCCTCAAGAAATTGCAAACTGAGATGCTCCAAGATTTGTTGGCTCTCCCATGTGGTATCTTCAACTGACGGATCCTTCCAACGAACTGTTGATATTTTCAGATCTATGCAAGGAAAATACAATATATAGATAGCTTTTAAAACTGAAACAATATATAGACAAAACTGACACAAAAAGGTGGAAAGATGGTACTAATTTTGTACACCAATTTATCTTGATAAGTCGGCCCTTGTTTTAGATCTGCAACTCCAATATTGATGTGATGTAGAAAATGGTACCACACAGGTCCAAATTGCAGCCCTCTAAAGTGTTAAATTCGAACCCCAAGGCATGTTAATTCTGTCCAAGAATTTGCCCTCAAGTATTGTGTAAAATAGTAGACGGGGATCAAGCCCTAGATAGGGTAATTCACACCCTTGATATGTATAATATTTTGATCCAAATCGGGCTTGGCCCTTTGGTGAAATGGTGGGGCTTCTTGTCTGTAGTTCCTACAACCAAGGTTCAAGTCCCCACGGGGTCGCTCTCTACCGTGGTTCTCAATGGAGAGTTGTTACCTTGACCCTTGGTGAAATAGTGGGGCTTCTTGCCTGTAGAGCTTACAACCAAGGTTTAATAATAAAAGTAGCTAGGGTTTCATCTACAACAAACATGGTGTAAACAAAATAAATCTAGAGTTTAAGAATACACAACTACTAGGGAATTCAAAATGAGGGAGAGGCGGGAGCAAGTTTGGAGGCAACGGTCACTTGCAAGTTTTGGACGCACAGGCGAGGTGCAGACACAAGCTAGGGTAGGTTTTTGAGAACACCCAAGGAAGGTTTATAGTGGCCAAGTTTATAGAAGTTGGCCCTTTAACTTTTGAAATCAGAATCACTGGAATATGAAGGCTCCAACTGTTTGGAGAAATGGGGAAAACGGTTATCGAAATTCAGTGCGAAGATCTTATGGGAATGGAAGGAGATGGGAGAACCAGAACAGAACAGGTGGTAAAACTCCGGTTTACACACAGATTGGGAAAAACTTTAATTTCAAAAAGATCGAACATAAGTTTTACCAACCAACGCAGTCTCAGGAGAAGGAAAAACCAGAAGATCCCCCCAATAGCCTAATGCAGAGGGAGAAAACATCAGGTATGAGATAATGTCTACGATTAAGATTTCAAATCTTCATTGGATAGATGCAGTAGGATCTTTTAGAGAAAGGACTTTTTTCTTCAAATGGTTGGGTCTGTGGCCATCAGTTACCATTATTTGGGATTGGTGTAGGGAGGTGTGGGGAAAAAATTTAAAACTTAAGACCTTAATGAATGGATTTTATATGGGTATATGTGCTGTGAAAGAGGAAAATGAATGGATCCTCAATAATGGGCCATATTTAATAAATGGAAGAGGTGTTTACTTAAAAGATTGAGTGGAAAATTTTGATCCCACAAAGGAAAGATTAAAGAATACCTTGTATGGTTGAACCTACACAATCTCCCAATGGAATATTGGGATGAAATAACCCTTGAGAAAATAGGGAATAAAATAGGCACCTTTGTATCCGCAAAGGAAGTTATTAGCAAAAAGGATGCATCAATACACCCAAGAATCCTCATAAACCTACAAGGCAATGACCCAATCCCAGACTTTATGTTACTAGGGACAGAACATGGAATATGGAAGAAAATGATCGAAGTTTGGGAAGGAGAGGCTACCCAAAAAATGCCCACACAAATGCAAAATGAGATCCAGAAGAAAGGGAAAGGGCTTGAAGAGGATGAACTTTTAGACCAAATAGAACATGAGCTCCTAGTTGAATGGAAGGGGGCAGTGGATTTTATGGCTAACCAAGTGAGTAGTTTGGATAGAGGTCAGTTCAACACTCCTCCCTGGAGGAAGGAGTATAAAGCAGCCAGAGATGAAGCTATTCAGGGTGTTTTCATGAAACAATATGCGGAAGAGGATAGATTTTCTACACAATTTGTAGAGGAGATGCCTTTTCCCCTATCAGCTGATAGAAACAAAGCAAAAAGCACACAATGGGACATAAAACAATTTTGGGAGAATTCAAAACCGAAGGATATAACCCTTAGGGAGAAAAGAGTGAGCATAGGAGGAACAAACCTCATGCCTCATGTGATCCCAGAGACTAGAATTCAGGGATCTAGAAAAACCCAAAGATAAGAAGGATGAAAGCAAGGAAGCTGTAGGGGTCTTAAACTCACAGGAAAAAGAGGCAAATCAACAACTACAGCAGGGGGATTTTTGTGAAAGGGCATATGATAATTTATATTTCAATGATATAGAAATTTCTCCAATCAGAAATCTTGAAAGCTATTTTGAAAGCACTAGAGATAGTGGGGATGGATCAGAGGAATGAGAATCAGATTATGCAGAAAATGAGGAGGGAGGCCTGAATGATTTGGGTTTCTTTGAAACACAGGGGGTGATTGAAACAAGGACAGTGGACCAGATCACATCTCAAATTTTGAAACCAAGAATTGGGGAAAAGAATAAGAGGGGTGCTAAATCAAACAAGGTCAAGTTAGCCATTGCTGGAAGTGCTTCTTATCATGGAATGTCAGGGGATGCAAAGCCTCTGACAAATTACATTTGATCAAAAGATGTTTTGATCAAACGAAACTAGATTTGATCTTATTACAGGAAACAAAAATTAAGCGGGAAGATCTAGATATGTTTGAAAAGAGGTTTGGGAGATGGAAATGTGCAATGGTGGAAGCACAAGGAGCTTCAGGTGGCCTAGGAGCTCTATGGAAAGAAGCATCAATTGATGTAACAATTAGGCAAACAAATCAAAATTGGCAATGGATAGTTGTGCACTCAAAACAACTCAATTGCAGAATCTCAGTCTTTAATATTTATGGTCCAAACAATAGGACACAAAAAAGGAGAATGTGGGAAAGTTTGGAAGTAATAGTCAACGGGTTACCAGAGGAGATGGTCATAATGGGAAGAGACTTTAATGCCATCCTTAAACCAGAGGACAAAAAATAAGGAAAGGGGTGGAATAATGAGAGTCAAAAGGACTTCATTAATTTTGTCAATGACTGTGGATTGATTGAAGTCCCTTTCAAAAAAGGAGATTTCACATGGACCAATAGAAGAGAAGGTTTTGTGAACATTGCAGAAAAGATAGATAGATTTTTCTTGGCAGGCAATTGGGCAGACACAGTATGGACATGCGAAGCAGAGATACTACATTTCCAAGGCTTAGACCTCTTTCCAATCTATTTAAGGATTCAAGATGACAATACATCAGAAAGATGCCCCTTCAAGTTCGAGGCGATGTGGTTCCAAGCGGATGGGTTCGCTGATTTGGTAGCCAAATGGTGGGCACAAGCACCAAGAAGATCGGGTAACAAAACCATTATTTTTTTCAAAAAGTTACAATACATAAAGGAGCAACTTAAAATTTGAAATAGAGAGCACTTTAGGAATATTTTTGAAGAAAAACAAAAGATAGAGGAAGATATGAAAAAGTAAAGTTTGAAAGTGATTGAAGCTGGCATGCAAGAAGCAGATTTCCAAGAAGAGAACTGACTGAGAAAGGAACTGGAAGGTTGGTTGATGAAAGGGGAAATTTTCTGTAAACAAAAATCCAAGGAGTCATGGCTAAAAGAAGGGGATAGAAACACAAAATATTTTCACAATTCAATTAAGATTAGAAAATCAAGGAATAAGATCTTTAGTATCTAAAATAGTAATGGAGAAAAGATGGAGGATAAGGTGAGTATCAACAAGGAAGTTGTTGCTTTCTTCTCAAAGAAAAAGAATCAAGACGAAAGTGATGAAAGGATGTTAGAGGAGGTTTTGGCTGTAATACCTCTAGTAGTTTCAGAGGAAATTAATAGGAACTTAATGGCCTCAATCACTATAGAGGAGGTCCAAGTGGCATTGCATGGACTAGGAGGTGACAAATCCCCAGGACCAAATGACTTTCCTACAATGTTTTTCCAGAAGTTATGGTATATTTTTGGGAAAGAGCTTTGGGAGGTGGTGGAAGAATCAAGGAATGGAAGGTTTATACTTAGAGATATGAACACTACTTTCATAGCTCTTGTCCCTAAAAAGGATGAACAAGTTACTTTTGAGGATTTTAGACCTATTGCTCTATGTAACACAATTTATAAAGTAATTTCAAAAGTGATTGCTAACATATTAAAGAATGTTTTACACAAAGTTATATCAGAGGAGCAAAGCGGTTTTTTTCTAGGAAGATCAATCTTTGAAGGGATTATTGTTGCACATGAGGCAGTCCATTCAATAAGAGTATCCAAGGCACAAAAAATGATGGTAAAACTTGATATAAAAAGAGCATATGATGAAGTTGATAGAAGTTTTTTGTTGAAAGTTTTGAAAGGGTTTGGGCTTGGTGAGAATTGGATTAAATGGGTTAAAGGATGTATTGATTCACCAATGTTCTCCATTCTGGTAAATGACAGCCCACAAGGCTTTTTTCCTCAAGAAAAGGGTATAAGACAAGGTGATCCTCTATCCCCATTTTTCTTGATAATAATGGCAGAGGTCTTGGGCTGATTGATTGGTGAGAATAGAAATAAAGGGAAATGGAAAGGCATTAATATCACAGAAGGAGTGGAGGCTATGACACATCTCCAATTTGTTGATGACACCTTTTTAGGGGGTGAAGCTACAAAACAAGAAGCCAAGGTGATGAAGGAAACTCTAGAAATATATGGAAAGGTGTCAGGTCATCACATTAACTGGAGAAAATCAGAAATTTATTTCTTCAATACTCCACAACAAGCACAGGGCAGAATCTGTAGAATTTTGGGGATGAAACAAGGATTGCTGCCTAATCGATATCTAGGGATTCCTTTTATTAAAGGTAGCAATAAAGCAAATTTATGGAAAGACTTGATTGAGAAGTGCCTCAAAAAGATGGAAGGGTGGGAAGGCAAGTGGTTATCTTCAGCTGTGAGAATACTTATGCTGCAAACAGTGGTCCCAGCTAGACCAGTTTACTCAATGATGTGCTTAGACATCCCTAAGAAAGTTTTAAAAATATTTAGAGCAGAAAATGAGAAAGTTCTTTTGGAATGGAGAAAATGAAGAGGAGAAGATCCCTCTTTTGGAATGGGAAAAAATCTGCAAGCCCAAAGCCAAAGGGGGAGCAGGGATAAGAAATTGGCACTATATGAATAAGGTTTTAGGGGCAAAGCTTGTGTGGTGTATGTATAGGCAACCAAATCAATACCGGGCTAGAATTCTTCAAGCCAAATATCTGGATTCAAGAGATTATGAAAGGATTCTAACAATCAGTAATCCTCCAAAAGGCTCAACAATATGAAACTTTATCCAGTCATGTAGGCAGGTGATAACTAATCATCTATCATGGAAAATTAGGAATGACACAAAGGCTAGGTTCTGGGAGGATTCATGGGATAGAAACAAGGCCTTAAAAGAGGAGGGGATTTACCATGATTTACAAACTCATTTCTCGGCAAAATGGGGAGAGAAAGTTAGTGATTATTTCATTCAACAAGATGGTATGGAGGGACAATATTGGTGCTGGAAGAGTGTGGAATTGGAGGATCTGTGAGAGCAGCAAAAGCAAGCAATGCAAACAATTTTAGAAAGTAGAAAATTGAAGATTATTGGGAAGGAGGATAGGCTTATATGGTGTGGTTCTATCTCAGGGAACTATTCGGTTAAGTTAGGTTGCAGGTTTATTGAGGGAATGGACTCAAAATTTGTATCTCAAGACTTATGCTGGCACCAAGATGTGCTACCGAAGGTAGGAGTTTTTTCATGGTTAGCCATTAAGGGAAGGATTTTAACAGCAAAGAGAAGGAAAAGAATGGGTATGGCAGGTCCTACTAGATGTGTGTTATGTGAAAGGAATGAAGAATCAGTAGATCATTTATTAGTGCAATGCAAGTTTGCAGAAAAATGCTGGGATCATGTGCAGGCGAAATTGGGCTAGTTAAGACCAAGAGAACAAACTGTAAAAGGGACACTTGATGGATGACCTAGACCTTTAAGTAAATCAGCTCTATCCAACATATGGTTAATCACTCCTTTGGTTATGTGGGAAATCTGGAAAGAATGCAATAGACGGGTTTTTAGGGGAGAAGCTAAATCTATAAGGAGATGTCTCTATAGGATTGATCATATCATTGAAGAGGTAATGGGATCCTCAGCCTCAAGGAAACAAGCTCTTCATGTTCATTTCACAAAAAAGAATAGTGAAATTTAGAAGTTTTGGCCAGGCATAAGATTCAAATCACCCTCAAGTGCATTGGTAGTTAAAACAAAGAATAAGAAGGGTAAGCAAATTGTATGGAAGACCCCCGAAGAAGGTTGGTTTAAGGAAAACTTTGATGGAGCAGTGCAGAATAATCCTGACAGATTTGGGGCAGGCATTATAATTATATATTCAAAAGGGGAGACAATGTTAATTGGAGCAATGAGATTGAAGGATGGGACAAATAATGAGGCTGAGTGCAAAGCAACAATGCTTGCAATCAAGTTGGCCAAGAATGCGGGTGTAAAAAAAAATCATCTTGAAGGGGATTCTTTGATTATTACACAAGCTATAGCAAAACTAACTATCAATGCGTGGCATATCCAAAATTATATTGAAATAATTAGGGAGGATTTAAAACATTTTGAGGATTTCAGAATAAGACATATTAAAAGAGAAGGTAATAAAGATGCAGACATACTGTCAAAATGGGCCACATCATTGGCTGGGGTGGAAAATTTATGTTTTGAAGGTTTTGAGCTGGATGATGACGGGATATCACCTTTCTCGAGCATCATTTAAAGAGAAGAGCAGAGTGACGTAAGACATGCCTCAAAAGGACGAAGGAAATCATTGTCAAGATTTGCGAAAAAGGGAAGAAAATGCATTTATATTATTAAAGGAGATGGATTTAGAATGTATTTAATAGTGATTGCATAACGACGACGATAAAGTTGGCAAGTGCTGCCAAAAACGTGTGAAGAGACAACTTGATGGCAAGGACAACATGATGGGATGGGAGTTATGGAAAAAAAGGTGTCACCCTTTTATATAAACAAAAAGGAGTTGCTTCATAATTAATTCAAGTTGGGTAGCGGAGCTGACAGAGGTGAAGAACGGTGGTTTTGAGATCGAGCCAAACTTCACCTTCCAAACCAAGAAACAACATAAAGGTTTGTTTGGCCCGGTGGAGAATATTAGACTGAAGAAGATGCTAATTCTCCCCACAATGAAGGTCATTATTGCATTGCAGGAAACTTTAGGCCCGCTCTTCAACAATGACCATCGTAGATGGAATTGCAGGTTGATATAGCGGCCATGGTAATGGCGTGGGGGTTAGAAATCTGGGAGCATGAAAATAGTGTAAAATGGGTCATGATTTCCTTGTTTGAGGCAGATTTAATTGTAGGGACTGAATCCCTTCTGGAATTGGCTCACCCAGGGTGGGCGTTTGACTACAGTGAAATGTTTGAGGATGAAATGGAGGGTATTGAAATGGGAATCACCCCTTTTCTGAATTTGCCAAAAAGGGTTAACAGGGAATCCTACACCAAGGAGTGGAAGAAAGCATGGCATAAACTAGTTAAAGCCATCCAAGAGGCTCAGGCAACGAAAAAAGAGGGTGTTAATGCCCATGGTGTTTGCTAAGAAGCGAAGGTCTGTAAGGATTCAAAAAGTGAGGACTATGAAGAATGAATGAGGGAGGAAGCTCCCAAATTTTGTGAACGATAATGGAGAAAAATGAAATTTTGAGAAGACAAGGTAAAGGGCCGAACCTGCAATGGTTTTTTGAAAGACAATGCTTGGATATTGAAGATGTCAAAGTGTTGAATGAAGGGCGGATGGAACAAGTCACTTTTTCAACGATTCAACAAACACCAGCGGCTGAAGATGAAAAGGACTAAGGGCACGTTTTGAAAGATGGAAGTTTACAGGCAGCCTCTGTGTGAAATATGCAGCATTGTAATATTGTTGATTAATGTTAATCTGCTATGACTATACTAGCATAGTGATGGAAATAGAGGTTTACTATAGGATGTTATGACTGATAAAATATAAGGTGGGGGATAAAATAGTTTTCAAGAAATGAGTCTAGAAATGACTCCATATTATGCAGAATGTAACCATCTTTTTATGAATAAAATATAACCTATTACCGACCAAAAAAAAATATTCTGATCCAAATCGCACACCAGATTTTGTATCAATTCAGACTCCAAGTATATATATAAATTCGCTGATGAATGCCTAAAATAATTCGCTCCAATTCGCTGCTAAATTTCACCCCAATTTGTTGATAATTTTCGCTCTATAATGCAAGGATAATTTGCCTTCTTTGGATTCTTGAGAGGAAGAAAAAATGCTATGTTTTTGGTGTGTTCTTCTCCAAGAATCGAACTTGAATATATATGTGCCTTGGTTATTAACTATCCCTCCAAGAGATGGTTGACTTGGGCCCTTTTAGTTAATTATTTTATTTGTTTATATTATAATAATAATGCCTTAGTTATTATTATAAAATCGCACATGTATATATATTACAAGGGTGATAATAAATAGCAAATTATTATTATCTTCCCCGAGTTGATCTTTTCCATAAAGGCTATAATGTTAACACTCCCTCTTGGACTTGAGGGTATGATCAACCTATAGATCCAATCTATAGTAGGACACACCTTTTTAATCTGAACATAACCATCTCGGATACCTTATCCTGAGATGTCATAGATTCCACATCTATGAAGGTAGATCCCTATCTACCAAATAAGATGAAACCTAAGTCCATATGTATAAGATGAAATAATATATAAGATCTCTATCTACTACTTGTTCATGTATGAACATGTATTGGGGGTTGAATAAATATATTTTGGGTTAATTATGTATATTTATTAGTGTGCAGGATTATTTGGTATAGGGGAGTCCCTATAACAAAAAAAGTGAACGAGTATTGAAGCTATAGCCACTACTGATCCCTTTCCCCTAGCTGATATCTGTCCCTCTCTTCAAATCTTATCTGCACTTCTTTGAATTATATTTTGCCACTTGTCTCTCCTTAAGAATAACTGATCTTGTTTTGAAAATATCTGCTTATCTGCAACTAAAAATTGTATGCCTTGTCATCATTTGAACTTGCCTCTTAATTTACGATTCATAGTTTCGATGCCTCTGAAAGTGGCATTTCCCTTGCTGCATTCTGGCTTGTTTGTGACACTTGGAAAAAAAGAAACAATTCCAACATTTTCCCAATGTTTGTAATTGCATATTTAACTCCCATTCTCGTGAATAAACTTACATAATGACAAAAATCAACTTACATGATGACAAAAATCATGCTGCATTTTCATCTTTTTTCTAATGATATCACATGTAATCACTTTCACCATTTATGATTAAAAACTCATCCTCTCAGTAAAATAAATTAACTACACAGTTGCACAATATGCCTCAAGTAAAAATAAATTCCTACTATTGGTAAAAGCCGCATTTTAATTACAACTGCAGTTGTTATCATTTAGTGAAAGCATAATCACTTTGGGTGAAAGTAAAACTTCAACTCCTTTGTGATTTAAACATATTCTCTCTTTGATCTTCTTTTCTAACTGATTTTTACCCAATGAAGTGTGAAAACATGTCTCTGCCACATTGGACACTGCCAAATATATGTCCCATAAAAGTGAGGCTGGAAAATATTTGTAAACGCTATGAAATCTGCTAATTGCAATTACACCTAAATATTTAAAATATTTTCAACAACATTATTTCCTGTCAATATTCCACAAGATGCCAACACTTTGACACATTACACAGTTTGTGTGCCCTGTTACAATTATAACCCAAATCCATTTTGTCATTTCTGTAAAACTCTTTTACCACCTTTTTAGCCTTGGTGAGAACATTTTCACCTTTTGAAAAAACTAATTGCCACAAAAAACTAATGACTTTGATTTATATTTTCACCCTCAATACAAACTAGTCCTTATGTGCTTCGCCACAAACCTTTACCTGTGTATCTGCTACTGCATGAAAACCTTTTAGAGCTGTCTGGGTGCTAGAAATTTAGTCAGAGACTTAGCCAAATAGAAAGAACACAAATAATGATGATTGGAATCTTATCTGATGAAAACCCCATATGTCAAAATTTCTCCTAAGATCTCCATTATTTTATTAAATGAAGTTTGGCATCAAGCCCTTGAGAAAATGCAGCTAAAATTGCTGGTTGCAAATGCTTGATAGTCTCTAAAAGATTTTATCAAACCCTTTGTGCAAATCTGCCATTCATCACAGTTATGTTTAAATCGATGCTCATGGTCTTGTTTCGATGTTTCCATTTGTATGCATACATTTTTAGGGTTGATGGCTGTCAATACCTCGCACGATACCTTCACTGACTCTGAAGATTTGCTTAAATGTTTCAAGCCTTTTCACTTCATACGTTTTTTGCAACCATTATTCATTACCAATCCAACTTGGAAAGATCCATCCATCTTCGGGCTACTGGGTGTCCGTTTTAGTCTTTTCAACGCTTCAACGTCCATTGCTCCCAAAATCTCATGTGGAAACAAGCAAAGAAAATGCTTATAAGGTTGTGGAACAAGCCTTACACCTACAGACTTTCATAATGAAGATTTTCTACACTTTTAACAACCTACAAATCACTATATTCCCTAAGATCATATTTCTTTGGCTATTATGTAAAAATTGTCCAGCCATTGTGTCTATGCTTCCATACTTTGCATATTGTTCACCATGGTAGTTTCCAACTACAAAATCTAACAAAATCCTTTACACTTTGCTGGCTGCCCAGACTCGTTTCAAAACCCCCAAACGGTATAGCAGAGAAAATGTTGGCAAGGTGTAGGAGTGGCACAAATACCTGTCATTGCACTTCCTTTGGGACTTTCAAAGCCATTTAAACAAATCAATATTGTACAGGTTCAAAACATATTTCTGTGGGTTTCGATGAATGCTATGTGCACAAAAAAAATTCCATCATTTGCTTCAAAACACGTCCACGATCCACTTCTGAGATCCCCATTCGAGCACAAATTGTGAGTATGTTGGCAAAGGTTGTGGATTTGGCTTCACGCCTGCCAATTGCATTGAATGAATGAATGAATGATTTTAATGACGTCCACGAGGCCAAGCAGCCCATGGGACCAAAGGACCTATGGGACCAAAGGAACTCACACCCCTAAACAATTTCCATAATTTTTTCCAACTCCGATCTTCTTTTATGAAGCTTGACCAGCAAACCCGCGGTTTGGTTGACCTTATCCTCTTCAAAAAGACTTCTCATGTTGTCCACTTTTTGGATGCTTCATAATTAGTACGAATATCTTCATAGGCAATGCATTCCATGAGAAAGTGTCATTCGGTCTCAATTGCAGCCGTCCTACAAAACGTGCAAGTTCTCTCCTCCCAAACCTCTTTTGGCCTCTTCCATTTGCCTGTCTCGCACTTGAGATGATGTGATCCCGTCCTCAATTGTGTCATTAAAAACCTTGCTTTCCCTTTAATATCAGCCCCTAAGTAAGCTTTCTCCCCATGTTCCCCTGTTGAGTTGAATATTTGCATGTAGTAAGCCTTTTTTCGACCAATGTTATTAGCCCATATGACGCTTTGAAACTTCTCTATGACAAACTTTTTTATGTCTCCATTTGTATTAGGACACTCATGCAGCTTAATATTCCATTTATCCAACCACTTATTATTTTGCTTCATCCAAGTTTTCTTTCTACGGCTAAGATCTTCGTCCTTCACAAATTTCAGCCACTGTTGGTCTTGCATATTTTCAACCTTCTTTAAGTAGCTAAGTACCCGAGTTATCGCTGAAGCCTCCAACGGGAAAGCCCCGACCTCCACTAAAAGGATATCATACGGTACGAAGGTCTTAACTTTGAGATTTCTTGTAATTAGGTGCTTCTAAATTCTCTCTAACTGCCTCCATCTGTTGTTTGACAGGCTGCCACCCCAAACCTCGCAGCCATAAAGAACCACTGGCATGACCAGCAAACTGAAAAGAGTCTTCATGGTCTTCCAGTCCCAGAGCTCAGTCGTTTTGCATTTATTCTGGAGTAAATACAAGGCTTTCCAGCCCCCCTTTAACCTTTTCTCTCTACATGTCTCCCAGTTGAGCTTATAGTGAAAATCAATCCCAAGATATTTGTACTCTTTCACAATTTCAATTGGGCTGCCCTCAAAGATGAATGTAGTAGGCTTTTCTTTTCTCCTTAAAGAGAAAATCATGATTTTGGTTTTGGTAATGTTCACTTGCATCCCAACCTCCTGGCAAAAGCTCTCTAAGGCCCTTAAATGATCTCTCAAACCTTGAGTTGTTTTTGATATTAAGATAAGATCATCTGCGTACAGAAGAAGCTTCACCATGTACCTTGCTAAATGCATGTCTTCCCCATCCATTTTGTTTAACCAAGTTTCTAATTTATCAATGTATAACCCAAACAAGGTTGGGGATAAAGGGCACCCCTGTTTAACGCCAATGCCACTACCAAAAAATTTGGACATGCCTTCATTAGTTCTGATTTTGGCTCTAAATTTATCATATAATCTGTGCACTGCTGCTCTATACTCGTCAGGGACACCCAATTCTATCATTCTGTTCCAAAGCTTGTCCCTAGGTACAGTATCAAAGTCCTTAAAGTCTACAAAGCAGCAATAGGCTTCTTCCCCCTGATTATCTCATATTTTCTCTATTAGATGACGAAGAGTGACGCAATGGTCAATGGTGGAATGCCTAGGTTTGAAACCCGCTTGCCCCCTTGCTCTTTTCCCCTCACCTTCCGCCCAACTGCTGATTCTGCGTTCTATCATGTTTCCAAAAAGTTTGCCAAAAAGGGGGTTAACCATAATAGTGTGGTAGTTAAATGGATTATTGATGTCACCATTTTTGAAGAGGGGGATAACCACACTTGTTACCATTTGCTTGAGAGTTTCTGAGCCTTTTCAACAGAGGCGTTTCTGCAAACCCACCCATCGCGCCCCCCGCAACCCAAAGGCCATGTCTATGGGGAAGAAAATGTGCACAGTGGGATGGTTTGTAAAATTTAAAATATTCTTACTTGCCACGTGGTATCAAATCGCAACCCCGCAACCTTCATATGGAAAATGAAAAAAAGACTTGAGAATGTGCGGTGAGCGGGGAAGTTAAAGTTTCAATATTTCAATTTGACCCACCGCAACATCACGAGCAAAATGTTAAACCCTAATTTTGGTTGGAAAATGTATATAGAATATTTAATTTGAAAAAATTTCCCCTCATGTGAGCAACATGTACCCACCAAATGTTTAGAATACACAAGGTTACTTTAAAGCCTTCTTCAAATATTATAAAAATGAATTTATAAAATTTTCTAATATTTTCTCCAATGTTGAATTTTTGGCCTAACTGAAATTAAATCATTTAAAAATTAAATGATTAGATAATTTGATATTCCATGAACATTATTTAAATCAAAAAATTGATTTAAATATAAAATTAATTTCATTCCTCTTATAGCCCCTTGATTATGTCACATGTTTTTGATTAAGGAAAACAGGTTTTGATGGGTTCCTGAAACCCTACAACGGATAAAAAGAGAACTAAAGCATATAAGTGTTACAAAACATCCATCAAAAAATAGGCAGTTCTAGCAAAACAGTCACAAACAACAAAAATCCAGGAACGCATATGCAAAAAAGACAGGAGCAAAAAACCAGGGGTGCCAGTCAGGCAATATCTCTGAGAATCTTCGCTGCTCGTATCTCCAGCTCGGTCATTCTTTCAGCAGCTTCTCTAAGTTCGGCCAGCTCCTTGTCAGCTTCCTGGTTTTCCATCTGTTTGGCTTCTTCTCCAGTTCCCTTCGTATTTTCATCTTTTGGAAGTTGATCACTGTCTCTGTGCATCGGCTAATCCTGTTTGTTTCCCGTTTGTTCTTGAAACTTGTCAATGATTACGTTGATGTTATCATTGGAGGCTTTAAGTATGTTGTAACTTTGCTCAACTATTTTAACCATTGAAGCTTCAATACCTTTGATCCTATGCTTCAGTTCAATTACTTTGTTGTCTAGCTCCCTGTGCTCCGCTATGTTTTTGTTGTTGTTGATTATTCTTTCTTTCTCCATCCTGTCCATCCTTTTTTTCAGCTCATATATTTCATAGTAGGTCCATTTCGTTGATCTATAGCTGTCAATGACACTATTTTTTGCATTGTTCAGCACATCCATTTGAGGATCTTCTCTCGCATTGTCGCTGAAAATCACCAGAGCAGGATCAATGAGCTCTTCCATTTGAATTTTTCCCTTTTTGTTTTCCTTAACCAAGGTCCTTACACATTTTAGCGGAGACCGTGTCAAAATTTCTCCAGACAACCTTTTTGTTTTTACCTGTAATACTGTAGGTGTAATGGTCTTCTCCATACTTTGCATAACCCTGGCTGTTGACATCCTCTTCCTTCTCCTTCCCCTGACTCTCCTCTTCCTCAGCTCTCCCCTCTTGTGTTTCTTCCTGGTTAGCCAACTTCTCCTCCTGGGTTTCCACTTTTAATCTTTTTGATCTCGTAACCCTCTTCCCCGAGCTATCCTCCTCATTCTGAGTCGGCATCTTGATTGTGATCTTTCTCTTTTTGTCCTGCTTCCCCTTCTTCTTCATTCCTCTTTTTTCTCCCAAACTCTCATTCCCCGTTTCCATACCTTCCTCATTTTCATTGTACTCATCCGAAGATATCTCTATGTGGTGTTTTATTATTTCATGTTTAACTCTATTCTTCCCTTTCTTCGTCTGAAGAGGTTCTTCCTGCTCTGTCTTTGAGTGCATATCTCTCCTATCCTCTGTGTCTGAGGGTATGTAATCCTCCTCCGAACCCTCCTCAGAATTACCTTCCTCCATTCCTTTGATTTCCTTTCCCAAAGTGTGAGATTTGAAATACTCATAAATTAGAAGTAATAAACCCTCATGGAAAGCCGGGTTGCTAATGTGCTTCTCCCTATAGTCATTAATGTTTTCATTAATGGACGAATAAAGGAAGAAAGGGATGGAAACCTTTGCCCCATACCTGAAGTGGTTGAGAAGCACAAAATGGTGAGTGCTGATGCAGTCAAACCTCGTATCCAGTGAGATGAATTTGATTATTTCCCTCAACACAAAACACCACAGAGGTTTGATGGAGCTCGGGTGGTAAAAGGTGCCCTTCTTTACCAAAGCACACTTTTCAGCTTCGCTTTTAATGAATTCTGCCAAAGCTTTTTTGGAAAATTTCTTGTCCCTATAAAATTTCTTCCCTATGATGGGAATTCCAGTCACCGCCGAAACAATTTCCTTAGTCACCATGAAATTAATCCCGTCGATTTTCACCTTCCCTTCTTTCCAGCTATTTACCGTCATCTTTGTTACAGAGGGCTTCCACCCATGAAGGCGTTCAATGTACGTGTTAACTTCTCCCTCTTTCAAGATCTCCCATACCTTTGATCTCCGGCGCCATTTATCTATTTCTCTCTCCGGCTCTCTCCTGTGCCTTTCTCCCACCATTTCTGCAAAATCCCTATTTCCTTTGTTTCTGGTGAACTTCTCACTTAGAGCCCTCTGTTTCGTAATGGAATTGGTTTGGAGTTTTGAGAGGCTTCTTTTTGCCTCGTAAATGCTATAATTGATTAAATGCCTCCAAGTGTGCCAACGGGGCCTTAAACTGATTATCCCATCGTATCTCACGTACTCACACATCCCGCGGGGATTCTTTTTCCGTCTGTCATAACTCTTCATCATTAGCTTTTAATTACTCCGAGCCTGCCCAGAACCCGATCACTTTTTATGATGTTGGCAATTTTCGGCGGTAAATTGTTCCTGCCTATACCATTGTTTCACTTCTTCATTCTTAATGCCCATATTTGCCAGCCTGTCTGCCACCTGGTTGGCTTCCCAGAAGTCATGTGCCATGTAGTTCTGATCAAAAGACTTAAGGATTTGTCTGCATTCCTTTATTATATTCTCAATTGTCCACGAAGGCCCCGTCTTTTCATTAAGACAGTCTATGATATTCTTTGAATCCCCTTCTACCCATAAGTTCTTGATCCCCATTTCCTTGGCGAGCTTTAGAGTGTGATGTGCTGCACTAGCCTCTGCATAGTGGTTGGTTTGTGATCCAAGGGGTGCTGAGATTGCAGCAATGCCTTTGCCATGTGAGTTCCTGATGATGCCACCCACCCCTACCATTCCAGGGTTACCCTTTGCTGCCTCGTCGAAATTAGCTTTGAACTACCCTTCCGGTGGTAAATTCCATCTGCAACCCAGCCTTTTATTGGTGTAATTGGGCCCATTAATGTGATTAGAAGTGCTACCTTTGCAATTGGTGTAGTTTTCCAGAAGGGCATTAGCAATTTTAAGGGCTACAACCTTAGCCGGGGTAACCTTTTCCCTAAAGATCCTGTTGTTTCATTCCTTCCACAAGCCCCAACAGATGTGTTGCATAGCCCAAGACCAAAGATGATGGCCACTCCCCCCCTGATGCCATTGGTCAAAAAGATCAAGAGTAGTATTAGGGAAACACCAAGATGTCTCAAAAAAAGACAGGAAATGATACCATATCTTCCTGGTGAAATCACAATGGATGAATAAGTGGTCCACATTTTCACTTTGAGATTTGCAGAGGATGCATCTATTAGGAATGTAATGCCCCCGTTTCATGAGGTTATCCATAGTCAATATGCGGTTTTGTAGCAAAGTCCAAAAAAAGAGGTTAACCTTAGGGATGATACCAGGAAACTAGGCTTTGGCCCAAGACATGATAGTGTCAACATGATGCATTGTCTCATATCCCAAAGACACTATAGTTTCCATCATTGGACTCCCCCCAAACCATGACATCTTCATTGGGAGAGAGGGGACTGTGACCCAGATAGACCATAAGGGGTTTGAGGTCCTGGGACACCTCAGTGAGATTGACCCACCCATTGTTAATTCTGTAGTCATTGACTCTGCTGCCATATCTTTCTATGCAATGTTCAGCCCATCTGTTGAATGGCTCCAAATGCCATAAAGGGCCCTGTCTGAGCCAATCATCATGCCAGAAGTTAACATCCTTACCATT
>MU224190.1:2049336-2096734 GCA_018584345.1 Thuja plicata | reverse complement strand
TATCCTTCATAATGTCCCTCCATTCACCAGTAGAGTTGAAGATTCTCCAAATCTGTTTAGCTTGCAAAGCTTTGTTGAACTGCTTCAGCTTCTTGATTCCCAGGCCTCCATGTTTTTTTGGCTTGCAAACAGTATCCCAAGCCACTAGTGGGTATTTCTTGTTTCCATCTTTGTCGGCCCATAAGAACTTTCTCTGGATGGCTTCCAGTGAGTCCACCACCTTAGTAGGGATTGAGAAGAGACTAAGTGTATAAGTAGGGAGGTTCTGAAGTGTTGATTGAATTAGAGTAACTTTCCCAGCCTGACTCAGGGTGATACCCTTCCAGCCCGCCAATTTCCTGTTGAATCTATCAATAAGACCTCCCCAGAAGGCCTCAGGGGGTTTGGTTCCAAGCGGAAGGCCTAAATAAGAGGCTGGAAATGAGCCAATTCCATAGCCCAGAATGCCAGCCATTCTCCTCTGTCTATCCCTGGGGGTGTTAATGAAGAACACCGAGCTCTTGTTCCAGTAAATAAGCTAACCCGTTGCATTGGAATAAGAATTGAGAATGTTCTTGACAAATCTGGCCTCCTTCACCAAAGACTCCCCCCAGAATTGTATCGTCTACAAATTGCTAGTGAGTAAAAGTGAAAGGGCCTGAAGAGGGTTGAAGCCCATATATTAGCCCCCTGCCCCTATGATCATGAATAAGCCTTCCCAAGCATTCAGCTAAAATGATGAAGAGGATCAGAGAGAGGGGGTCCCCCTACCGGAGACCCCGAGATGATTTGAAGAAGTTTGAGGGAGAGCCGTTAACCAAGACTGCAAAAGAAGGGGTGGAAACCAACTGAGAAATAATATTTAAAACCTTGTCATTGAAACCAAAAGCCCCCAAGATGTTACTCAGGAAGGACCAGTCAACCCTGTCATAAGCCTTTGAAAGGTCCAGTTTAAGCAGGAATCCTTCCCGATTTCCCTCTTCCAACGAATGAATCACCTCATGCACAGCCATAATAGAGTCTAAAATTTGTCTACCGGGGACAAATCCCGATTGTTGGGGGCGATGAGAACCGGGAGGATTTTAAGAAGTCTGAGGGTTAGGACTTTCGAGATAATCTTATAAAAAGAGTTACACAGACTAATAGGCCTGAAACAATCAAAAGAATCCGCACCTGGAATTTTTGGGATGAGGACAAGAAAAGTGGCATTGATCTCTTTGAGAAGGCTCTTGGATCCAAAAAATTCTTGGACCACTTTGACAATGTCCTCTTTGATAACCTCCTAGTACATATGGAAAAAGAAAGAAGGGAAACCATCTGGACCTGGGGCTTTTTCCGCAGGTAAAGAAAGAACGGCTTTATGAATTTCTGCCTGATCTGGGATCGCCAACATGATCTTATTTTGGCTTTCTGAGACCACCTTAGGAAGAGATTGAAGAATATCCTCCTGGTCAGCCTCGCTGAGGTTTTGCTCTTTAGAAAGGATTTGGGTGAAGTACCGGATGGCCTCATTTGCAATCTCCTTTTCTTCCTCCAAAGTTTGATCCCCGTTCTTAATGGCCCTGATTCTATTAGCCGTCCTGTGTTTCATTGTGGATAGGTGAAAAAACCGAGAGTTTTTGTCCCCCTCTTTCAACCACACAGATCTAGACCTTTGCCTCCAGAATATCTCCTCTTTAATTACAATGTTATGAAGATCGGCCAGAATGACTTTTTCAACACTGATTCTATCATCATCATAACCATGGATTTGGATCTCTTCTTGGATCTCAGCAAGCTCTGACTTAATCCTGTCTTTTGTCTGGAAGATATTACCAAAGTCTCTTTTGTTCCATTTTCTAATCTCCATTTTGATGTTCTTTAGCTTCTTAGCCACTCTGTACATCACTATCCTGTCCACATCAATACACCACCACTCCTTGATCTTACTAAGGAGGTTGGGGTGGGTTGTCCACATCCTCTCAAATTTGAAGGGGAAAGCATTTTTCCTATTGTGATTATTCAGATTGAGAGAAATTGGAGAGTGGTCCGAACCAAATCTTGCCAAGGAAGAAAGGTGACAATGGTACTGTTGCATCCAATCCAGAGAAATGAGGACTCTGTCAAAGAAAACCTGAATGCACTCCGATCCCATTCTTCTATTTGACCAAGTGAAGTTGCCCCCACCTAAATCCACATCAACGAGAGCAAGGTCATTGATCAAACTAGCAAGTTGCTGCCTGCTTTCCCGGTCAGGTGGCAGACCACCAATTTTTTCAGATTTTAGAAGGGGAGTATTGAAATCCCCCATCAAAATGGTTTTTGGTTCTTTAACTTTGGTAAAAAGAGTTCGTATCTTGTCCCAGAAGGCAAGTCTACAAATCTTTGTGTTAGACACATAAATGTTCATAATAGCCCAGCCCTCCTGATCTATTGGGTTATTGAAATGCATAAGTAAGATATTGACCTCATTCCAACTGATATGAGCATTGAGGTTTTCCTTCCAAAGCACCAAAAGGCTTCCAGAGGCTCCATCCAAGTTAGTTGCAGCAGTCTTCAGACCTTTTCCAAAGGAGATGCCAACAACTTTGTCCTTTTTCATTTTTGTCTCTTGAATCAAAAAAATGTCTGGTCTATGGTCTCTTATCATATTCCTAATTATTACTTGTTTGTGGACTCCATTTAGCCCACGGATGTTCCAAGATATGACCATGATTTCTTAAGAGACTCCTGGATGGTCCGCTGGTAACCATTCACAATATTTCTTTTTGCTTCCTGTGTCTGCTTTAGCCCTAATTCTCATTGCTGCAGGAGAGGCCGGAGATGGGTCTCTGCTATTTTTCTTTTTCACTATTATCTATGCTCCCTCATTGTCATTTGAGGCCTCTTTGTAACTGTCAAAAAGGGCTTCCATTCTTGAGATCTGTCCCAACATAGAGGAAGAAACCATTTCCAAGAAATGACTAATCTTCCCTAGTGAAAAGAGATCGCTTCTACAGACCTTTTATGCTTGGGATAGGTAAGGTCCCTATCCCTTCTCATGCTGCCCTTCTTCCTATGAATCTGGGACATGAGAGAGGTCAAAGCTGGCCTCAACAGTCTCACCCTCTTTTGTTTGCTCCCTACCTCCCTTGTCACCCGTCCCCTTTTCATCCCCTGGATGTGTTGGGATAATTAAAACTTCTTCCCTCTCCCTACCATTATCTAGATGGGCAAATGGTTCCCCCTCTGTTGATATAGACCCTTTGGTAGTTAGTTGATCTGTCTGCCCAACCCGATTATCCGAAGATAGTTCCCCTTGAGGGTTTTGCTTTGTTTGTAACATTTTGCTTTGTTTGTAACATTTTTCTTGGGAGTTTCTCTTTCCAGACCTTTTTGGTGTGTAAGAGGTCCTTGTTCAAAGGTTGTTGATCCATCCTTTTTCCAAGTTTGATATGCTCCTTTCGAGATTTTTCCTTTGCAATGACGCATGGGCATCGATTTGCTTTGTGTCCAGCTTTCTTACAGTAGAAGCAGGCAAAAGGAACACTCTCGTACTCAATCATTTGCACTCATTTTCCCAATCTGGATTGGAAAACAATAGTTTCTGGCATATCTTGACCAACATCAACTCCAATGCAAATCCTCGCATATGTGAGTCACTTTTTTGCTGCTGTTACTGGATCAATAGATAGCAGCTCCCCGAAGGATCTGGCAATACCCTCAAACACATCCTCATGCCAATACTCCAAAGGCAATTCCGGAAGTCGCGTCCAGACTGGGGCTTGGGTCAAGAAGTCATTGTTGAGATCCAGGTTAGAGGTCCATTTTTGTAGAATAAGGGTGGATCTTCCCACTGACCAGTTTCCAGCACAAAGGATTTTGGAAAGATCTTCTTGACAGGAGAACTCAAAAGACATGAATCATTTTTCCATAGCCGAAACCACAACCTGACCTTTTAGATCCCATTTGTTTTTAACAAAGGTTCTGACTATATCAATATTGGGTCTGGATCCTATGAACTTGTCCACCAAAGTAGCAGCCATACTCATAATATTATGATAAATAAGCTCAGAGGGCAGTTCTAAAGCATAGATCCCTTTTTCTTTGTTTGAAACGTTCTTAATAATTGGGAAAGGAGACTTACCAGAAGGTTTGACCTCAAAAAGGTTTGTCCACTGCCCCAGTGGGGCCCTTGCAGCACCCGTATCTCTCGTTTCTAGGGTAGAGCCTTTTGTTTCTCCTGGATCCGGCTGCAGTATCCATGGGACCCCTTCATCTATCGAGTTCTTTGTACCCTGGTCCTTTCCCTGACCCTAGCTGGTGCTTTGATCGCTCTGTCCCGAGCCAGAAGGTTTCCCGCCCTGTGTCAAATTCAAATTTGTGCCTCCAGACGTTGCTCGTCGGTCGCTCGCTCGCTCCTCGATCGCTCGCCATCGAAATTGGTAAAAATTTAGTAATATTGTTATAATTCCTAACCCCTTGATTATGTCACATGTTGAGTCCCTTATGGATCTAGCCGAAAAACAATTTGAACCAAACTCAATTTTTCATCCTCAACATTTGATATCTATGCACTATGACCAAAATATTTGACCATGGAAACTGACAACCATACTCATTTTCAACATGAAAATATGGTCACCATCTAGATTGACTTGACAACATTAAGGATATGAAATTTTAATGCCCAAAGTTGGCCATTTCATTCACCCTGCAACCTGACATGTCAAACACATATAAATAGTGTCAAGAAAGTGTTCTGGAAAAATATTGAATGTGAGTCTAAAAACCCACCACATGGCACACTGATTCATTCAAATACACCGAACCTATGTTAAAAAGGATTTTTCTTGATTCAATTGCATGCTCAAAATATTAGGGGTCGAAAATGACCATCCTAAAACATTTTCGGAATGCAGATGTAAAAACAACATAAATTGCATTTGGATTAGCCCTTGTATAATTAACAGATCATGTCCTAAGGTTCTGAAATTTGTCAAGCTGATAGATCTATACACAGAGAAATCAAAGAACTAATTCATTCCTCATGGTGATCATTACGCATCAAAATATTAAGATGCAAAGTCAGCTCCTCAAATAAACATATCACTGCACATTTTGGTAACTGAATAAACTCCATTTAGATTAGGCCTGGTAAATGTATCAAACAAAGGTATTAGGGTCTCAAAATGGATATGGGGGATCTTTGATATGCCTATAATACAGGAGAACATTTCTCATGTCATTATAATCAACAAGGTGTGAAATGTGAAACCTCAAAGTAGGGTACTTTATTAAATATGAAAATGTACAATGTGCAGACATGTGTGATCCCCTCACAATTAGTACCTCAAAAAATCATCAAAATTGACTATGGGAGGATGGAAATGGTCAAGGATGCTTAATGATAGAGGGTAAATAGATTTCCAAGGCCACCTTTCATAAAAACCATTGGGGATCAAACCTCTGTGCCCTCAAACTGGGCTTCTTCAAACAAGTTTGTAGGGGTGCATTTCGATGCATTAACAAAAAATTTACATGTGCACCTCAAATTTCTTTGAAATTTGAAAGCACTAATAGGATGATTGCAAACTTCGATCTTCTATGATGTCAATCAAACACTAATTCCAATATCGCTACAAAGGTTTCAATTTGTGGTATATGACGGCAAATCTATGATGCCAATCAACAAGTGATCACAATTATTACCAAGACTTTGAACCAAGTATGATGTCACCAATCATCGATCTATTACTACTGATTAGAGATGAATTCAACGCATTGAAGTATGTCGATGAATGATGATCCCAATCATAACATGTTATTGTTGAGCTACAAGAGGGATGAATCACAATATTAGTCCAATTAGGTCTCAAAGAGATTTCACCTGATTGGAGAAATAGAAAACTAGGGAGGATATCTCACCTTCAAAACTGTAACTCCAATCGAATTTCCAAATAGGAATTTCAAACACAAGAGAATTCAAGGTTGAATGATGGTAATGATCTCCTGGAAAGATGGTTTTTATATGAAAATCTAACTCTATGATTCAAATGAGTTCACCAACCCAAATGGGCACCCAAATGCTAAAAATAAAGATAGGTCCTTACTATGAAAAGGTGGTGCACACGTGTGCCCCCTCAAGTGATCCGCCTTGCAAGGAAAATTATCTCATGGGGGACTAATTGAGCTAACTACAAGTTATAATTGGGTCTAGGCTAAGGAGGGGACATGACACAAATGTAGTGACATTATAACCCATGCTCGGCAAGTACCATATACAATGAAATACGCAACAAAATTCAAAATCTTGCCTACTTGTTAGAGGACAAGACCTTTAAGTTTCATGCTTTTTAAAAAAGCATCGGGAAGGAAAACAACAAGGAGTAAATATGTGGCCTACTCTAAATAACTCAGGAACACAATAGGAAAAATCCAAAATGTTTTTTGAAGAAAAGAAAAGACATAAAATCACATGGCATAATCTTGATCATTTGGAGTTACTTGCAAGAAACAAAAAATAACAATAACAAAGAAAAGAAAAGTATCAAATGATTTAGTAGCTATACCTTGTGTTGAGACTCAAATTTGTCATGTCCTTTTTGCTTGAATCCCTTTTTTTTTATGTCTTACTAATTTTTATCCATTGTTAATAACAAATCAGAGAAATTCTAAATGGACCATCTTACTTAAAAATTGTGGCTCTAGATGTTGTAGTAATCCCCATTTTCATGTTTTAGTCAAATAAATGTGTTGAAAAGCTCAAAATTCCAGCTAAGTGTTGTGCTTCTTGAGTTGTTGGAGTCTTGAGCTTGTTCATCTTTGCAAGTCTTTTGCATCGCTCCCAAAAGGATACCTAGAAACCTTGTAAAAGTGGTTAAGTGTCAAAGTTCTCAGCCTTTTGAACTATCGGGATTTCCCTTACACTAATACCTCTTTTAAGCGTCGCCAACCATTGTGGACACATAAAAATGTCCTTGTTATGATTAAGATTTATTCTATTGATTAAATGGATATTTTGATATATCTAATTAACTCATTGATATGTTCTTCTATTTATTCATTTAATCATTAAATTATTCATATGATTCATTAAATTAATTAATTAATTAATCCATTTATTTAATGAATTCCTAAGCCTATCTTATCTCTAACCTCTACCATATCATAAACATGTCTTATTTATAACTATACCCCACCCATTTTTACCACTTACCAAATGTGGGATAAATGATCTATAACTACTTCCAACTAACCCCTATAATATCACATTCCTCCTACCATGTACTCTCCCATATGAGGACACTTATAAAATACATTGCCCCACTTTTTATGAGCCCTCTTGCAATTAGGATCTATCTCTGGCATTATAAATTTCTGATTTATGCTTTTCAATAATTGTGAGATCATTTTGTGGTTGTTATAATCATTTGCATTCATCTTTTGAAATTTTCATTTCTTCATAGCCTCTTTTGTGTAGGACTACTTCTGAGAGCAAATCTCACACATAAATCTTGAAGTATTAATAAGAAGGTGATGGAATAGTGTTTCAGGTAATGCATTTAATTATTTTTTAAATTAAAAGCAACAAAACAAGGGTGTTTTCCCTTACAAAACCACAGTTCGAAGGTGTTAACAATACAGACCAAAGAAACAATTTACAACAAGGTCAACAAAGACCATTGACAACAAACTAGCAACCCACATCAAGAGTGGGTAGACTACTCGTCCACATCATGGGCAGGAGGACGAGTGTCTAATGTTTGTATTTTTATTTTGGAAATAATTCCATTGTTGTGATGTTGGAAGAATCAGATCTCTGATCTTGTTCACCGTTTCTCTCATCGCACAACCACATAAGTTTGAAGGTTTAAAGTTAAAATGAGTATTTTCATTGTTTCATAATTTTGAAGTTTCACATTCCCTAATACCATTCCTTGGTATCCACAATCCCTAAAGTCCAAAAAACTATTAAAAATCCTAATCCCTTTATCTTTAGGACTTTTAGACTTACTCCTCCATCCACTGTTTGGTACTATGTCCTAAATAGTCCACCAAACCTTTGGTGACGCCTTTTGAAAATTTTGAAGTGTTCAACATGTTAACCTTTCAAGGTTTTAGATGACCTTATTTCTGAAATCTATGTTTTTTTGGCAGAATGAGGGATTTCAAGCTTGTCTCCCAAGTCCAATGGTCCAACGAGTAAGTGATAGCCCGATACTCTAACAGTTCAGTTTTTCATTTGTCAAGGGTTTCATCAATTAATGCTTGATAATCCAAAGGTTTGATATAGCATGAGGTTTGTTTTGATGGTCATTAAGACTCGATGGATCCTATGGTGCATTTTTCCAATTTAAGTTTGGGTGCCAAAATTAACGTCTAAGGTTTGCTCCTAGCTGCCACCATTAATGTTGAGGTTTGCTTGATTACCAAAAATCAATGCTCAACAGGGCATTTGATCTAGGAAACCCATTTTGGGCAAGATTAATCCTTGGTCGTGGATTTGACAAAAGTGTTGTAACCTAAGGTCTTTTAAATTCTAAGATCAACTATTGTTTTGCATCATCCCATCTCTCCTTGTCAACTATGACTTTGTTTCCCTTAGATTGACATAAGCCTCTTATGTACTCGCTCCAATCACTCAAAATCAAAACAAATCGTTAGATCAATCCTTTTAGTTTAGTTTTGATTAGTAAAAACAGGTTTTGAAAGGACCTGAAACCTTGTACAAAAGCAGTGAAACATAAGGCAATAAGAGAAAAAAGAAACTGTTGTGGTGTACCACCAAACAAGCCAAAGGGAACAAACCATTGTTCCCACCAAATGGAACAGAGACCAGAAAAAGGGCAGTCAAGATTTACATTTTAGCCCATCCTTATGTGAACGTAAATTCATATCAAAAGAAGGCTTAGAAGACTTTAATTTCCTTCATTTAACTGTTGTCCGTCCATCCTCCACCTTCTCATAAACCTGGGAATCCACAGGTGGGAAAAGGACAACATCAGTCCCCTTTTCCCCCCTTGGAGAAACAGGGATAGCAGGAACCACAACACCCGCAGACAAGACGACTGATCCAGAGACAACATCAGCACTCCAGACAGGATCAAAAGAAACAACACCTTAAAGGACAACATCAACAGTCGGCAAGGTTGCATGCAAAACATCAGTAGCACCAGCCTTAGCGTGTGTATGTGATAAAACTTACCTGTCCAAAACAATCACCAAAACATGCAAACACAAAGATTGGCCATTAGATTCAATAAGGGGTTAGCATATTCAAATGAAAGATTAAGACAAGAAGTTTACACCACAACCTCCGATGAGCCAAACAAGTGCACCCAAGACTTGTTGATTTTCTCTTAGACATATATGTGGGTGTGCTCTCCCAACATAATAATTTAAATCCCACTAAATGATTAAGAATGCAAGCTAATGATTATGACAAAGAGCTCAAGAACAAGTATGAGGAACTTGTCTTCAAGCCTTCACCAAGATGATGATGCAAATGTAAAAACTAAGCTAGAATGTTATGTATGATCAAAAGAAGTTAAGATTCATTGCCATTATTCCTAACATGTAATATCTAAGTGATTTGAATTTGAAATGAACTAAAAAGATAAAATGCTAAAATAAATCTAGAGCTAAACTAGCATGATAACAATGCAAAAATAAGAGATGGATTTTCTCTTGGCAAGAGCTTTATTTATAGATTTTTGGAGGGAAGGGAAGGGCGTGGATGAGGTGGAGCATATGTGGCATCCACATAGATGCCACATAGATGACACAAGGGCTAGAGGACAAGCTATGCAAATGTCAACACAAGCCTTTAAGGTTTGAGTGGCTCAAGGTTTTCTCACACGTGTGTGAGCAACTCTTGGGGAATGGAGTGGGGGACAAAATAGTGGCTACATTAAAGGAAGTTGGTGGCTTTCTTTTGGAGGAGTTTCTCACACATGTGTGAGCATTCCATTAGTATTAAAAAAGGTTAGGAATCACACTTAAGTGTGATTAGTGTGTGCTTAGATGAGAGAATAGGTTTATTAAGAGGGATAGGTAGGGTAGGGTAGGGTAGGAATAAAGTAGGTTTCTAGGTAGGGTTAATAGGTCTTTAGGCTAGGGTTAGATTAATGTTTCAAATTAAATTTAAATTTAATTTGGT
The DNA here is from genome assembly GCA_018584345.1 of Thuja plicata. NCBI lineage: Eukaryota > Viridiplantae > Streptophyta > Pinopsida > Cupressales > Cupressaceae > Thuja > Thuja plicata. The sequence continues at coordinate 2,086,635 of MU224190.1, read as the reverse complement.
TTAGAGGAATATTAGAAATGTGAGGAAATAAATAAATTAAAATTTATTTAAAAGGGGATTTTATGAACAAATATATATAAATAAGATTTAATACATTAAAGGGGAGATAGTATTTAAATTAAATTTAAATACTATAGAAGGTGAATCATACTTAATTAAATAAATTTAATTAAATAGATAGAAGAATATAACAAATATAACTAATTAATTAAAATTAACCATAATGTTACAGGGATATTAATTAAATTAATATAAGGACAATTTTTTACGTCTACATTTTGCTCCTCTTTAATGCGGCGTCAAAAGTGGCACCGCGTCAAAGAAAAGAAAATAAGATGCCTCGGAAGAATCAAGAAGACCTAGGGCGACGACGGTAAAGGAATGTCCCCCCTGAGAAAATAATAGAAAAAATAATTTTTGTAATTTTTTCTCGAAAAGACGGAAAGAGGGAGAAAGACAAATTGTATGGCCTATCAGGAAGGAACAGGGCTAAAAACAGGGACCAAAATGTAAAAAATGGGGACCGAAAAGGAAAAGGGGACCCAAGGGGCCTATAAATAGTCCACTGGGGCCCAAGAAGAAGTCATTTTCACTCACAAAGAGCTAAAAGATGAAGAAGAAGAGAAGAAATGGAGGAAGTTCGAGAGCGTGCACAACTTGGAGAGTGCATTAGGGTGTACCAGCAGCTCGCGAATGTAGGACCACCAGTGAGTAATCGAAGCCTCTTATTCAATTCCATATTTAATGCTTTTTAGGACATTTATGGTGCCCGTACGATGCCAAAAATGGGCCTTTAGCGGAGATGGGGATCGCCAGACTGTCATCTACGTAGATGGTGATCGACAGATCACCATCTTCATAGATGACCAATATGCGATCATTGGCTACGCAGACAGAGATCGCGAGATCGCTGTCTGCGAGGGCAGAGAGAAGAGGGGATGTCGGGCGGAGACGGAAAAATAATTCATCTTCTGTGCGAGCGGGAAGGCGACGGCCTAAATCATTGTCTCCACATATCGATGGCTGCGAATATCCACCCTCTACGTGGGTGAATCGGCGTCTCCGCCGATTGACCCAGAAATAGACGAAAAAGGAGGAAAACATAGAAGAAAGAGCCTAGGGGGCATTTTTTGATGCCTCAGAAGTAGGAAGAAAGTTAACTAACACGGGTATCTATGGCTACGAGCGGACACAATATCATTCCGATCCAGGGAGTGTTATCCATCGATGATGGCACTATCACAGGAGCTGACGAATAAGGAGTGGGGATAGGTCACACTGTGTGGCTTGGAGCACGTTCATCGATGACCCCATCTCAGAGTGCATAATGCGCTGATGTCAACTTTGATCGAGAGGTGGCATAGTACCACCTCCAGTTTTCACTTTCCCATGGGGGGGCTACTATTACTCTGCACGATGTGTGGAGGATATACAGAGTGCCGATTCGGGGGCCGATACCCAAGTATTGTTTTGAGGGGTCTGCACCACATATGGAATGGCATTCGGTCGACCATTCACGGAGATCCTGACGATACAACAGTGGATGTCCTGGATAGGGGCTATGCCGGCGAGGCCACGGTTGTGGTGAGTATCTCTATACTTGACAGGTTTGATTAGGGGGCACATGATGCCAGATCATGCAGGACATGAGTTTCCTATTGGGTGGGCACGGGTCCTTAGTTGCATGCTAGAGGAGGATGGGACACAGTATTGTTAGGGATATACCGTCCTTGGACATATATATTATGATTTGCATATGTGCACCTGTCGTAAGGGTAGGGCACTAGGGGCAGGGGTCATACTATTACTAGTGTGGGCATGGGAGCATATTGCTGTCATCCACCCGATTAGGACACAGGAGACCAGGGAGGCATATGAACCATTTGCTTGCAGATACAGACCTCCAATCAGTTATGAGTCTACATACTCGATATGATATTGGCGGAGGACACAAGATGAGATGGGCCAGATAGAGTGGGCACCCTATGCAGGGTGTGAGGCATGGGGTCGTTAGGACCCACATCAACAGGTCTATACATAGGATGAATTTTATGATTCATATTATCTTAGGTTCATGCAGACAGAATGCTGGTTGATAGGGCGCACGTCCCACATGATATGCAGGTATATGTCGTCAAGGGTGCGCAGGCAGATGGGACAGATACAGTATGTTGTACCAGATGGTTCCCTCATCCACTGGTGACTTGGGAGGTGGAGAGAATATGGGGTGTGAAAGTGGACCTATGGGCAGCGAGGGGATCTTGGCTAGCTATGACAACAGTTCAATGGATTAGGGCGCAAGAGTCATTACATGATGTAGGAGTAGATCCTACATATGCACAGTGGTGGGCGACACATAGGCAGATTAGATTGACTATACCTGGTGTAGTTCAGGTGGATGAGCATCCGACTGGAGGAGAGGAGGGCGGTGGACAGGATGGAGATGGCAAGGAGGGGGAGATGGAGGGGATGGGGGGAGGAGAGTCAGGTTGAGGGTAGCCATCGCGAGGTGATGAGGATAGGTAGAGGTATCTGCAGGGAGGCAGCCACCTAGGATCCTGGATATACAGGGACAGGGTCAAGGACATGGGCCACATGTATAGGGGCCATAGGGATAGGGACCAAAAGTACATGGGCCACTAGTAGGCTACGTAGCCCAAGAGGTTCATGACACATTGCTTGCAGAGTGGGACAACCTGCAGACAGAGCTCTAGAGAGTACAGGGGATTTTAGCCACATTACAAGCTACCGAGAGTAGCGTACAGGCAAAGTTGGGGAGGATAGAGGGATTGTTGGCCACCTCTCAGGCTATAGAGAGCAGCTTGCAGATGGAGCTAGCCCGAGTACATGGGGCATTGGTTGGAGAGACCGCGCATGCAGCTGATGCACAAAGAGCACTAGACCTACTGCAGGTACATATGGACAACATGGATTTTTCTATGGGAGGACAGGATGAGGAGGTCCGGGGAGCAGAGGTAGCTTCCATGACCGAGCAGATAGAGGCCCTTACCACACAGTGAGACGTTGCGTAGAGGCGAGCAGAGACTTACTGGGTAGACCGAGATATAGCCCGCTAGGCAGCCATAGCCGGGGGTGTCAGGCAGGTATTAGCAGATGCCTTTGCAGCTCATAGAGAGGCAAGCAGGAGAGGTCGAGAGGCCTCATACTATATGGGCCTATATTTTGGGGCGGTGCCAGAGGAGCAGCGACAACCAGCCTATACTGAGAGATCAGTATCATAGAGTACATGCTGAGACTCACAGGTGTCAGTGGGATTATAACCTCGTCCATCTAGATCAGAAGGGGTGCGGGACCATCGCAACCACCTTAGTGATTTATCAGACTATTTAGATACACATTTTTGTAGTTTTTAAGATGGAGACACATATGTATGATGTATATGATGGACATTGTTTTGATATATATAGACATTTATTGTGGTGGATCTATGTGATGTTTATGGATGTGTGTTATGATTCTATATGTAGATGTATAAGATTTTATGACTGACATGCAGGATGTGATGAATTTATATGATTATGCTGACCTATATGTGATGCAGGGATGTGATGCATAGGATGGTTAATAATATACATGTAATGAATTTTATTTTATGTAATGATATGTAATGTGGTGAGATGTAATGAGTTTAATGATAGATGTTTATAATGTATAATGATTAATGATTAATGAATGCAATTGTAAAGAATTAATGATTAATGATAATGAAATGAATGTACCTATATATGCAATGGAATTGAAAAAATGAAATGCGATGAAATGAATGGATAAATGAAATGCAATTGAGAACTAATAGATAAATAATAATGAAATTCAATGAATGTAATGAATTGATAACCAATGGATAATGAATAATGAAATGCAATGAATGTAATGAATTGATAACCAATGGATAACGAACAATGAAATGCAATGAATGTAATGAATTGATAACTAATGGATAACGAATAATGAAATGCAATGAATCTAATGAATTGATAACTAATGGATAACGAATAATGAAATGCAAGGAATGGATAATGAAATGAATGGAGAATGAAATGAAACTAATAACGAAAGGTGATGAATTTGATAATGAATGTAAATGGATATGAAAGGAAATGAATTCGTGATGCAATCTAAGCAATGAGGTATAATGAACCGAATGAATGCAATGAAGAATGATACTAAGATAAAATGCAAAATGGGACACATGAGGACAATGTTTCTGTGTGTATCAAATAGGTCCAAATATAATCACTTAGGTAGCCAGATAGGGGGAATAAACAGAAACCTTGCCAAGAGAAAAATGCAAAGTGCAATATGACCTAGCTAAAATGCAACCAAACCATATGATTTGCGTGAAATTTATATTGTGTTAATGTTGGAGAGAACACCCTAGTTTGATTTTGCAAAAGGAGGTATGCACCATGTGCTATAAAACACAAGTGACATGGTTCCTTTGCGTGGACTAGACTCTCAGACAAATAGGTTTCTAGGAACAAGAATGCAAGATATTAGGTATGATGGGACCTATGAAATGTCTCTCATGAGGAGACGCAATACACCCAGGTCTTTTTAGGGATTTGGTATGCATGAATCTTGCCCCTAGTAAGGCATACATAGTCATAACTGAGCATCAAACATAAATGCACTAAACATCTATGACAAACAAATTATACCTCAAATGACACATATTCCAATAGGTACTTTTCACAATAGACCAAGATATGAAAGATCGAGGCAACCATAAGAAGGACATATTGAAACACAAGATAAAATCAACAAAAAGGCATCCTGACCAAGCGGTCATTCTGTCCAAAAGTTCTTACCATGAACAAGATTGATGTGAGGATTGATGTAAAAGCCATCATCAGAAGGATGTATTCGGATGGGCAAAATATTTATTGATTGAAACGGGGAATCGCTGGCAATTGCTTGTGAATAGAATAAAGCGAGGAAAGTCAATATGTCTGCTGAGTTGCTGGAAATGTTCGCAGTCACTGTGTCTGGAATAAAGCTCAGTGTTGTGGGGCAAGCTCAGTCATGCAGGAATGTGATCTTATTGCGGAAGTTGGAAACAGTCAGGGACTACCTGCACAAATATGGGTAGTGAAGTTATTATGGAAGGTGATGGATGTTGTTTGAAAGGTGGGGGAAACAGATGGTGGATCTGATTACACATGGCGCCCAAGATAGGTTTTCACCATGGTACTTATCCATTGTGCCACCAAAGTGGTTTTCACAAATGGATGAATTTATTTCTCTTTTGTTTTTTTATACTTTTTATGCTTTTGTATTTTTTATGCTTTTTTGAATATTTGATGTTTTTGGTTTTTCTGCTATACAATGAACGGTTGAAGGATCAAGCATAGAAGCGCTTGAGATGCAAGATATTTACAAGATCGGGGACCAGATCTCCTTTAGGTGTAGCAATCTAATAAGTGTCAGACCCAAACTTTGTTGTGATTATGAAAGGCCCCAACAAGTTAGGCTCAAACTTTCCTTTCTTGTCACGGTTCTGGAGATTCTTCATATTGTGCTGGAGGAGGAGATCACCAACATCAAATTGGCAAGGTTTGATCTGCTTGTTGAACTGGAGGCGGAGGCAATTTTGATACACACGGAGGTGTTTTAGGGCATTGAGGCATCTCTCATCGAGGAGGTCAAGCTCTTGCAAGCGAGAAACTCGGTATTGTTCTTCGGACAACAGATTCTTTAGAGAAATTTTGAGGGAAGGGAGCTTAATTTCAATGGGTAGAATAGCATCGGTGTCATAAACAAAGGAAAATGGAGTGGCTCCAGTGGGGGTACATATGGAAGTACGGTAGGCCCAAAGGGCAGGATTGAGGCGAAGGTGCCAATCACAATCAACCTCATCGACTATTTTCTTGAGGATTTTGAGGATAGTTTTATTTGTAGCCTCTTCTTGACCATTGCCTTGTGGAAAATACTTGGAAGATGTATGGTGGGTAATGCCAAACTTTCTAGACAGCTCTGTGACATCCTTATTTTTAAAAGGTCCTCCATTATCGGTGACGATGTCCTAAAAAAATGCCATAGCGACAGATAAGATAGTTCAAAATAAACTTTGAAATCTGTTTTCCAGTAGTGTAGGTAAGAGGAATAGCTTCGAACCACTTGGTAAAGTACTTTGTAGCGGCAAGGATGGATTTATGGCCATTGGAAGAATTTGGGAAAATATGGCCAACGAGGTCGAGACCCCAGCAGGAAAAAGGCCAAGGGGTGATGGTGGGTTGAAGGGATTGGGAGGGAGCCTGTATCAAATCGCCATGTTTCTGACAAGGCACACATTTATTTACATAGTTGTAGGCATCCTATTCCATGGTAGGCCAGTAGTATCAAGTACGTAACAATTTCTTGGCCAAAGTGAGTCCAATAGAATGAGCCCCACAGATTCCTTGATGTACCTCCTCCAAGGATGTTTATGCTTCATCAAAATTCAGACACCTTAGAAGAGTTCCATCAAAATGCTTGCAGAATAGGGTATTACCAAGGATCGTGTAACGGGAATTGTGGTGAATGAAGTTTTTCCAATGATTAGGTGTTAAGGAAAGTGGGGTATGTCCATCATGAAGGTAGGAGTATAATTCTTGGTACCATGGGGAATTAGGATCAGCAATTTTATACACCATTTTAGAATTTGGTTTGTCACAGGCATGGACCGTAAGATTCTCAACAAGAAAGTCAAATCATGTATTGTGTTCTGGCATGGTGACCAGGGACCTGATAGTAGCCATTGCGTCAGCTGCTTTGTTGTTTGTGCAGGGAATTTACTGGAAGACCAAGTCAGTGAAATGTTGTTTGAGGTCTTCAACTGTACGGTGATAGGGAAGTAACTTATCATCCTTTGTTTGATATTCATCCAGAAATTTCTTGATAACCAATTGTGAATCGCCTAATACTAACAAAATGAGAATCTTCCATTGTATGGCCTGACGGAGTCCAAGTACAAGGGCTTCATATTCTGCAATATTGTTGGTACAAGGAAATTTTAATTTATAGGATTTAGGGATGAGATCCCCTTGTGGTGTAACAAACAAGATTCCTACCCCCGATCCTTTTTGAGTAAAGGATCCATCAAAATAAATTTTCCATGAGATACTCGAGGCAAGATGGAGGACTGATTCATCTGGAAAATCAGTGATCAGTGGATGTTGTCCATCAACAAGTGCTTCTGCTAACTGATCTGCAATGACTTGTCCTTTTATAGCTTTTCGATCCACATAAACAATGTTGAATTCACTAAGGATCATAACCCATTTCACCATATGGCTAGTAAGAGCAGCTCGTGATAGGAGATATTTGAGTGGATCAATCTTGGTGACAAGGTGCATCTTATGCTTAAGCATATAATGTCAAAGCTTTTGTGTACAGAAGACAACATCCAAACATGCCTTTTCAATGAGGGAATAATTCAACTCATAACCAATAAGAGTCCTGCTGAGAAAATAAATTGCTCGCTCTTTTCCAGTATCATCTAATTGAGCCAACAAAGCACCTAATGAAACCTTTGTGGCAGATATATACAAAATCAAAGGACGGATAGCAACAGGTGGCACCAACACGGGTGGATTAGCCAGATATCCATTTAGCTTCTCAAATGTGTTTTGACATAAGCAATCCCATTGGAACATGATATTCTTGTGCAGGAGATGAGAAAAGGGATCCACTTTATCTGCCAGCTGTAACATGAATCTCTTGATGGACTGAAGCTTTCCTTGTAAGTTGCGCAACTATTTCAATGTTTTTGGCGGTGACATCTCTAGGATGGTTTTTACTTTATTTGGGTCAACTTCTATTCCATTTTGTGACACAATGTATCCCAACAGCTTACGAGATTGTACTCCAAAGACACATTTCTTAGGATTGAGCCGAACCTTGTATTTCTCCAATCACTCAAAAATGGTAGTGAGGATGGAGATGTGTGATTCTCATGTCTTGGACATTCCCAAAAGATCATCCACATAGTCTTCCATGATGACGTGCAGGAGATTGTGTAAGATGGTTTTCATTGCTCTCTGATATGTTGCGCTAGCATTCTTAAGGCCAAAGGGCATCAGCTGATAAAAGAAGGTACCCCAAGGTGTTGTGAATATAGTCTTGTGTTGATCTTCTAGTGCTATCCTGGTCTAATTATAACCAGAGAAGCCATCCATGAGAGACAACATCTCGTGCCCAACAGTCAAATCCACTATAATATCAATATTGGGAAGTGGAAAATCATCCTTAGGACATGTAAGGTTCAGGTCTCTGAAGTCAGTACAAATGTGGATGCCCCCAGTAGGCTTGCCTACTGGTATAATATTGGAGACCCATTCAGGATAGTCTATAGGTCGAATCGCTTATGCATCAAGCATTTTCTGAAGCTCTGTTTCAACTAATAATGCCACTAGAGGATGCATCTTGCGGAGTTTTTGTTTGACTGGTTTCACATTAGGATCTACAGCAAGATGGTGCATGACAAGATCTGTATCGATCCCAGGCATGTCTTTGCAGGTCAAGGAAAAGTTAATTTTATGCTTTTGAATGAATGTAGTCATGTTTTTCTTTTCTTGATCACTGAGAGAGACTGCAATGTAAGTGATTTGTGGATCTTCTTCTGTACCCAGATTTATCAGGATAGTAGCTTCAATAATCATGGAGGACATTTCTGGTTCTGACGATATGAATGGAAGATCAACTTCTCCCTCTTCTAGCACCTCATAAAGGTTTTCACTAGAGGTTGCATCCTTTATTTTATCTTTTTCTTCATCCGAAGGCGCTTGCAAGAGGTTTTCATAAGGGGATGTTTTTGTATTTTCATTTTTTGGATTTTTATTTTTATTGTCACTTTTGCGACTAAGAGAATTGACCTAGCTACCAAAGTAGGCTTGCTCGCTGAAGTGGATTTGATGCTCGTATGCTCGGAGATTCTTAAGTCCAAAGAGAGCTAAAAATTTCTCATCTGAATCACAAATGTCTAAATCTAGTGGTGAATCTTGCTGATCCCAGTCAATTAGTTCAGGGTTTGAGGGGAAGATGAAGGGATGAAAGGTCGACTTGTGTGATGGCGAGGACATGGGTAAAGTCATCAAGGTCAACTTCAACATATTGGAAAGGGACTTCAAAAAACTCTTCTTCGGTGTTTGAATCTGAAGCGGCTAAACAATATTCCTTAGTGAAATTAGTCTTAGTTTCTATGGAACCCAATCCGTGTCCTTGAGGATAGCTATTTGCTGTCACAATTTTATTCTTACTAGTTTCATTTGCACCAAGGCCAGTTCCACGATACCCCATGCTATCAACAATGGGGGTGGCTTTGATATATTTTCCATTAGGGAATGTTACTGGTTTTTCTTCTTCTTCATTATAAATCCAATCAAGGACATTGGATTCCATGTGTTCATCTGACCAAGACCCCCAATGTTCAAAAGTGGTCATCTTGCATTGCATAAGGTCCCTTTCTTTAGAGGGATTTAACAACAACGACCTCACATAGGACTTTGGGGACAAAGGGAGTTGTCCAATGCATAGGGCACTTTCAAATTTGTATTCTCCCATGCCCTAATCCGTAAAAGTGATCTTTGTTTCATAATCAAAGGTTTTGTTTTCGGTGACCTTTTCTTTTCCTTTGGGGTGATCAGTTTGTGTCTCTGATGTCTTTTTCTATAGCCGAAGAGGTTTGTTGGACAGGTGCTTCTGTCTCAAAAGGTCGGCTGAACTCATTCAATGGACAATAATTGGATTGTTTTCCTTCTATTCTTTTGCAATATTGAAATGGTTCAAGATCTCCTGGAATAGTGGTTTCCCTGCCATGATGTGGAAACTTGAGGCATTGATGGTAAGTAGAAGGTACACCTTTGATAGCATGTATCCAAGGTCGGCCCAACAAGATGTTTTATGGTAGATCCAGGTCCAGTACATGACAAACAATTTCGATTTGGGGTGGGCCCACTTGTAGAGGTAGTGTGATCAAACCGTTGCTTTCTCATTCTCTATCATCATAAGCCTTTATTGTGCTTCTCTTATCTACATCTAGGAGGTCCTCAAAAAGTCTGATGTTGCGAATCATTTTCAATGCACACAAATTTAGGCCAGATCCACCATCTATAAGGATCCGTTTGATTTTAGTAGATTGGATTTTGGCTTCAATGTGGAGGGATTTATTATGGTGAACGACAAGACCACGAAAGTCTTTGTTAGTGAAAACAAGATGCTCTTGTGCGGCTAAATTCCCAATCATGGCTTGGAACTGGGCGGCGTTGATATTTTTAGGAACACAAAATTCGTTCAGAGCATCCTCAAGAACTTCTTTGTGGATAGGTGAGGTACGCAGAAGTTCTAAGAGAGATATTTGTGTAGGCGTCTTTCCTAACTGGGCCAATAGGTCATAACGTGAAGCAGACCGAGTAGTAGTAGACGGTGTAGCTAGTGGATTTGCAGATGTAGAGGGACTATCAACAACTTTGACAATGACTCTAGGTCTGTGTGTGGTAGCATTAAAATCAACAGCTTTTAGGATTATGGTATTAACATGGGTTTCATATTCTTCGATGCATCCACAAAGAGAGTCAAAACCAAAGATATCATTTTCTTTTAGACTTCCACACGTTTGATCATTGTGTGTGATAGTGTTGGTTGAGTAATGATATGGGATCGCGTTAGATGCATTGTTTTGATTGTGTTGTGGAAAAGGTTGATTGTAGACTTTGGGCTTTGCATTGGATGAGGAAACATTCTGGCCTTCGAATTTGATTTTTCCATCATCAATAAGATCTTGTACAAAATGTTTGAGTTTCATGCATTTCTTGGTATCATGTCCTTTAATGCGATGATAATCACAATATTCATTCTCTTGATACCAAGCAAGTTTGGGTCGATTCTCATTGAAAGATTGAGTATTTGGATAGACTATCATTCCTTGATCTGCAAGTTGTTTAAAGATCACATCCAATGGTTCTGCCAATGCTGTAAATTGTCATCGTTGTCGATTGTTATTGTTATTATTGCGAGGGAACAAATAAGATTGATTACGCGGTCGATTGTTATTCTGATTATTGTTCTGATTCTGATTCTAATTGTTGTTTTGATTTTGATTCAGATTATTGTTGCGATTATTTTGATTATTGTTGTTGGATGCTTGAACATTCTGAACATGTTTGGCATCAGTCACTCCTTCATTGACAACTCCTTTGTTGTTACTCGGAAATTTTGGTTTATCATTGTTGCAAGGAGTATAGTGTTTGATGCTACCTTTTTGCAAACACCCATCTTCGATGTCTTTTCCCTTCTTGACAAGGGATTCAAAGGTGTCAGGTGAAGCCATTGTCATTTGGAATGACATCTCAGGGATCAAATTCTTTGTGAAGATGTTAATTAAGTGACTATCAGGTATTTTCCATGGCATACAATTGGCAGTATGTCTCCATCATTGTAAGAAACTAGCAAAGGTTTCAACATTCTTTTGTTTGGTATTGCACAAATCGCTGAGTGATGCTTGATGTTCAATGTTATATGAATATTGTCCAACAGATTTCTTTGCAAGATTAGAGAAAGTAGAGATTGACCATTGAACCATTCTAATTTTGTGCCTCCAAGACTCCTATTGAAGAGTCTCTTTAGGTAATTTTCGTTGTAGGCGACTTCTTGACATGAAATGTAAAATTCCTTGAAATGTTGTAGAGGACATGTCTCTCCCTTGTAGTTTTCAAATTTAGGCATCTCAAAGTTTGGAGGGAATCGTTGCATCGTGATAGAGTTATCGAATGGATAGGGACAAATATCATCAAAGGAAAACTCATTTTTTCCCCCATTCTGCAAACCATGCACAATAATTTTGAGCTCATGAATTTGCTAGGCTAAATATGAAGTGTTGTGTAGAATATATTGTGACCCATAAGCTTTCCCTCTTCCAAATTGTGCAGTCAAAAACCTAGTGGAGGTCATACTGACTGTGGGAGGGGCTATGTATTGGTAAGCTCAAAATGTGTTTATTGTAGATGTCTTCATGCCAATTATCGGGAACATAGATGATGTAGATAGAGGCATGGAAATCTTCCCTATGTTGTTAACATTAGCACTTGCCCCTTGAGAGGTATTTGTCATCGTTTGAGTGCTATTGTGTGAGGTAATGTTAGGCAAAACACTTCAGATCTGTTGGATTTGTTCGTGTGTCAATTGGACTGTTGATGTAGTGGTTGATACAAGTGTTGATGTGGGAATTGATGTAGAAGGCTCACTTGCAGCTGCTTTACCGGTGTCACGTGATGATGTTGCATTTGAATTAGAGTTCATGATCGTTCTTGTAGCAGTCTTATCCTTAGTGATGTTACGAGTGAGAAGTGATTCATCAAAGTCAGCAGGCACTATGATGCCATTTCGAATGAGGTTCAAGAAGATTTCGACGCATTTTTGACTAATGGTCTTTTCAACCATTTCTAAATTATATGGATCCCTAAGAAAATCGTTCACTTGTGTAGGTCTTTCTTCTTGATCCACTAACTCAGTTTCTTCAGGAACATTGGTTATGTCGTCAATTTGCACAGCATGGCCTTGAAAGAATTGAGTAGCAAAAGGATTCTCCTCGTCAAAGGAGTTGTTGGGTCTTGCACGCCTCATGTTTTAAGCTTGGGATAGAGTAACTACCATACAATGGTATACCTAGAAGAATGAAAGATGAGGAAATGTGAGATTGGAAGATGAAAGTGGATGGAGCAAAGATCTTTTTCGGGAGTTGATTGGATTTTGATTGATTGGACTTGATTGATTAAGGATTGATTGGTGATTGAACATGATTGATTGATGATTTATTTGGATTTAAAGGTTTTAGAACAAAACCTAGGTACAATAAGACCTTGTGATGACACAAACACAAAATGATTAAATTGGATGATATCTGTTTCCACTTGAAGATAGACTTGTGATCTCAAGCAAATAGGACATTACCAATGGATTTAAATTACTTGAGATAGACTAATGGTCTACAAGCAATGTTGTGTTTGTCTAAGGATGAAGGTCTGCAACACTTTTGATTAAGGTCGTGCAACCTAAAAAATATTGAACTAATGATCCGAGAGAGAAAGGATAATGTTTGATGATGAGGGAAGAATGAGAAATTGATTTAGAAACAAGAGGTTGATCTAGTCGTATTGCTCAAGAGTAACAAATGCACGATTGATGGCATACTTGGCCATGAAGTTGCAAACCTTGTTGTTGTACATGATAACATCAATTTTCTCATAGTAATCAATTTCATGTTTGATTGATTAGGAAATGTGTTTATATTCCTTGGATTTGCAAGTGGTTTCTTTCTGTTCTCGATAAATTGGAGGAGTTGGAAGCTTAACCTTCTTGTGTTTCTTGGAATTGGTCATGTCCTATAGCAAAAAATCTGATTTTGAATGAGCAACTGAAGGTTTCAGGACAAATGATTTTAGGACCTCATAAAAGACCGAATTTCAAAGATTCTGGTAAATTTTGAAGCTCATTGTTTTTAAGCATAGATGATAGTCTCAGACGTAGATGGCAATTTGATACTACACAAATGACAAAACTGCATAGACGATGATCTGCGCATACGACAATGCTAGAGTGGAGACGACAGTCTGTAAACATGATAGTTTTTTAATGATTTGGAAAAAAATTTATTTCTGTCTGATTTTCAGTGGATTTGTTCAATGGCAAGAACCAGTTTCATCACAGTCAAACCAGAAAATAACAAGCATGTGTTTCGAAAACAATCCGACAAGGGACAAAGCAACCTTGAAGGATACAAGCAAGTGTGACAAACTTGTTTGTTGCGAATTTTGTTCGTGTTTTGGATTTGTCAATGTTCTTCAAGAACTTCAAACACAATCTACCAAAGGAATTGGTGTAGAATGAAAATATTTTCTCGGAAGCTTAGGAACACACTCAAGAGCTAATCAAAATACGGTCTTCACCAAGCATGCAATGGCTCCACTCATGACATCATATTATCCGACTCCAAACGCTCAGGGTGGCATGAATGTACGAGTGATCTTGGGGAAGTTACTATCTTCCTTGCACAAACATTATCACCTTTCGGGAGTGTTCCGGTAGCTTCTATGCCTAGATTGTTTGGTAAGGGTCTTCATTTGATTGTATCCTCTATGTTCGTGCAAGCACAATTCAGGCGTATAGCCCCATAAAGCGTCTTAAAAAAAATGGTCATGTAAACTATTGGGATTAATGGGAAGTAGTACTGAGAGGGGAGGGGTGAATCAGTACCTCTAAAACTTTTTACTCTTTTCACCATTCATCATTAGTAATCATTCATTACTGCATTACCGACCATTACTGTTATTCTTTCTTATGCATGTAGTATTAATTCATAATCTTTAATAGTTTGCAACATTCATGAAAGTAATAAACACATAACACAAGATATGATATCGCAGAAAACTCTTGTTAGGAAGTAAAAACTGCCGTGGGGATGACACCCACAAAACTTCACTATCTGCAAAATGGAAGGGAGCCGGTAAAGGCTTACAATTGATCACTTCTGATGATCTACCCTGTTAGGAGTATTCAAGTGGAGACCTATTAAGATCTACTCTATTAATAGCTTTAGCAACACTGATTTAAGTGTGCACTCGGTTAAGAGATTTACAATAGGACTGTTAAGTCCACCTTTCTTGAAAGGATTTTTAAGTGTACTACACTTGTTAGAATGAGTACATATGATTGACCTAATTGTATGTAATCTACAATTGCTGATTACAGATCCATTAAAGCTCTCATAATAATAATATCACCTCAAGTGACTGATTAATACCTTTCTCTGCTCATCGGTAGCCTGTGTTCTTATTCTTGAAACTGATTTGATTCTTTTTTGTCCTTCTGCATGAAATCTCTTGTCTGGTCTCTAGATTCTCTCTGTGGCTACAATCTTCATTGAACAACAATAGTTTACAATAGATTGAGCATCTATTTATAGAAGTATTTGACCTATCTTTGAATCACGCATTACAATGTTAACTCTTAGATCCAAGGTTTGCAACTTGACCTTGATCTTTAGTTTGCATATTTTAAATCAGTAAAAATAATTAAAACAATATTAATTACATTGCTTCCTCTACACATAATGGATTTAAAAGAAAATCAAGAAGCTATATATACAAATTCAGTGATTTATCTGACGTGGAAGGTCAGATCCACTTTTTGCGGGATGTAACTGACTGTCGGTTCTTGGTTTTCAGGTTAAACTGAAAGTTTGTCGGCGTTCCTTTGTTGAACTGATCGTTGAGTTCCCTTCATATGTCGGGTTCCTCTCTGTGTTGTTCTGCCGGGTTGCACTGTTGTTACTCGTTGGGTTCCATTAACCTTTTTATCATTGGGTAACACTGAATAGTATTTTTTGGGATGCTTTGAACCTGCCAGTATCGGGTAACCTTGGCGTCGAGTAGTGCGTGTAAACCGATGGTGCAGATCATGTTTTTCCTTGTGTATACTAATGGAAAAATATAATGCCTTCAATCTCCCCCTTTGACATTAGTATCAAAAATGGATATGTGCATAATACTAAAGTATTTAGTATGTACACCATGTCTATATCCTTGTCATTATATGACCCCCCTAACTGTATGCATCGGTATAGTATAAGTATATATGTACATATGTATACTTGCCTCTGCACTATACATTCCTTGTTCTCTGCTCTTTCAGTTGTATGACTATCTTTTCATTTTCCCCTTTATACTAACTGGACTGTACATATCATTTCTCCCTTTATTTGATACTCATGACAAAAATGCACAACTTATAAGATGCCAAAAATTGTGTAACTTACAATGTGTCAAGAATATGGGAATGGGTTGTCTTGATATCTTCGAGCAATTTCTCCCATTTTTGTTGTAGGAGTTCTAGTGCCATGTGCTCTAGCTCTAGCCTTGCATGCATATCATAAATGATGTCTAGGACAGACATTTCTGGGGTGGCAACTAGTGTGTTTGCCTCTGTCGCATGTTTTTGCAGTAGTGAAAGTGTCGATAAGATTGAGCTTGGAGCTCATTTACCTCATCTCGGTACTTCATCTCTACAATCTGTATGTCATGTCTCAATTTCTGAGCCTATTTGAGTTGCTCATTGTGCAATTTTATTGCCTCTACATTATTTGTGAGACTTTGTGCACTTGTCATAAGATCAACATCTATTTGTGCTATCTTGTTGGTATACTCTTGTGTGAATTGATCAAGTGTGCACAATTTTTGTATCAAAGTAATAGCTTTTGAGATGATTGGATCAACTGTGCTCACCAATTTAGAAAGATTTACCTTTTTCAATGCCACTTCCTGGCTTATCTTTTCAGCTAGCTTGAACTCATACTTCTGTTCAAGTCTCTCTTCCATGACCTTCTCAACATCTATGTTCTGAGATGTTATTGCATCTGTGAGTACCACCAATCGATCAATTATTGGGGTGGTTTGATCAATATCTACATCTGGTACTATTTGCTGAAGTATTCCTTCTGCTACTTCCAATACCTTTGCCTCCTTTGTGGCTTTCATTAGATTGTCTTGCATTGCTTTTCTCTCACAGAGTCATGCATATTTGGTCAATTCAGTTGGATCCAATGTCATTGGATCACAAACTGGTATCTCAATGATTTCATCCAGAGTTAGTGGATTCTTATGTTTTTCATTCTGTTGACGGGACTCTTGTGACCAAGTCTGCCAGCAGATGTAAGTTGTCACCAGGTACCGGGTGTACTGGCCAACTCCGCATGTAAAGGTTGTCCGGGGAAATGAGATTCCCCGGGCCTCCAAGCACCTGAGGGTCGGGTCTCGACGGTGCGGGGCACGGTTGGGAGATGTGACTATTTTTGAGGGGGATAGCTGGTTATCTTCAACTCGTTCTCTCCGGGGATTCAAGAAGGTGAGGTTTCTCCAAGCATTCTTACACTTAACAAATAAACTGAAAATGATCCTGCAGGGTTAGAAACATTTCATCTACCTATAGTTATGTTGAATCATTCAAAATATCAACAATACTCTAACACACTATACTAAATATCGAAGAAACATACAGCCATAAGTTCATATTTCATCAGTAGTAAGGGAAAGGAGGTCGTTAATCTACTTTAAGTGTTAGAGCAAAGGACATGAAGAACGCAAAACATAAAATACCATTAACTCGGAAGATAGAATGCCAACAACATCATTGCAAGAACTCTCCCTTCTTTGTTAATATTTCTTCCAGCAAGCACTAGTGCATGGTACAATGGTGGCTCCAAGGGAGCATCAAACTATTGAAAGCTTAAAGACTAAGGAGCATTGAGCCCTGCAACTGAGAAATGAAAAACTGCTTTTCTATTACTATGGAGTGCAAAATCATCAATTTCGCCGACCCTTGGAATGGGGCTGGACTTACCATTTATACACATACATATCTAACCCTAACCCTAACTTAGGTTACATTTGTACAATAAAATATATTATTCGGTGGCTGGTACTACCTGCGCCACTCTACAAAAGACTTAGAGATGGAATAGGCCCATCATGTCAGAAGAAAAAGATGAGAGGTGGAATGGAAGAATTAGCCTCGAGAAGAGAGCCAAGAAGAAGAAAGAAGAAATTTGATCCCCCCAGGATTGAGGCTTCATGCCTCATAAATTGGAAAAGTGGTGCCCTATCTTCGATGTGCCAGGTGTAACGTTGAAATGACGCCTGGGGAAGACCACCTGTCAGAAAACTCATTTCCGATCCGACGTGCCTTGATGTAGCTATCTACCTTCTGACAACCTTTATTAATTGCTCCGAAAGTGACTGGTCAGCTTTGGGGACCGAGACATGGGTCACTGAAAGAATACAAAATGTAGGATTCAGGACTCCGGGATCTGAGAACTTACGTTCTGAAAGAATAAAGAATTCAAAACACTTAGGTTTTCTCTGGCCCCCGGAGAAACTTTTATTGCTTCTTACTGTCACTGAAGACTTGGAGGAGACGGACAATTCCATTCTCATCGATATTCTTAAGGCCAGCCCGCCAGTACTTGGCCACCTCAATCTGTTCCCCTAGGTCTGGAACATTCCCTTAAATTCATCGGCCATCTTTTCCGCATCATGACTACTGAGTATCATGCAAGTTATTTGCGTCATTTGAGCTCCATCTATTCCCTCCAGGGATTGATACCTTGACTCCATTAACTCATCAAACTTCCCCAAGACATACTCCTCCGGTGTGCATGTGTCAGTGCTGAATGGATCAGCCCTGGAGAACTTTGAAACAAAAGACTTGTATAAATTAAAAGAATATTGTACTGCATTGATCTTATCCTACAGAGTCCCCACCAGTTGCTTGATTACCCCCAATGTGAGGTCAAGTCTGGAGTGCTGGGTCCTCACAAAATCAAATGACTCTTCCCCCAAAATTCTGGACTCAAAAACAATCTCCTCTCCGAGGCCGAGGAGTTCTTCGAACTCAACTTTCCACGCCACATAATTCTTGATGTCCCCCTCCCATATGTTGATGATGGTCTCAGCCTGGTGTAAGACGTGGCGGGCCATGTATAGGTTTGGGAGGGTGGACACCAGGAAACGCCAGACGTTTCCTATCTGCAAGGTAACCCATTCATCAATCGCTTGGGCCTTCTTCTTCATCGCCTGTAATGAGTCTATGTCACTGTGGTAATGGTGCATCAGATGTAGAGGCCTCCGGAGGAATAACATTGATAGGGCAGGCCAGCTCAATTAGCAACCCCATGAGGTTTGCATTTTTCTCCTTTTCTGCCTTGAGCTTTTGAGCCTC
This sequence comes from Thuja plicata, assembly GCA_018584345.1. Lineage (NCBI taxonomy): Eukaryota > Viridiplantae > Streptophyta > Pinopsida > Cupressales > Cupressaceae > Thuja > Thuja plicata. Next base: position 2,067,867 of record MU224190.1, on the reverse strand, counting down.
CTTTTCATAGCGAGCCTCCACTGCCTTGGCTACCTCTTTTAATAGGTCTATTTCACCCTTTTTCCCTCTCTTCCCCAGCGATATCTCTGTGACATTATAATCTTCAGCCTCCACTGTCGCTTCATTTGCGTCTGGGAAAGGTGTTGCTATTACTGTGACTATTTCTCCGCCTGGCTCGGTCCAAAGGGTGTGGACTGTTCGGGCTTTCTTGGCCTTTGGCGGGTTCTGCGCCTGAGCCATCATTTCTTCCAAAGAAAGGTGATCCCTGGGTGTTGATGAGGGGGCCTTTCTCTTGCGATATTCTACTAACTACTGTGGCGGGTGGGGTGGCTTTGTAGCCAAAATCTGTTCCTGTGACTTCTCCCCGATATCCTGCTGTGCCCTTTCATCAGGATGAGCCTCCTCCGACTCCTTCCCTTTGTCTTCTGGCTCACCGACGACATTTACTCTGGTGACACCTATGTTCTTTACCCCATCGTCTATCTTTGGCAATGTTTGGGTCTTCATTGGTCACCCCGGGGTTTTCTTCTTCTTCCTGTTGTTGTTCTTCCTCAGCCTCTATTGTTGGGATATCTTCTTCTACCGGTGTATCTTTTGGTAGTGGGGGAGGCAATGGGCCAAGCTTTAAAATTTGGGCCGCAGTGATTACCTCCCCAAAGGTTACCTTCAGGACCGACATTTGGAGCACGACAGTTGGGGTCACAGTTTTTCTCGAAGTTCCAGTTTCCCCAGCCGATGCCATCTTCTCACTTTGTTGTTGTTGACCTAAAAATTCTGTATCTTGTACTTTTGGAACTTTGGAGGCTATCTCTTGTTCTGTCCCTTTCTCTTCTTCCATTTTTTCTTCCTGCTCTTGCGCAGGTTCTTGTTCTGGAGCTTCCTCCTGCTTTGGGATTTCAGCCTCTGTCTGCTTAATGTCCCCCTGCAAATTCCTGAACTTGTCAGTTCTAAAAAAATCATCAAATTCATCCTGAGGGGGAGGATTTTCCAGGACATGAGTGGGCTCCAATTCCCTCTCCGGCTCTGGGGAGTCAGAAGAGAGGATCTCTACTTGTGGTATCTGAGGCATCCCTAGCTTTGGTTCTGCCTTCGGCTTTGGATTAAGCCTTTTCTTCCGCCTAGTGACCAAAAGTGGCCCCGCATCCCTTAGGATCTGCTCCTCTTCTGAATCCACTCCTATTTCTTTGACCATTAATGATGCTAGGGAAGGGGAAGAGGGAGGACGGATGTGTCCGGTCATGAGTGCAGGAGTAGCCAACCGTGTGATTAAATTCTCCCTCATCTGTTGGGAGGCCGCTATTGATTGCTTTAGTTGTTCTTTTATGGGGATCTCCTGCATAGTTGGGGTCTCCATTATTCCTTTTCCCCTATCTTCTCCTTGTGAAGAAGTTCTGGCCTCGGGGGTTAGCTTTGGTACCGGCTGGGCAACCCTACAGGTACTCCCGGGGCATACTCTCTTAAAATATGCATGGCTGCACTCGACCACATTGTGGGTAAACTCCTCAATGGTGGGCCCCTCCTGGGTATTCCAGTTCACCGGTGGGAGGGCCAACTTATCAATCCCCTTTTATTTGTACTGGGGGTCTATTGTGGAGCCAGCGTTTGAGAAGTGATTTGGAAATTTTTAGAGCTTAAACCTTTCCATCATTCCCATGGTCATCCGGACGTAATGCCGGCTCCAGACTTCAACATCACCATGACAGTCTTTCTAGAAGTCCTCCATGTGGTATTGATGGGGCTCTGATGCCCGGGGAAGTGCCAGTGTAATTTTGTCACGCGGATCAAAGTTCTTTTGCGCTAGATAAAATTCCTCCAGGTTCAAGCTCTTGAGTTCACTGTCTGCCTCCTTGGCTGCGGCCAGACTACATGAGTAATTCCCACAAGTGATTGGGAATGGAATTTTTGTCACCTTCTTCAAGGTGTAGAATGCATGCAACTCCATTATTTTCCTGCAATACTCCAGGAGGATTATCTTTTTCTCACAATGTTTGGGCAACAAGTAAGGTTTCCCAGAGAAGCCGTTTACCCTTATGTATGTATGCTGCTGGAATTGTATGTAATAATGGCCATAACTTCTGACTAGATCCATTGCCTCCGTGGAAAGGCAGTATCCTGCATCCTGGGTAGGTGTGAGTAGGTTGTAGTAAATGAAGGCATCGTTAACCCGACAAAAAATAGCCTCCCATTTGATTTGCGGGAAATAATCCCAGGGAGCCTTCTGACCCGGGCCGATCCCGAGTACACCTGTTGTGAGTAATCCGTTGGTGTGGGATCATTGTTGCGCTAGGGCCTAGAGAACATAGGAAGTCATATAGAACTTTCACTTTTGGACCACCTGAAGGAATTGAGAATCCACGTGGTTTGAAATAATGGCGGCCCAATCAAAGTACTTCCCGCCGGTGAAAATGCCAAGCAAGAAGTAGTACATCCACCCTGTGAATTCCTGGGCATGTGGTTGCCTGAAGACCCGGGATAGTTCTATCATCCCCATTTGGATGCTTTCTTTAAATTCATACTGAGGGATTTCTAGCTTCATCTTCCTGGGGTCCCTCTTTGGAGTCTTGAGCCAATGATTATTCATATATATACGGGTTGCGGCCTCCAACTGCTGAAATTGCACTAAGGCATCAGATCGAGTGACGACAGTTGGGTTATCGAACTGAGGGATCCCCAACCCTATCCAAAAATTTGCGACATCGAGAGACACCATGGGGGTGGAATACCCAGTTGGTTCCGGGGCTGTGAGCATGAAGGCCTGGAAGAAAGAATTGTAATGTGCTACAAGTGTTAGAATTAACTCCGGGGCCTGCACCGAGCATGGGAAACAGGCGGCCTTGAGAATCCCAGAATCCTCGATGCTGATCACCAGTGGATCCTTGGACTGTCATTGAATGTATATTATTTTAACTAGGGCCTACATCTCAGCCCACATCCCGACGCTGGTGTCGGTAATCAATTGAACTTTGGAATCAATTTTTGATCCCACGATGACAGTCCTTTACGTACTTCCTGGTGAGAGGCAATTTCTCTAAGGCTCTCTCCATCTTAGACCTGACGGCTGCCCTACTGATTGCCGTGGAAGGAAGTTCCGGACTCCTGGGTGGTGAAGATGCAGAAGCCTCTGACAGGATGAAAGTATATTGCTTTAAAAACCTACAAGGCAAGACGACTGTCAAAATTCATAGATAAATAATACTCTGGGGTCCGGAGATCTTACCATCGTGGCGTTTGTTTTCCTTAAAAGTTAGTTTATGTTAAAAAATCCCAGAAAGTATATATATATTGCAAACTTAGGAAATTAACCAATATTCGGGCCCGGTGATCTCAGCATATCTGACGAAAGTAAGATGTGGGTTGGGTGAGGGCAAAAGAACCGGGGTCTGGAAAACTAATCGTTGGAAGGTGTGTGCGAAAAGTGAACTGTTAGGCCCACATGGACGTCACGTGGTTATGAAATAAATGGGAGTTATGGAAACGATGGCAGAGCCAACTGTCTGAATGCGCGTAAAGCAGAGGCCACTTGGACAGTTTTGAATGCATACGTGGGACATAAATGGATCATTACAGCTGGTTTATAAGGAGAGAGAAAATCGCCTGGTTGAAACCAGTTGAGAGCCGAGTTTCAACCAGGTGGTATCCTGCCTGGAACGAGCTCGCAAATACAAAAATGGAAAAAAGAGGAAGCACAACGAGTTTGACACATGACTGAGTGGATATACACAACATATACATCATATTTACAACAGATCCAAAAGGTATACACACAAAAAGTGGAAGGATATACATCAATATACTCCAAATATACATATATACAAAATGCAAAGCAGCTACCTTAACGAAACAACGTTGAACATGTACATGCATATACAATACCTACAAAATATGCTTACACCTACACAGAGGGTGGACAACCCTCTGGTAGAGTCGACCCACCAATAGGCGGCAAACCAGACAACCAAGACAAAACAAAATGAGGAAAAACACAAACAAACGCCAACAAAACACAATGAAAAAGAAAGAAAATGAAGGAGAAACCAGGCACCAACCTAAAAACCGGAGAAAGGAAGGAAGGCAAGGTGCCGTGAATGCTCTGCAACAACTTCTACCTTCAAATGATCACCACTCAACACCAGAAACCACTTGCAATTTGTTCAGAACCACTCAGAATAGCTCACACTAGATTCTCGCTAAGATCGCTATGATATCGCTCTGAAATCGCTCAAATTGCTTAAGTGTTTTAAACGCGGTAATGGTGAAAATGATAGGTGATTTCTATTTATACCTGAGGTGAAAAGAAACTTACCTTTCCTCCCGCAAACTCTGAAACATGTCGACCTCCGGACCTAGGCCCAGGGATTTCGTGCGACCATATCCTCTTACGAAAAGAAGACATCGTGGCAAAGAATCCCAGAGTCTGGAATCTGGATCCTGGACAAGGAACGACCAACTCTGGGATCGGGTCTCGGAGACATGAGGGACAAGAACAAAAAACAAAACAAACACCGCGGGAGAGAAAACCCGGAGAAGGAAAACAAGGAAACAAAGGAAAAAGACAAGGCAAGAGCCAAAAGTAGAAAAAAAAAAAAAAAGAGGACCCAACATTTTGCACATAAAATGTAGGGATGGGGATGCAGGGCATAACACTTTCTTCTTCTTTGAGACTTGTGGGGACACAGATGTATGAACTACCATTGCTATTTCATTTGTTCTCTCTCAAGTTCTTGGTGAAGGCTTTGTTAATGATGCCTCTTGTGTTTTCTGCTCAGAGTGTACCTATCGGTTTAGTGAAGATGTCTCTCTATCAACCTTGGGTGTCTCTGCAGATTTTTCTTCTGTTTTCTTCTCCAGCTCATCTTGCTTTGCTTCTACAATCTTATCTGTCTGCTTGTCCTCCTCTACCTTTTATTTTTCTTCTTTATTTTGATCAGTAGATTTATCTTTCTGATCGTCGATTGCAACTTGCTCTGCAGTTGTGTCCTTTGTATTATCTGTGGTGTCTTTAACTTCAGCCTCACCCTTGTCCTTGGGTGTACTTGTGTCCTCTGCAGTAGATCCATCATTACCCTCTAATATATTGATTTCCTTCATTAACATAGGCATATTGCTTTAAGTTGTAGCTTGCGCTGTATCCAAAGTGGTGTCCTTCTCATCGGTTTGATCTTTTAGAGCAGTGACATCCTCATCTTTTTGTATCTTCTCTACGGGGTCTAGTTCTGTTAAGTCCATGACTGAAGTGTCCTACAATGTCTCATCAACAACATTCATATCTTTATCATTTGATGTCTTCAAATCTTGTTGTTGTCCATGATCCTTAAGTGTAATGAATATCACATCATCTTTCTTCTACGGATCTTTATCAGAGTCAATTTGTGATGTCTTGAATGTCAAGATCATCCATGACTTTGTCCAAATCAATTGGCTCCATTTCTTCAACATTGTCCAAAGCAATGTACTGAGGACTTGCCTTGTCTTTTTCTTCCTCTCTATGATGTGTGTCGGTGAGAAGCAACTGTTCCTCATGAATTGTTGACTCTGCTAGCAGATCTAATAGATGTCTCCATTTTGTTTTAGTCATATTGTCTAGCTCTATAAACTGATCTTCAAGTACTTTGTAAGCCCTTATCTTGGCTACAAACTTGCCTGAGTGCTTCTTCATAATCTCTTTGATTTCTTCAATCTTAGATTTATGAGGCATTAGTTTGACAAGTACCCTCTCCCTTGCTTCTCTCTCGGTCTGAAGAGAATATGACCACTGTTGGGATATTCTATTACCCAGCTCTTTAGGTATTTGATTGATGAACTCAGCTGGTACATATTTGTACTTGACCATTGCCCTTATTATGGCATCTTGTTTCTTATTTTGGTCCTCTAGTTTGAGTGTATCCCATTGTCTGATTCTCTTGTCATGCATTGTGCCAGATGCAGCAATAGATTCAGCAGCCTCATCAATTGTTTGATTCCTGTAATTCTTCTTTACTACATCAGGCTCATCTTCTTTAGAATCCTCTATGTCAGCCTTAGTTCTGACCATTCTTTTTCTCCTCTTTGGTGTTGTTGCCTTCACAGTTTGCTTCTTTGTTTGCTTTGTTTTTGGTTGCTTCCTCTTATAGGTCCTTACTTGACCTTTCTTATGAGGTGTGGTGTCAGTTTTAGCAGTTTGACTCCTCATCCTCTGCTTCTTTGAAGGAGGTGGAGGTGTACCAGATTTAGTCTCCTTAGAATCTGATTTATGTTCATCATATCCTTCACCGATGGTGCCCTGTTCATCAATTTCCTCTAGTTGTTCTTGTTCCTCCTCAGTAATCGGTAGAATCTTTTTGAGATTCTTAACCATCTTATCCTTTTTATTAACAATTTTATTTATTTCTAGGCCTCTTTTTATCTTTGATTTGGCCTCTTCATAGGTTCCAAACCTTGGTTGTTTGTTGTCAATAGGCTCATTGATCAATACATCAATTGCATTTGTAGCCTGATCTATGTTGATTTCATAATCTAGTGGTGCTAACCAAGCTGTTCTTGGTACAACCAGTTTGATGTGGGTGAAATCTATGTCTGCCATACAACATATTTCATCCCTATGTTTTTCAACAAGTTATTCAGGGATCCTTGTCCTTTGCATCATCTTTTCTTTGAATTCAAGGAAGTATGCAATCATAACATATTCAAAATTATCTCCAAGTGACTTAATTAGTTCACTAATTTGTAATGTTACCGGTTTTGTAGTGTCCCATTTCACTTTTTCTACTAAAGGAAAGTACTCTTGAAAGTAGAAAAAGATACACATGATAAGTGAGCCGAACTTACATGTGTTAGTCTTTGTATGCCCTTTGTTACTATGCTTGCTTGAAAGATTTTATAACCAATCACACATGCATCGAACCTCAGTTTCTTGTCGGTGATGGTGTTTACTTTCAGACCTCTATTGTCCCATTCAGCTTTTGTGAGTTTTGTGACTTCTCGCCTGGAGGGATGCTTGTGAGCCTTAGGATTTTCGGCTATTGGATAACCAGTGACACCATGAAGGACATCCTTGGTGATATGTTTGGGTTGATCCAACCACAACTTCTGTTCATGCAATCTGCTAAGTACCAACCTAATCCAGTCGGTCTTGAAGTCCCTTGGGAAATATAGGGCATTGGTTATCCCTTTAACCTCTAAGTGTTTGTGCTCTTTTTTTAGGTTTCCTTCTACATCACAAAGCTTCTTATAAGCTTCATCCATCTCTAGATCTCCTATCTCGGTGATCTTGCAGTGAATATAAGACCTAACGTCTTCTATGAGCAAAACCCTAGGTGGAATTTTAGAAAATGCATCAGTTTCATCAGGTTGCGATGCAATCTCTGGGCATATCTTATATTTGGGCTCTACACATGTGCTATTTTTGATTAACCTAACCACATTCTTCTTGTCACTCTTAATCTTTATGGTTCTCGACGTGGTTGCCATTGTATTTCAAGTTTCTAGGGCTTTCTTGAAAATTTAGGGCTTTCTTGAAAAATAACTATAGAGATCTTTCAGTGCCCTCAGTACTTACTTCAATCCGTGATAATGATGAATGTTCAGTTTGTTGTATGCTTGGATCGATTCAAGGATACTCTGCTTTTTGCTCTTCAATCACTCTGTTTTTCACTCTGCTTTCTCTTCAAATCGCGGGTGCAAAATGAAGTTGTCCCATCGTCTATTTATAGACTTTTTGCCCTAAGTCTTGTCATAAATGCTCAACGACTCGTTGGGACATGAAGACAGAGTTTGTCGGGAAGACTTTCAAAATCATCGGCAGTGTTGACATGGTGCTCGGGATAGCTATTAACAATTTTTCTTTTACCGACAGATATCGGTATTCTGTCATGAAAAATTTGTCATTTTTCTTCCTTACCAACGGGTGTCGGGTTATATTGGTAACTAAACCATTTTATTTGTTGACCAGAAAATTTTGGTAAGTGTAAAACAACTTATCCATTATGTTCACCGATGATTTTCGGTATGTGTATACCGACGGGGTTGTTTTCTCATAATTGAAACAAGTAACATAATATGCATCTTTATTATGTAGATTTTGACTATATATCAATTTGTGTAATGGAACTGATGCAAAATATGACTTGGTGTAGTGCAGATCCATACTTGTTCAGCTCAAGTGGGGGTGGTGATGTCACCAGATCCATTGGATGGGGTGTCACCATTTGCATTGTTTGGTCTAGCTTCATCATTGCTTGAAGCTTTTTTCCACATTGTCTCTAGCCCTCTAGATATCTTCAATGGTGTTTCCATTGGAATATGTGCTTGTCTCTACCATTCGGTCTTTGCAATCCTTTTTGAGATGACCAACTTTGTGACAATGTAAACATGTCATTCCGGGGTTTGACCAGCCTCTAGACTTTTTGGTCCATGCCCTCATGCAGTTTGCAGCAATGTGACCATATCTACCACATGACGTATAATTTGTCCATGTATTGTAGTCCCATACATATTGATTACCAATTCTCTTTGGTTGATAGGGAGTTTCTTAACCTTTTGGCTTCCATGCTTGCCTTTTCTTTTTCCAGCATTTAAGACTTGTGTGCCCATTCATTTTCATGTAGGACAGTATTTGTCAATGTAGGTCTACTTCTTTGGTTGTTCCATCCTACATTTACATTCATATGCTTTATGTCCTTTCTTGTTACATTTATAACAGAATCATATGAATGAAGATGTACATTTAGGAATACCTTTCATTTTGCCTCGACATACATTTGATGTGTGTCCTTGCTTTCCACAGTGCTTGCATGTCATCTTTCTTGGTCTTGGATTTTCATAGACATTCTTTGGATTGGATTGATTTGATGATTCTCCATTTTCGGTAAAACCTAAACCGTTGTTGTTGTTGACTTTTTGTTGTCCTTCAAGAAAATCATTCATTCTTTTATTGCTCTCTTCAGCCTTTCTGATAACTTCATTAAGTTGTTGCTGAATTCTAACCTCATGCTTTAGTTTTTCATTTTCTTCTCTTAGTTCACTGATAGCCTGCACTATTTCAATGAGTTCTATATTCATTTTGTTTTCTTCTTGACTCATTAGAATAATCTAATTTGTGATCTCATGGTGATGCTCAGCATGTCTTTGAATTTCTAACTCCTTTTCATGTAGCTTCTCTGTAATCTTCCTTCTATCATCAATAGCAAGTGTTCTTTTTGTTTCATCTTGTCTAGCAGAACTCATCACATCAACCATTCTTACCATCTGAGACTCTTGACCGATTTGCAGCATCTTTATTTTCTCTGTCAGATGTTGATTGATCTCCTTCAGATTTGTGATGTTCTCTTCTGATGTATCTGATGTATTACTTGCATTGGATCCTGAAGATTCAAATAAATCTGAAATTTCTTTTTCTTAATAATCTTTTTCATTGCTCCAAGTTTCCATACCTTTCGTCTCATCCAACAACTCTCTCATCTTGATTCTAGCTTCTTTATACTGTTCATAGAACATCTATATCTCAAGCTTTTTATTCTCAATGTTCTTATCAAGTTTGTACTACTCCATTGTATGATCTTTGCTCTTAAGCCTTTAAGTTTTTCCTAGAAGAGACATAGCTCTGATACCAATTGTTGGGATTAATGGGTAGTAGTACTGAGAGAGGAGGGGTGAATCAATACCTCTAAAACTTTTAACTCTTTTCACTATTCATCATTAGTAATCATTCATTACTGCATTACCGACCATTACTGTTGTTCTTTCTTATGCATGTAGTATTAATTCATAATCTTTAATAGTTTTCAAAATTCATAGAAACATTCATGAAAGTAATAAACACATAACACAAGATATGAAATCACATAAAACTCCTGTTAGGAAGTAAAAACTGTGGTGGGGATGGCACCCATACAAAACTTCACTATCTGCAGAATGGAAGGGAGCCGGTAAAGGCTTACAATTGATCACTTCTAATGATCTACCCTGTTAGGAGTATTAAAGTAGAGACCTGTTAAGATCTACTATGTTAAGAGCTTTAGCAACACTAATTTAAGTGTGCACTCGGTTAAGAGATTTAAAATAGGACTGTTATGTCCACCTTTCTTGAAAGGATTTCTTAAGTGTACTACACTTGTTAGAATGAGTACATATGATTGACCTGACTCTATGCAATCTACAATTTCTGATTACAGATCCATTAAAGCTGTCATAATAATAATATCACGTCAAGTGACTAATTAATACATTTCTCTGCTCGTCGGTAGCCTATGTTCTTGTTCTTAAAACTGATTTCATTATTTTCTATCCTTTTGCATGAAATCTCTTGTCTGGTTTCTAGATGCTCTCCATGGCTAAAATATTTTTTGAACAACAACAATTTACAATAGATTAAGCATCTATTTATACAAGTATTTGACCAATCTTTGAATCACGCATTACAATGTTAACTCTTAGATCCAAGGTTTACAACTTGACCTTGATCTTTAGTTTGCATGTTTTAAATCAGTAAAACTAATTAAAATAATATTAATTACATTGTTTCCTCCGCACATAATAGATTTAAAGCAAATCAAGAAGCTCTATATACAACTTCAGTGATTTATCTGACGTGGAAGGTCAGATCCACTTTTTGCGGGATGTAACTGACTGTTGATTCTTGGTCGTCGGGTTGAACTGAAAGTTTGTCAGCGTTTCTTTGTTGAACTAATTGTCGGGTTCCCTTCATCTGTCGGGTTCCTCTCTGTTCTATTCCGTCGGGTTGCACTGTTGTTACTCGTCGGGTTTCATTAACCTTTTTGTCATCGGGTAACACTGAATAGTGTTTGTCAGGATGTTTTGAACTTGGCAGTTTCGGGTAACCTTGGCGTCAGGTAGTGTGTGTAAACTGATGATGCAGATCATGTTTTTCCTTGTGTATACTAATAGAAAAATATAATTCCTTTAGTAAACATGATTGAGACCGTTAGGCCACACTTATGTTTGATGTGAGCCGAGTATAAGCTCAAATGCCAACTAATTCTTGGCTTTGGCTCCAAAGAGTAAATTTGATTAACGTGAGTTGGAGTGGTGTGGCTTACACCTCATTCTCACGTGGGTCATTCCCAGGAGATTTTTTCCTCAACCGACAGGCCCATCTAAAGGATTAACTTGAAAAGCATGGATTGGTGATGAGAGGGGTCTAAATCTCTGATTTTAACTCAAGGGGAAAAGAGCATACTTTCCTACCCAATGTCATTTTCTCCCAAACACCCAAGACAAAGTGTTAATTTCTAAAGATTATTTACCTAACACAAAACAAGAATGTCTAGGTTTTTTATCTTCCAAGAGGAAGAGAGAATAATCCCCTAATGCATGTTATGAATCACACAAAAATATTTTGATTAAACTACGTTCCTTGAAAATATTAACCAAGCACGATCATTTGGTTGATTCAATTTTGGCAACCTGCAAGACAAGAGTAGTTTCAAATGATATTCTTTGACAAGTGAGCTACAAAAATATTGATTAGTAGTTTGGATGTTTAATCTCCTGGAATGATGCTGCAAAACCTCAAAAATGATTAGTAACCTAAAAATATGACAAATACTGAGAAAACACAGTAAATCTGTGCATATGACAGTTACAAAATGCAGATGGAAAAACAACACAGATGGCTATTCTATGCAGATGACAGTTTTAAAACACAACATTAATTACATGTTAGAAGTATAGACATGCGAATACAGTGATATTGGGTCGCAGACGGTGATCTGTGGAGACGGATAAGTACCTGTGTAGATAGTAAAATAGAGAGTCAAGTTAGCCCAAAAAGACTTAATTAGCAAAATATTAACCTTTTTTATAAAATTTGACAACATTTAACTCTCAAAAAGTGGTACTCTATCAGAAACCCGAGAGTGAAAACTGTGAAATGTGATAAAAAAATATTTTAAAATAAATTTAGGCTAAGTTTATTTTTGACAAGCGGAGATGGTAATGCTAGAGCGCAGACGGCGAAACTGCACAAATGGCAATCTGCACAGACGGCAGTCTGGAAATGCAGACGATAATCTGAGTGGAGTCAGCTCTGCGAGACGCTTTTCCAGAATCACAGAAAAATGTGGAAATTTTGAATTTTTTTGAAGAAATAAGGGACTTGGGTCCCACCCGGGGTGCCAAAATGTATGTGATAAAACCCACCTGTCCAAAACAATCACTAAAACATGCAAACACAAAGATTAGCCATTAGATTCAATAAGGGGTTAGCATATTCAAATGAAATATTAAGACAAGAAATTTACACCACAACCTCCGATGAGCCAAACAAGTGCACCCAAGACTTGTTGATTTGCTCTTAGACATATATGTGGGTGTGCTCTCCCAACATAATAATTTAAATCTCACTAAATGATTAGGAATGCAAGCTAATGATTATGACAAAGAGCTCAAGAACAAGTATGAGGAACTTGTCTCAAGCCTTCACCAAAATGATGATGCAAATGTAAAAACTAAGCTAGAATGTTATGCATGATTAAAAGAAGTTAAGATTTTTTGTCATTATTCCTAACATGTAATACCTAAGTGATTTAAACTTGAAATAAACTAAAATGTTAAAATGTTAAAAGAAATCTAGAGCTAAACTAGCATGATAACAATGCAAAAATAAGAGATGGATTTGCTCTTGGCAAGAGCTCTATTTATAAATTTTTGGAGGGAAGGGAAGAGCTTGGATGAGGTGGAGCATATATGGCATCCACATAGATGCCACATAAAGGAAACAAGGGCAAGAGGACAAGCCATGCAAAAGTCAACACAAGCCTTTAAGGTTTAAGTGGCTCAATATTTTCTCACACATGTGTGAGCAACTCTTGGGGAATGGAGTGGGGGACAAAAGAGTGGCTAAATTAAAGGAAGTTGGTGGCTTCCTTTTGGAGGAGTTTCTCACACATGTGTGAGCATTTCATTAGTGTTAAAAAAGGTTAGGAAAGTGTGATTAGTGTGTGCTTAGATGAGAGAATAGGGTTATTAAGAGGGATAGGTAGGGTGGGGTAGGGTAGGAATAGAGTAGGTTTCTAGGTAGGGTTAATAGGTCTTTAGGCTAGGCTTAGATTAATGTTTCAAATTAAATTTGAAATTAATTTGGTTTAGAGGAATATTAGAAATGTGGGGAAATAAATTAATTAAAATTTATTTAAAAAGGGATTTTATGAACAAATATATATAAATAAGATTTAATACATTAAAGGGGAGATAATATTTAAATTAAATTTAAATACTATAGAAGGTGAATCATACTTAATTAAATAGATAGAAGAATATAACAAATATAATTAATTAATTAAAATTAACCATAATGTTATAGGGATATTAATTAAATTAATATAAGGATGATTTTTGACGTTTACAACGTGACCATCTTGAGAGGAGCAAGCATATGAACCCTCATCCTTAGAAACTTTACCAACCGTATAATGGTGGCTAGAAATCCAGCCAAAAATGAAGGGGAAGATTTAGGAGCCTTACCCACAATGGTATTTTATTGAAGGACTCAGTAAGAGGATCGAACCCCTGATGTCAAGGTTTGGCCATCAGGGGGGAAATGCTCCTCCCAAGAGAAACAACTATAACAAAAAATAGTTTTCCTATCTTCAGCATTTTCAAACTTAGCAATAAAAAAAACCCTTAGCCATAGGGTAGATCTGAACGACATCAGATAAAATAGGTTCCCAATGTTTGGATATCCAAGCATGCAAGTCCGATAGAGAGGGCCAAAAACCCCTGAATCTAAAGATAGCAGCATTAGAGGAGAAATTATCCGCAGTTTTAAAGATCCCATCTACTATATCAAATTCTAGATTAACCACAATGGGATCACTTACAGAGATAGACCACACAGAAGGAGAACGGAGGCTCCCTCTCCTAGCTAAAGGCACAAAACCATTGATATTTGCTTCAAATGCTGCAACATCTGCATAAGAGACCCCGGTTCCCAAAACTGCAAAGGATGTCGACAACACCTGCACATCTCCCCCATCGAGAGCAGCCACACCCGCACAGGCAGGAGATTTGAAACCTGATATGTGGGAGTTAGCAACGGCATCGACACTTGACATTTCCAGAGCGGTAGCGACACTTGACCTAAGGTGAATTTGTCGATGATCCTTTTAGTTTAGTTAGTGCAGTCATAGTTTCACTATTTTACAAAGAATGTCATTCATGAATTTCTATGAATTGTGTGTCTTGCTTTCACCTTGCAATCATGGCAATAGTGTCTTATTGGATATATAGAGGCAGTAGGGTTAACTAGTTTCTCTTATGATCAATGACAAATCTTTAAATTTGTGTCAATAATCTAGGTTTAGTTACTATTATCCCTAATTATCTTTTTATTTATACAAACCTCCATAAAACCCCTTATGAGTTTAAGTAGAACACGAAGTGTAGAAGAAAGGAATTAATTGCATTGATCTTTAATCCTCCATTATTTTGTTGATGGACCTCTTTCTACTCACTTGATGACAACCTTCGCCTTGTGTGCGGGATTCAATTCTAGGAAGTGGAGAAATAATTTTGGGATCCAACATAATGAATACAAACTAACACAAAACTCCAAAATCACAAATAAATTCTTTAAAATCTCAACAAAAAAGGCAACATGATTCCAAATTGAACAACTTGAGCCTGATAATATTAACATGCTTGCCATCAAAAATCCCCCTTTTTCCCTCAAGTGGTCATCATCTTCACTATGGATAGAGGGGATCTTACTAAGAATTATGCTTTCAAATAATTGGCTATGCAATATTAGAACCTATCTCACGATGGGATTCACAATATGAAGCTACAAGGCACATCTATGCGAGCAGTGGATAAGTTTGCCAATTTTCTTCCTAACTTTTCTTGCACCATGGATTTAGTCATTAAGTATGGTCATGATATTTATAGGTCATCTAATTTGTGTCTTCTTAGAGAATTTGAAGTTTCTTCTTTGCTCGTGGCCAAATACTTAGAGATTATGAAGAGTGCTAACCCTTTAGAAGGCAGCTCTAGTTTTCTTACCCTATGAGAAATCTAGAAAGAGAAAAATGACAAGGTTTTCCATTAAAAAGAAGTCATTTTTTGCTTGCTTTCAAGGAAAGCTAGAAGTGGCTATCTAAGAGGTAGTCTAAACAAATGGCAATTGCAAGGAAAAGATTCTCATTATACGTTAATATTGTTATTCTTGAACTTCTCAAATGATATTATTTTAAGTTTCAACAATCAAGTTAGCAATGTATGCCAAAATTCCATATCTATGGTGGACTAAGGATTTAGCAGTATAGGTGATTTCCATGTTTGCATCAGATGTCATTCAATTTAGCTAATACAATTCAGTGAAAGATTAATTTGAATGTGTAATTATCTATGTATGTTTCTGGATTTTGAAGTTTTCATTATTGTGTGATTTATGCAAATGCAATTTGTCATTACGACATAATCACAAAACATTTTGAAAACTCTTCATGGTATCAAACCAAAAAGCCATGGATGTCAATGGGCCCTTGGTTTTCTGGTGAATTTGAATGGTTCTTAATGAGCTCACCAAAAATCATGTCTTGTTGAGTACAAAGTTCTGACATCTTAAGGGATGGGGCAAGGATTGTGCCCTGGGAGAATTTGGTAGATTTGATAACCCTCAGTCCTTGGCTCCTAGCCAAAAAGGTTTCAGCCTAAGGCTTGTGCTCCCGTTTTAGGTAGTTGTAATGAATTTGTGAACGAAAAAATTCTCCATAAAAAAAGGGATAACATCACACAGCCTGGAGAAGGAAATTCTTGAAAATCGTGCAATATTTCAAAGGCCAAAATCACATCTGACTTTCACAAGGAAAAGCATGCAATTTTTTAAAGAATCATGGGCATTTTACAACTGAAATCATGTCTTTTTGGAGGA
The DNA here is from genome assembly GCA_018584345.1 of Thuja plicata. Lineage (NCBI taxonomy): Eukaryota > Viridiplantae > Streptophyta > Pinopsida > Cupressales > Cupressaceae > Thuja > Thuja plicata. The sequence continues at coordinate 2,052,002 of MU224190.1, read as the reverse complement.
ATATTGTGCTAAAAATAGGGCAAGTCATGCAAGTATTTCAAGAAATTGTGGAATTTTAGTATTAAAAATTGTGGACCCGAAAGGGTAAAAATGGTGCACAATTTTTTAAAAATTTGTGCCAAGTTTTCTACATAGAAAAATGTGTTATTTTTTTTCTTTTGTTTATGAAATCAAGACCAACACTTCAAGCATCAAGTTTCCAAATTTTTAAAAATTATTTGATAAGGTTATGAAACCCATGATGTGGGTTTTACAATTAAATCAAATCATTTTGTCAAAAGTACAAACCCGCAAGTAAAGGGTTTGTACATTGATGGCAAAAAACAAATGATACGTTTTAGGCTAGGGTTGCAACACAATAAACTGAAGTTTGTAATCTCCAACTATGGTAAAAGTGCCATGCATGGTAAAATCTATGACAAGGGTTTGCTAAATCTTCCATCTCGTCCATGTAAGTGTGCTAGGGATGTTTTTTTTGTAAATAAAGTTAATTTTTACAAGACTCTCATGTTAGTCCCTCAAAGTGAAATGCAAAATAGACTTGTAAGATATGAAAATGGGTTTTAGGAGATGTAAAGATGAAAATTTTTTGTAAAGGGGGGGGGGTTTGAATTGTTAATTGTTATTTTTGTTGATTTCCTTAACCCTACTTTACACTTACTTAAATTTGATTGATTGTATATTGCAATTGTGATTGTGATTAAGGGAAGATAAGATGCTCCTTTCTTTCACCCTCAAATACACAAATAGGAGATCCAATTTTGATCAACCCCAAAGGGTTAATACACAAATGAATCCACTATTTGGAAAGAGACCAAGAAAGGGGATCTTAAATTCTGTAAATTGATTGATTAATATGATTAATGACAGTAATTGAAATGAATAGTAGAAAGTACCAACCTTACAAAATAGCAGATCAAAGATTGTTATTTTCTGAGATCTGTAGACTATTTCTGGAGATGCTGATAGTTGATACCGAATTGAAACACAGAGACGAAAAAAACCCATAAATATTTTTCCGTTCCGATGTCATCTTATGAAAAAGGTCGACCCTGTACCACTTTTGCCAACTCGATCTGCTCAACTCCGAAAGTGTCCCTGTTCGCACAGTCTGAAATAAATCTGAAAAGGGTATCCAGATCTAGCCTCGGATCTACAGTCCCGAACTCGTACCTACAAGAAAAATGTTTATTTTTTGGGGGGAAAGGGGTTTGCCTTGGTCAAACCTCAGTTTTGGAATTAACCTTACTATATGTAATTGAAAATTGCATAAAGAATAACAAAGCAAAACTCAAATTCACCTTGCTTGTAATGTCCTTGTGGCGGATTCAAATTCGTGGATCCACAAGTATGCTTCAAACCATGGAATGTAGAATGGAAGGATGTCTTCAATCTCTTTCTTGTAGATCTCCAACACCAAGTCTTGAATGGATTCTTGAACTTGACAAGGGCTTTGGAAGAAGATGGATGGAGAGATCACCAAAAGGGCACTTTTTTTTGGCTTGAATCCTTCAATGGCCTCCAATGGATCTCCTTCATGCAAATGGATACTTGAGAATGATGGATGCTTGCTTGAAATCTTGCATAATTGCTTGCTTGGGCTTCACTTCATAAGGATGCTTGATGCTTGATTAGAAGACTTCAATTGCTTGATCGTGGTTAGAGAAAATGAGAGGAGAAAGCTCCCTTTTATATGAAACTAGGGCACAATATTCTAAGGAGACCTACATAGGATAATTAAATCATCATTTAAGCCTTTACCCCTAGGAGAGGACCTATATTAAATATAATTTAGGAATCAACCGATTCGGAACCCGAAATAGCTGACCCAGAAGTGGGAATATTCTTTTTGTGAAGATCGACATCCTGGAAACCAAAAGTTCCCAGGATTTGGACCCTGGGACAAGGTCAAGGTTGGCCCTGTCCTAGGACAGGGCTGAGGTCGACCCTATCCTAGGGCAGGGCCAAGGTCGACCCTATCCTAGGAGGTCGACCCGTCCCCAGATCCCAGGATCACAGGTCAGAGACCCAGAATGCAGAATTTAGGTCAGGAAATGGAGGTTAGAAAGGTAGGTCAGGGGGGAAGCCATGTCAAGATCAGGAACCCATTCAGAGGCCCTTGTCATGACCCAAAAACACTCACTCGGAAGGCTAAACCAATCTCCTATGGAAGTGCTTCCATTTTCCGACTATACATTTAGCCCCCACTTTAGCAAGAGTATGAGTTCAACACAAACACTTGGTAAAGGAGAACATACAGAAAAAACAATCTTATTAAAATCAAAAGGGATAAAGAAACCCTCAAGCCCCCAAGGGACTCGAGTCCTTATCATCCTTAAAATCCTGATAAGAGAGACATCACTTAGTTAAGAAAGGAGAAAAAGAGTGTGATTATCTCGCCCAATGAGAACTTATGTCCCATTGTGAACCACACAAAGGTGTAACTGGAAAGATGGAGTTGAACCNCCTAGTGAATGTGGCTACTCACTAGTCAACCCATCAGGGAGATCCATTCTTAAAGGGATCAAAGTATTTGTAAATTGAAAACTGGTGGGATCAAGAGATCCATGTAAATTTAAACTGGAGGGATCAAGAGATCCTAAAAAAAATGTAAAAATATGTCCATGCTTTAAGGATTAGTTTCTTTTAATCCATAAAGGGAAAAA